>JAAGEH010000367.1:1532719-1795877 GCA_011751065.1 Lasiurus cinereus
ATTTATATTTATATTTATATTTATATTTATATCTGTATCTATATCTATATCTATCTTTATATCACATGTTGCTTATTTATTCTTCTGTGAATGGACACTGGGTTACTTCCACTTTTCATCCATTGTGAATCAAATTGTTATGAATTTGGGTGTACAAGTGTCTGTATGAGTCCCTGCTTTCAATCCCATGCTTTTGTTTAGTGTACTATAAAAACTGCCAAGACTTGAGAAACAGGACAAAGATGACCATAAATTTAGTTCCTGGTGACATTAAGTGGCAACTGGCAACCTGACAGTGCTATAGGATGTTTCTTGTCCTATAAACCTAATTAAATTGAAACCCAGTTGGCCAAACCCACATGCATTTAAGCCAGATAATTGTTCCAAAAGCTCATTAGCTGCAAAGTTGGGAGCTCTACCAGCAGATGCAAGTTTTTCCCCCCGATTTTTCAGTAATTAGGCAGGAAAGGCCTTTTCACACTTTAGACTGCAAGTGGAAGATTTTATCTTGTTTGCCAATGTAGTTTTAATGCTGTTGGCAAAAATATACAGAAATCAACCTATTCAGTTTTATGATGCAGTGATGTAAGATTTCAGTATCTCTAACCTCAACTCTCAGGAGGAACAGAGGTTTTAGGAAATTTTTTTCAGACTTAATGTTACAATTGCTATCCACTTTTTCAATTTCTCATTTCAGATATAATACATTAAGTCCTTGAAGGAGCACATTCAACTCTTCAGTATTTTTAGGTTGTGCAAAATGAGATGGGCATGATCAGTAATATCCAGGGTATAGGACAGATGACTCTCCTGTGACAGTCAGAGAACACTGTCCTGCAGAAGTGCACACAGCTCGGGCCCTAGAGTACGTCAACCAGGGCCCTGATTTATGCTGCAAATTCTTCTGTGGGGAACAGAAAAAACAAGTGTCAGATCCTCTATGTCCATCTTTATTAACCACATTCTCCTCTTCCCTCTCCAAAAAGGCCATTTATTGCACTTAATTTTGTATGTATTCCAGCAAATGTGTGATTTCTAATAACCTTGTTCTTTGTAAGTTATACTCAAAATGGACCCTATTGCCATGGCCGGTGTGCTCAGTTGGTTGGGCTTTGTCCTGTGCATGGAAAGGTTATGGGTTATGGGTTCGATTCCCAGTGAGAGCATATGCCCAGGTTTGGGGCTCAATCCTGGTTCGGGTGTGCAGGAGCAGCTAATCGATGTTTCTCTTTCTCCTTCTCTCCTCCTATCTCTCACTATATATCATTTATATATATATATTTAAAGAAGAGCCCTATTATTTTCTAGGCTTCCTTTTTATCTATAGTAATTTTGAAATTATCTAATTTGAAAATGGACAGAGATACACTGCTGGGAATGTAGTGGTTAATATATATTGATAGAGACCTAACTATACTGGGTCTTAGGCTCTACAGCAGTGGTTCTCAACCTGTGGGTCGCTAGCAGGGTCGCCTAAGACCATCGGAAAACACAGATATTTACATTACGATTCATAACAGTAACAAAATTACAGTTATGAAATAGCAACGAAAATAATTTTATGGTCGGGGGTCACCACAACATGAGGAACTGTATTAAAGGGCCATGGCATTAGAAAGGTTGAGGACACTGCTCTAAGGCTCTGACATGAATCATTTTAATTTAACTTATTTTTCCTAGAGATGTAGCTTCCTCACTTATCTCTGTGGAGGTTGCTTATTTCTTTATAGTTCAGGGGGACCATTGACCACGCTGGCCCTCCATCACCCCTGCCATCCTGGTGCGAGACCTTTACTCTTGAGCATCCTCCATCCACTGAGTCCTCCTGATGCTGCCATCTACTTGCCTGCACTTCATTGCTCAGGATGGTTTCCTGCTGTCAACCTCAGCTCCAGCCGTAGCCTGAGTCTATGCACACAAATCTTCTATCTATCCCCTGAGTGTCCCAGACCTTTGACCTTCTCAAGAATGATGCACTTCAGCCAGCTGTCCTTTGGATCCCAACACAGGGAACTACTCCTCACGTCTGAACATCCATATCCTTCCGGTTCTCTTATGCTTTCACTACACCCAGTCTCCAAACTCATTCTTTAGTCTTTCCTCCAAATACTCCTGTAATAAACATGGAGATACTTCTAGCTCTGGGAATGCAGTGATGAGTAAAAAACGACATGTACCCTATCTTTATAGAATTTGCAGCCCAGCAGAAGATAGAGGAATTAATCAAATGACAGCACAAAGAAATATAAAACTTCTGAGGTGCCAAGTGCACAAGGTATAGACTATGCGCATAGGGGACCTTCCCCAAGTTAGGTGGGGACCTTCCCAAGTTAGGTGGGCAGGGAAGTGACAGTATAGCTGAAATCTGAAGGATGACTAGTCTGTGAGGGGAGGTAAGTCTTCTGGGAGGAGAGATGTGCTTATGCAAAGGCCCTGTGGTAGGATTTTTTTTTTTTTTGGTGCTGACCATGTGGTGAATAAGAAGAACTGAAAGTTCCATTAACTAGAGTCTAGAGAGGGAGAGTATAAGATAAAGCCAGAGGGAAATAAAAGGGCCAGCTTTCCAGGGTTTTGTGAACTTGTCAAGGATGTTGTTGTTTTTTCATACCAAAAGCCACAGGCATTATTTGAAGCAATTGAAGGGGTTCTCTCTAGTTATATCATGTGTCCTAAAAATCCAGTCCATTCTACACTAACTAGTATTGCATTTTATATATTGCACTTTTGGAGGCACCAGATTTAAATGCCCACAATTCGCAGGCATTTTATCTCGGCTTCCTTATGTAGTCTCACTCTTACTTGGAAGTCCCACGTATTTATTTTAATGTTGTAATTCTAAATACTGACTCCTGCAATCTCTTTTTCCTTTATTTCGTCTTGAATACATTTATACTTATGCTATTGTTTGGAGTCTTGATTTCCGGGGAATCCATTTACAGCATCCAAATGACATGCGCCACAATGTTAGGTTGGGAACTTAGGGGACCCTTGGATATCTAAGTGGTGCTGTCAAAACATTACTTTTATGCTTTACAAATCTTTTGTTACTTATGATGACAAAAATACCTTGTTTGGTAGCAAGATTATATATACTGTTGGGAACCGTTAAGGGTTTAGGAATGAGAAAAACATGTTATTATGTTTGCCTTTATCCCTTAAAGAAACTATTGAGCTCAGAGTATGAGCTTTCAGGGTGAAATCTACAAAGATGTGGGTTTTTCAGAGATCACAGAGGCAGGAGGTGAGGGGGCTGGATCAGAGCCCCCTCCCTTTCCTTCAACCATGGCAGGGCTGAGGCACAGTGCCCCCTCTGGTTTTGTTTGTTGTGCAGGATGTCAAACTGTGTGAGCAATTGATTGCCCACTGGAAACACCAATGAATGGGAGTGTCTATGGAGTTCCCACTTGTGATTTATGAAAGAAACAGTAACTCTGACACAGATTAGTAACACATCATTGCCATCATACTGAAGTATTATTATATGTATATAAGTATTATTATATGCAAAAATGGCTTTCAGTTCTCGTAAAAGAGGCAGTCTTTTTAAGCCAAAAGTTTTAGTTCTTTCACTGTAAGCAATGACCTGTCAAGGTCCCCATTTGATAAGCATCTGTCCCAATCCCACCATTTCACAGACTGGGAAGCTTAGCCCCAGAGACATAAAGCGATGTACTCAAGAGCGAACTGCTTCATGGGGCAGAGCTGAGTTCAGAGCCAGGCTGCCTCCGAATGGGAGTCTGTGCTCTCCCCCTGCGTTAGTCACGGGGTGTGTCCATCAGTCACAGGCTGCCCTGGTGTCGTCCTTCCCAGGGACAGCCAGGTGGACCGGGAGTGTCAGGAGCCCTCTCCTCTTCCTTGGTCTCCCCTTCTCCCTTTCCCCATCTAATAGTGCAGTGATGGTGGTGTCACTTTTCTGGCTCCCCATAGGCATCTCCAGGTATCTGTCTGTATGGGTAGCATTTACTGAATTCACAGGCACCTTCTGAATCATTCAAGCTTCTGGATTCCATGCTCCTTGAAGGCAAAGATGAGACCGAGGAGACTCTTTTAGTTTTCTGTTTTCCTCTCTCTCCCTCAAGGCCCATGCCTAGGCGTTGGCTACCTGTTTGTTGGAGTTGTTAGACTCACCAGACCAAACTGCAGGAGTTGGGTGATGGAATGATGTTGTCTCCCATAAACAAAGTGTCCCCAGATTGTTTGCCTTAGGAGCTCTCATGTCTATTTTTTTTAAGATAGTAGCTTTAATTGAATATAAATTATCCATCAATTAAAAAGTCATGTGCCTTCGGGATCATATATAGGAAATTGTCCATGTTCTGAGGGGTGGCTGCTGCCAGTAGCTGGCTAAGCCCTCATCAAACACGCAGAATCATTAATTAGGGCCATTTGTTCTGCTGAGAGCTGAGCAGAATGTATAAGTCCTGCTCAGGAGAGAATTAATTCATCTTCCTCTCTGCACTTTGTAGAGTACTCCTAGCACGATTCTTCAAGCCTGCAGGCCTCATGCATATGTTCTGATGGGCTAATTGCTAAGGAGACATTTGTAAATTAATCTCTGACTTCAGCTAAGTGGTTTCGCCTAATGACTTTAATTCAGTGACTCCCATTCTTGGTCACACGTCAGATTCACTGGAAGACCTTGTTAAAAATAAGAGATGTCCAGCTCACTTCCAACCCTCAGGTTCGAGATTTTCTGGTTTCAGGACTGAGGAGGGCATCTCTGTTTTTTAAGGAAAGCTCTTGAGGTGATCACACACCTGGTCGCAGTCACCTCTGTGAGCCTCTGCTTTAAATGCTTGTCTGAAGGCCCGAGGAGCCTCATATGTTGATTGAAAGCATTTGGGCCCAAACCTGATACTGAAACCAGGCTCTTGAATGGGCAGCATCTCAGAAGAATCTTTGTTCCTGATCCATTCCCCTCCTTAGTTTCATCACTGGGTCTGTCCTTCCTTGAAGAGCTCCAGTGTCCTTAGGGCAGATATTCCAGCCCTGGTTCTGCTGTTTTCCACTTTTATGGATTTTCTGAGACATTTGGAAAATCTTCAGAGCCTGCTGCAATTTCCATCATGAAGGTGGCTATGAATATTCTCTCTCAGGCAGCTGGTGTCAGGTATCCTATAGGGACAGGCATTCTTCTAATACAGTGTGTGTGTATGTGTGTGTGTGTGTGTGTGTGTGTGTGTGTGTGTGGTGCTTTCTTGATATTCTGTGCAAACACATGTTATGTTTGGTCTTGGGGTTTTGAAAATAGATTACTTACAAGCATCACTGTTTTAAAGACATCGCTATCCAATCACTTGTGTTCAGGTATCTCACACTCTGTAAACATCACTCAGTGCGGAGTATCACCACACAGCATGCAGTGTTTCCAGTAAACCTAAGCATATGACAATGAGCACCATGCAGGTAGCCAAAATGATTTGGTGAAGCTGCACTATGAAAGGTGAGGAAGGCTGGATGGGCTCTAGTGAAGGCTGACACCGGGGCCTGAGAGGGCACATGGTCATGTTATCTCCTTGGTCTGACTGTTCACAAGCTCTTGTTTGCTGAAGGTGCTTTGGGAAGTGCTTGGTCATTGTAAGCTTATTCTGTGACTCAGCTGCTGGAGGGCAAGTGTCTTCCTGTCTCAGTTTTTATGCTTCTCTTAGCCTCATCTTATGTCACAGGCTTCAGTGTCCCTTATCCCTGGGACTGTGGAAGCACATGGAGGGACTCCCCATGGCCATCCTCCTTGTTGAAGGGAAATGAGAGGAGAGGATACAGAGAAAGAAGGGACACTTTGAGAACAAGGATGGTATTGAGACCAGAGCCCTTTCCCTATCCCTCCTAGTTCTTCTCCATTCAGGTGTGTTCCACCAAATCAGTAGCATATACGTTGATTAGATGGTTGACTAGATATAGCATAGGATTCATTTGTGTGAAGAGGACTGCAGAAGGAGTATATTTTATGACTCCAACTGGACTTTTTTCTTTGTTTTTCCTAGGGCTTTATGCATAGCAGATGTGAAATAAATACTTGCATGATTATTTGGGGATCCACTATACCATAACTATTACCATTTAGGTTAAAATAGAATCATGTTGTGTGATGAAATAGATTTTTTTATATTTAGAATAGGCTGCTGAGCCAATGGAGGATTTGTCAAAGAGAGAAATATGTATGTGTATGTGTGTGTGTGTGTCTGTGTGTGTGAGAGAGAGAAAGAGAGGCGGGGTGGGGGGCTTCACTAGGCTTGTAGAAGATGAATCTCTATTGGTTTCTTGTCTTCATGGCCAAATCCATAGGGTTAATATATTTTCTGCAGCACTTGAATCCAGGCTGACACGATCAAGAGGCATTTATCAAGTTTAAAAAATCATATGCACACACTCTGGCTGGGTAGTTCAGTTGGTTGGAACATCGTTCCCTACACCAAAATGTCACAAGTTTGATTCCTGGTAGGGGCGCATGTGGAAGGCAACCAATCAATGTGTCTCTCTCTCTTCCATGTGTCTCTCTCCCTTCCCCTCCGCCCATCTCTTCCACTCTCTCTAAAAGTCAATGGAAAAATATCCTCAGGTGAGGATTCACAAACAAACAAAAATAATCTCATGCACAGTTGTTTCAATATGGAGAACAGACCCTCTGTCCATCTATGGTCTCATGCCTGGGGGCAGGCAGGTGGGTGGGAACTAGGACCTCCTGGAGAGCTTTAGGAGCTGAGCTCAGGTCCCCTCAACTGCAGCCTCAGTCCCTGGAGATGTAGAGGCTGCATGCCTCCTGGACTTCTTCCCTTCTTCCTTATCAGAGAGGCTGATATGTGAGTTTGTATCTTAGTAGGAGAGCAGGAGTCCTTCCCTTCTGTCACTGGCTGATTTGCTTAAATAAACTGCACATTATTTCCCACAGCACAGGCCTGTGGAGGGGAGCTGGGAGAAAGTAGTGTCAGCTGCTTTGGCCACTCAAGCCTAGGGAATCATCGCTATTGCAGGAGAGCAATGCGGAGCTCATTTTGGAATGATATAGACGCCTTTTGCAAGGAAGTCTTTCCTGTTTCTCCCCTTCTTTTTCCCTCCTTTCCCCTTCCCCTTCCCCCCGCCCCACCTTGCCTTTCCTCTCCTTTCTTTTCCAGTTTTTAATAGAATAAGCCCATGTCTCCAGCTTGGCCAAAGCTCAGCATTCACACACACATGCAGCCAGATTTACAGGGATGAGCCTTGAATCAGCTGTTTATGAATGAAAAAGTACTTTCCTGGCCACATCCCTTCTCTTTGAGGTATTCTGAGAATGGGGTCATAGCCAGTATCTAAGGGCTTGTGTCTCAGAAATAGCAGTGCAAGTGAGAATTAATCTTCAGCTATTTGTTTTGCTGTTTCATTCAGCAAATAAAGGAAAAAGTAGAGGGTTGTTCATGTTTTTTTTTTTGTGTGTGTGTGTGTGCATTAACTTTGCAAGGAATGAGTGGATGAGTGTGATGGGAGCGGCTCAGGTGGCTGCCAGGGTGTTTGCACTGGGTCCATGGTAATTACTGACAGACTGCAGGAGTTTCCTTGGATTCAACTGGGACATGTTTTAGTTTTTAAAACAAAATGGAAAAATAAAATAGGCCCCAGTGGTGTCTTAACACTTTCTCTCACGAGGAGAATTTATCAGGTGCTGTAGAACCACATATTCCCTTTACAGGGTCCAGTTGTTTTAACCATCAGCTTTTAAATATGGAGCTCACCCTCCCTTCCTCCCTGTAGCTCCATAGAGTTTTGCAGTGTTCTAAATGAATATGCAGATTTCATTTCTGTCAGCCACTATGGTGCACACACAAGTACAGAAATGTGTGAGTGAGTCTCTCTCTCTCTCTCTCTCTCTCTCTCTCTCTCTCTCTCTCTCTCTCTCACACACACACACACACACACACACATACATACACACACAGCTTGATTCTTACATAGTCTTTACATAAATTGGAGTTTATCTGTATGCACCAGCCAATGCCAGAGGGATGTTCATAGATGCTCTGAGGACCCTTCTAACCTCTTCCCCCTATAATTCCTGTACGAGATTAGCAGGTTTGAAAAGTAGCTGTTGCCTCTGGCATCTTATGTGGTGGTGGTGTTTATTTTTTGTTCTCAAGATTAGCATCTGTTTTATCTTTGAACATCCTTCCAGTTGGGCCAGGACTCTCCCCTGTGAAAGATCAAATAAACAAATGAGAATGTGGAGTGAGCAAAGAGGGTTCAGTATCGGCCTGATCTGCTACATAATCATTTGATAGACTTTGGTGTGACAGGTATCCTTGGAAGGGGACGCTGCACTGTCTTTTCTAACAGAGGTGATTACCTTTGAGTGAAGAGTGTGAAGGAGAACAGGATTGCCATGTAGCTGGCCTCACATTCTACCTTATCTCTTATCTGGTTTTCTGCATGTAAACGCTTTCTGAAATACTTAAAACTGTCCCCCCACTACCACCCCCATGGATATCTGTACAAGCAGCAAATTTGTGCCCTTCCCACATCTTATTATGAGTTTATTGAAATAAGTACAATTGAGAGAAACATTATAAGATCATCTCTACCTAAAAGGATTGACTACTTTGCCTGGATGATCTGTTAGGTTCTGAAAAGACAAAGCTATAGTTAGATGTTCCTGGCTTCTAGGAATAAGTGGGAAAGAGATATGTATGGTCCTAGAAATAATTTGTTCTTTTGAAAAATTTTATATTGAATTTATTTGTGATGTTGGTTAGTGGAATTATATGGGTTTCAAGTGTACAGTTCTGTAATTCATCATCTGTATATTGTATTGTGTGTTCACCACCCAGCTTTCTGATTTTAAATTGGTATTTCTTGTATAGAAACAGAATCATGGTTGTCTAGGGCTCAGCTAGCAAAGGAGGATTAACAGGCATGAGGCATCTTAGTGAGACTATGGTGATGGTTGTAGAACTTGGTATAATTCAAAGTCATTGATTGAATTGTACATTTAAAATGGGTGAGTTTTATGGTAGTATGTAAATTACACCTCATTAAAGCTGCTGAAAATAGATATTCCTGTATTTAAGTTCTCTTGGGGTCTAACTTGCATATAATATGAAACATTGTATCGCCCCAAATTTTTACCTTCTCTTTTCCCACTGAAGTGTCTTAATTTTGGTGGCAGAGAAGATTCACCTTGAGATTACAGGGCCAGATAAAAACCCCTGAGCTTTAGGATATGAGTCTGTCCTGACCCCTGTTGGCCAGCAATGAGGTTGCTGCCCACTGCCAGGTAAGGAGCCAACATAAAGGGAGCAAAGGGACAGATTTCCAGTCAGGCCCCAGAAAGCAGCTGGCACCAGATTTTTGAGCTGCGGCTACACGTGTCATAAAATTAAAAAATAAAATCCCAGTGTTGTTTCGCCCTTAAGTTATGCATTTCTTTCTTGTTTTGCAGGTTGTCTTAGTCTTTGCTCTCAGCATTGGTGCACTTGTAATATACTTCATAGATTCGTCAAAGTGAGTATTCAAATCCATTGTCTTGCCCTATTTTTCTGACACAATTTTGAGTCCTTATTTACATAGATCAACTCATTGCTTTAGCATCAACCTTCGCAAGAACCTCCTGAGTGTGGAAGACTTTTAGAGGCAGGAGGGGCTATTGGTGCTGATTTTCTGAATGGGAAGCAAGTTTTCCCAAGGAAAGACTCTGCTGGCTAAGACAGGGAGGGAGGGGTATCTGAGAGCTGGGTATTGTTTATGTGTAAATAACTGTTTCCTGAGTATTTGCATTGAAGAGGCCAAGAGGGTCAGAGAGTTTTGTGCATTTGTAAACTCTGTGAAGTTTAAGTATCCAACTGGCTAGGATCTGAGCCATTCTTGCCATGGTGGTTGGGCTCTTTGCTCAATAGGGTTTCAACGCTTTAATCTTATTTGAGATGGTTAGTAAGCATGATTCTGTCCTTTGTACCTGCCCACTAAATACTCAGCTGAAGCATCGCTCGCTGGTGCTTCTTGACTTGGGAGGAAGGAGATAGGACAGAGTTCATGATGACTCCCAGAGGTGGAGACCATGGCCAACTGAAAATTCCTAGAGTGGACACTCACACACACACCTGGGTGCCAGCTGAGTGAACTGGTGCTTCAGGGTGAGCCTGGGGTGGGGTCTGTGCCACAGATGGCAAAGGCTTTGTAGGAGGCAGGAGAGATCGCTGAGTGAGCTGCCAGGTGATGGTCAGATCTGCCCTGGTCCCTGCAGGCGTCACCCTGGTGCATCATCTGTTCCAGGGATTCTGTTGCAATCTTGATGCTGACAGCATCTGGGAAACTGGAGCTGGGTGGGTCTGGCTGGTCGATCTGTGGTGACATGAGCTGGACCCTGGACAGTGGCCTTGAGCTCTTTGCCTGTGTTTTTCACTATGAGAGTGTTTGTAGCTCCTTGAACTCTGTCCCTGGTATGGCTGCATAAGATCATCTGGCCCCACGGAACCTGCTTAATGCTCATGTTGGCAGACCCTCTTGTGTCTGATTTCTGAGCTTAAGAGTTCTTTCACTGTGTCTCGAGATGGTACTATTTCATGTCCGCCTAACTTCTGAATTTCTCAGAGGCATCTGGTCACCGGCCAGAAGATTTTGTGACTTGGATGCCAAGGCTAAAATATCATGTTAGGGAAGATAAAGAAAACACCAGCTCCAATCACCTGTCTCTGGGAATCAGCCACATCTGACAATTTGAGGTCGTTCAGCCTTTCCCATGCACCAGCAGGGGTTGTCTTGGCCCAGCGCAGGGCGCGGGTCCTTTAAACTTTCTCAGGAGAGGAGGTTCCACACGCTCCTCCACCAGCTCGCCTCGGCCAGGAAAGAGAAGACAAGCTTTTCAGTCTGGGAAACTCCAAGTGGTATGTCATTGAAGGTAAGCCCCTTCCAAATATCTCCTCTTAATCATTCTGACCATAATTGAATTGAAGCAAAGATCTCTAAAGCCCTCGGTCTTATTTCTTCATTCTCTCCCCAGGCACATTCTGGGGTATGCATCCCCTGCCAGTTTCCATGCCAGGGCTCAGGAAATGGGTTTGGGCATGCAGTCTGTGTGCCCAAGGCAGAGCAAGCCCTGATGTGGAGGAGCATGTGGCTATCGTTAGAAGGACAGATGCCTCGGCCTCTTCTTTCCTTTGCCTCTCTTCTTGCTCCTCTGTATTTCTGTTAAAATAAAATGCTCTTGTTGGATGGGTCTGAATTGTGTCTTTTTTTTACAGTGTCCATTGTGAGGCAGCTGTTTGTGCTTAGATCCTGGTGGACTACCACAGGCAAGACCCTCTCCTTGGGCACTGGGCACTACCACAGGGCCCTTTGGACTTTGTTCTGGTTCTGCTAAGCCTTGGGAAGCTGGCATTGGGGTTATCTCTGGTTCTGGTTCTGCAGAGGGTCTACTCCAAGAATGGACCTTCCATTATGTTCTCAGCTTTTCCCAGCAAAGTGCCAACAATCCTAAAACCAAGACTATCCTCACTCTCCCTGGGGACTGTTCTGGCCTCATCCTAAACTTGGTCTTTTCTCTCCGTCACTAGACTGTATGGTTTGGCAGAGAGAGACTCTGTACATTGGGAGACCTGGTGTTTATGTCACTCTTTCCAATTTTCATTTGTATTTCTTCCTTTGGTTCTGGAACCATACCCCAAGGTTCTGTCCCAGGGGTGACCTGACCGGCATAGTCAGTACCAAGGAGCATGCTCAGTTAAGTAAGGAGAGGAATTAAAACAGACTCTATAAGATAACTGTTAAGAGAGGTCTAAAGGTTCAGAAATAAAAAAAAAATAATCTCTTAAAATAACTATAATCAAGCAAAGTGAACAAGATAAAGTGAGATTCTATCCACACATAAAAAGCTAATGGAATCGAGGTAAGAAACTAGGCTATAAATTCTTAATATCCATCTTTTCCATTTAAAACTGTCATCAGTTTTACTCTCTCATGGTTTTGGTGGCTATTGGAAAGAAATGAACATCTTGGAAATAAATCTTTCAACTTCTCTTAGAATTTATACGAAATCATTATCCTGGAAAAAAGAAGTGTACAGTATTCTTCAGATGAATTTTAGTTGGCATTTATACCCTTCAAATGAATGAATAACTTAAAAGACAATCTGTAGGCCTTCCCTTGCGTGAACCTAACTGGTCAGACATTGTCAGTCAAATGACATGTTTTGGTGAATTTTAACCAGAGATGGCCTCCCCCAGATGATGGGAAATACCTTGGCAAGGTATGAGGCTCTGCAGGTTCAGTGTCAAGACAGGCTAGTTCAGGTTGTGTGAGAGGACAGGTGGGCTGGGTGGTTCTTCTACTTCTGTGTGGCAGCAGGTGAGGCCGGCACTTCTGAAAAGTGCCATCGAAGGGCACATGATCTTTTTAACCTTTCACTGCTTATTTGCTATCAAGAGGTTGTGGGTATATTATTTCCAGATATATATTCTCAACTACATTTTTTTTTTTCTTTTCCATTATTAGGCCAAGTGATCCATGAGCAGTTCTTTTGCACTTAAGGCTTTGAGAAGCCTTTCCTTGGGTATTACTTTTCCTGGTGATCACCAGAGAGGGATCACAGCTTCAGGTAGTTGCTATGAACTAAGACAGACTGTCCTCATGACTCCTGGAGTTGAAAGCCAATGAGAATTACCTTAAACTGTGTTAAAATTATGCTCCCACCTAAGGAGAGGAGCCTGTTCCACCAAATCTTTGGACAGACATCAGTGTCAATTCCTTAACAGACTCAGAGATGCATTAAGCCTGCCACCCACAGCAATCCCATTCCTCAGAAGGTACCCATCAGTAAGCCACTGGAGACGGTTACAGTCCAAAAGAAAATAACTCCATTTTTTAAAAAAACTATATTTTTATTGATTTCAGAGAGGAAAGGAGAGGGAGAGTCAGAAACATCAATGAGAGGAAATCATTGATTGGCTGCCTCCTGTAAGCCCCCCACTGGGGATCAAGCCTGAAACCTGGGCATATGCCCTGACTGGGAATCAAACCATGACTTCCTAGTTCAGAGGTTGATGCTCAACCACTGAGTAACACCGGCCAGGCAGGAATTCCATTTCCTTTCCGTTTTTTTTGTTTGTTTGTTTGTTTTTTAAGGTGCTGTGCCCTGTTTAAGGCACGTCTCACTCCAACTTCTAATTCTGATGTCTCTCATTGTTTACACCAACATTTTCTTCTCACACACTGCTATTCAGAGAAGCAAAGATTTTTTTTAAATCTTTTTTTAAAAATTACAGTAAGTCAAAAACAATTTAAAAAATAAAAGTGCCCTTGGATGTCCTAGAGGTGATGATGTCATCATGGCTGATCTAACCTGTCAGTTTCCTCCCTTTGATATAGGAACAGTGATTCTTCCCTAATAGATAAGGGAACAGAAAGCCCCACAATGTCAGCGTGAGTGCAGGATTCATGGCCTGCATAATGCAGCAGTTCCTGCTGCTTCTAGAATTTCAAGAGGAAGTTGGAAGAGAGAGAGGCTCAGCTCCCGGCCCTGGGAATTTGCCCTTTTCCAGGGTCATCCTGGGAAAGGATGACTCACCTGTGAATATATTAATTGCTTTGATTCATGTTTAAACTCTGCTACTTTTGAGGCTATAGTTATGTGGATTATGAATATTTAATATGCATATATTGAAAATGAAGGTCAAATCCTGCTTTTGTGACTTCAATGCAGACTCCAGTCTATGCAAGGCAAACTACCTGCTGTTGGCAGAGTAAAGCTAAAGGTCACACATTGTTAAAAATTTCCTTAATGACTTCATTTACTCCAGACTAGCTGGTCCACAGTGGGGGGCTACTTTCTGGTTCTTCTCTTGGCTTCTGGCATCTTCTCTTGGCTTCTGGTACAGGCAGCTGTTTGGAATGTGGCTGTAAGGAGAGGGGAGTGAACAGCAGCATTGGGTTTGGAGAGCGATCTCATTATAAGGGCTGGATGCCAGGGTAACAGCAGGATTATGATGTAAAAATGGCCTTGCCCTCGTCTTGAAAAGTTTACATTTATATTCAGTAATTCATTCATTTTATATCCATTCATTCACTTGAAGCATCTTCAGAGTGATAATGCAGAGTATTTTCCACATGGTAAGATTGATATGGTTAGTTATGGTCAAGGAAAACTTTCTAAGATTGCAATAGAAAATGAGCAGACTGTTTTCAGAGTCTCTGGAAATAAAACTGGCCCCAGTGATGTAATAGGGATACCCAGAGCTTTAGCAGAGGTGGCCAGTCACCCAACTGCTTACCTACCCCAGGCTTCACAGGCCAAACCTCTCATTCCCTCAGCCAAGACTTTCTCCTCAAGAGGGAAGGAAGGGGCCGGGGTTGGAGGGAACTACATTCGCTGATCACATGCTTTGTATGGAGTATAGTGCTAAACACTTTAAGATAAATAACACAAGCAGTCCTATCAAAGTCTTCTAACTGCCTCATGCAGTAGATATTACAGCATTCCCACTTACAAGTCAGGCTGAAGCTGCAACGTTTGCCCCAAACCACATAGCTAAGAAATTGTGGTGCTGGAGTTTGAACCCAGTATGTCTTAAAGCATCGTTCTTCCACGTCAAAAAGTGAAATTGCAGGCTGTGGAAGTGACTAAATGGGTTTAATGAGGAATGACAAGAATGAGAGGTCCCTCAGCCTCACACCCCCTCTCCTCACAATCACCTGTCTTGTTTGCCCTCTAGTTCTCCACTTCCCCACTTCTCACCTTTGGGGCCACTTTTGAAAGTCAGCAATGCTGATCAGAGTCCTATGACAGCTTTCTCCCTAAGACATGGGATGTGTGATAGATACTTGGGATATGTGCTGTCTGATGTCTCTTTGGACCTTGATCCATTTCTTCTGAATTTGGTTTCCTAAGACTGTTTTCTTTTCTATCTCAGGGAGCAGCATTTTGTGATGGACTGGGTTCAGGTTAGCAGAGAACAAGGAAAGATGTTGTTTCTCCAGAGCTCTTCCTGCTGAAGGTATTCTTCCTTAGCAGAAAGACCCTTGCCCTTTCCCCTTACTTAGTTCTCTCTGACAGTAATTGCCACTCTAAGGGAGATAACGGCAGAGGCCCTGCTTCCCATTAGATAGGTTATTTTATCTCCTGAGAAAGTCGAAGAATTTAGGTAGTTCTTTATTGTGTGCCTAGAAAGTTAGTGTTGTCAAACCAATGGACTCTAGGAAAGTGTGGTCCAAAGATGTTTCCATGGAGGTCTTTACAATGATTTTTAGGTGTCTGGCTTCCTTCTCCAGGCTTGTTCTTAGTAACTGTGCACACAGGTTGACACAGCACCTCCCACATGCCCACCCTCCTGGCAGGCACCCAGCAGAGCTGGGAGGTCAATGTAGGCCATCTCCATGCCAATGTATTGTAGACCATAAAGAACCGTCCCCATTGGCATACTCCTGGTCCCGCAGCATGAACACCTGGGCAGCCCAAAGCAGAGAGGAGGCTCTGTGCCCTGCTCCTTTTCGGAACTGGGCCCTTCGAGGTAGGATTCTGAGAAATTCGCTTCAGCTCTCTGCTTTCTTCCCTTTTTTGAGGAGCCATGGCCAGCGTTTAACCTTCGTGGAAGAAATCAACACGAATCACTGTGTGTGTAAAGCATCTCCCTATTCAATTTTTTCTTTTAAAATACTCTCCCCCCCCCTCCCCCAATTTTCTTCCTCTCTCCCTGACATTTTTATTACTGGGCTTTGGTTTGGAAAATTATGGGTAGGAAAAGTTCAAGGGCAGGATGTGCAGAGCAGCATTGCACATCTGTGAAGGGAACACAATAGGAGAGCCAGCAGCTGTTGAAAGAATGGGGTATCAGGTGGTGGAGTTGCTGAGCATGCTGGAGGGAGGCCGAAGGGGAGCTGCCTAAGGGGCAAAGAGGCTGTAAATGATTCTCAATGGGAAGTCCTTGCTCCCTTTCAGAATTTAACCTCGAATGGCAACAACTGATCCTCTGACATGGGAGAGACCCTCACTCAACTGTTCTACCTCCTCTAGTTTTCCAAATTGCCTTTCTCATCAGTTGGGTATAATCCTGAAGAGAAGATGGGTGGGGGATATGCCAAGCGGGTAAGCGCTCTCCCTCCTTCCCCTCCACACTTTGAGGGGGGTCTCTGCTTCTTCACTAGCTTCACCTTGTGGTAGATAGGTATCCCTTGCAACTGTGTGTAGGAGGGAACTGCTTATTTTTGACATTTCCTTAGAAAAAAATCGGGCTATGTTAGGAAAGAAAGAGAGGATGGAGCTGGACCTCCTAGGTTTTCTGCAAAGGCAACTTCAGGATAAAATGTTAGAACTGGAAGAAGTGTCGGAGTTTACCTGAGACCTTTCTCTGGCCTCAGCCTTCTCTCCGGCAGGATGAGGACAAGTGACCAGCTCAAGGTCACCCTAGTAGCCAAGGGCAGGGTTAGAGCTGGCAGTCAGAGTCAGAGCACTGCCCTTTCAGCCAGGCCCCTTTTTACTTCATCTCTTGTTGTTATTGTTTTTCTCTCTACAAAATAAATAATGAATGAAGGTGTGACAATGAGTATTATCCATTGAATAGTGAAGGAAATCATGATCTTTTATGACAATTCTTGGGTTTCACACTGTTGTAGTGGAAGAACTTTGGGGCCATGGAGAATAGTGATCATCTCAGGTGGAATAAATCAAACCTGGCCAGGTGGCTGCTTGGGAAAACTTTAGTTCACGCACCTTGGCAAGGTGCCTTAGATTCCCTGATTTCATGATTCTGCTACTCCTTCCTCCCTCCACCCCCATACTACTTCAGAGGGAGAAGTAAAAGTTCACGAACTCTGTTGTGGAAGGTTAACAAGGCTGAACACATTCTTGTGGTCTATTTGGAATTTGTTATGCAAAACCTTTGAGGATTTTTGCCCAACAGCTTATTTGTTTATCTTGTAAAACACTATCTGATAACTATAAGTAATATCTACTGTACTTTCAAAAATCTAAATGAATTCTTTCTTCTTATCATCTCCAGAATTTAAAAAGAAAGCTTTAGATGAGCAGACACTGTCTTAGCCTCTTTCTTTAAAAAATGATTACTTCCACCTTGGCTGGTATGATTCAGTTGGTTGAGCTTGGTCCCATGCACCAAAATGTTACAAGTTAGATTCCAGGTCAGGGCACATGCCCAGGTTGCAGACTCCATCCCCAGTAGGGTATGTACAGGAGACAGGCCACCCATGTCTCTCTCTCTCTTTCCCTCCCTTTTCTCCTTCCCTTCCTCCCTTTGTAAAAAAAACAACAACACAATAACAACAGAAAAAACAACAACACAATATTTAAAAAAACATTAAAAAAATAAAAGAATGATTACTTCAGGGCAAATGAAGAGAATGTATCCCTTTGTAGACTCAGCTAGTTGTGTTTTCTAAACTAGCATGTGTTTAACCCACAAGTGGTATGAGCGGGCTGCAGCTTCTCCCCATGGCACAACCCAGTCCTTTATCATAAGTCACACCAGGGGAGCTTTCAGCATCTGCTGAGAGACCAGGGTGAGAGCCAGCTAGAGAGATAGGACCTCAGAGTCCTTTAATGGAAACACAAGGGCAGAGCTCATGCTTAACACAGCCATGGCGGTGCTGAGATATGGGCATAACTATTACAGCTTCCACATGGGATTTATGGGCTGCAGACAGGAGTGGAACTGTGACCTCTGTCTCTGCTTTTATCCCCTTGTTCCTCTTCCTGTCAGCCTGACAAGCTGTGGCTTTGGGGAGACCCTAC
This sequence comes from Lasiurus cinereus, assembly GCA_011751065.1. Lineage (NCBI taxonomy): Eukaryota > Metazoa > Chordata > Mammalia > Chiroptera > Vespertilionidae > Lasiurus > Lasiurus cinereus. Next base: position 1,550,421 of record JAAGEH010000367.1, read on the forward strand.
CAGTGATGAGTCATTTGTGGTTTAGAAATAAAGTCCCTTGCAGCGAGGATGCCCTTGGGTCTTTTTGATGCATATGTCACTGTTCCCAGAACTTGGGAGATGGGAGTGTGTGTATGTATATGTGTGTGTGGTGTGTGGGGAGGGAGCAATCCTGTCCCACCTATAAACTGGTGGGAAAACAACCTGTCTCATCGTCACAATAGGGATGACACTGAGAGCCCTGTACATGTGCTCTCAGTAGCAGGTAACGACTCCATTAGGTACAGACTTGTGTGCAAGGCATGTTGCTAGGTTTGGGGGATTTTATATACAATGTAGAAGACTGGCTTTTTTCCATTGAGATGTTTGCTCTATATATAATTTATAAGGATCAGGAATGTCCCAACAAAAACATAGGAAATAGGAGATAATAAAATAAGGTAACAAGTGAAATATATAATCAGTTACTAATAGGAGCATTGATAAATTTAATGCTGGAGGTTGAGAAGCTGAAAAGATAGCTGGATGTTAATGGGGAGTTTTGCGCTAGGGAGGTTTTGAGTTGAGGAGACAGAAAACTCAGTCTCCTCCAGTCTAAGCTCCACCTGGGGCTGTCATGACAGCCTGCACTCAACCTCTTGACTTATATTTTTGTTGTGTGCTGAGTCCAGAAGAAACCCTGACTGGAAGCCCTACTGAGGTTAAGGATTGAGAATGCTTTGAGGATAGCAAAACAGTCAGAGAAGCAGACTGTCTCTGGTGGCCATGTTCCTCTTCTCCATAGGCACATGATGAAAAGCTTTGGAAATGTTCAGAAGTGGCCGAGTGGAAGAAATCCACTCCATCTTTTTCATTCTTCGGCCAGCAGGCAATATGCCTTTCAGGGACCTTGCTTATGAGCTTGCCACACGCAGAGCTTCCAGGGATGTGGAGGGAGGAAAGCCGTGGCATGTGAGGCTGTGCAGTCCACAAAGCCCACAACCCGGCCTGAGCTGTTTGTCTGGAGCCGGCATGAGCCTGGAGGGCCCACTGGGATTTTCATGAGCTCCGTGTGCCTTTTGGGTTCCTTTCTCATAAAGAATATCAACAGTTTATCTTATGGCTGTGTTTATATAAAGATGAATATAATCTGCTCTGGATTCATTATTATATATTCATTATTATTACAGTGACTTTTCTCTTCTGATTTTAAACAAATTAAAATGAAGACATTTTCCTGGTGGGACTGGCACCAAGCCCGCCATGCCTGTGGAGAAGTTGGTGCTGACCCCTCCTTGCCTGTCAGCCCCATCCATCTGGAAGTTTTCACAGATGAGAAAACACACCAGAGACAGATGCCTCCCACCACACCCCTGCCCGTGCCATCTTACAAAAATAAAAGTAAACATTTCATAGCAAACCACACCTTATGCCTTATGCCTCAGCTTTGGGGAATATTAGCTTCTGCAACCCAACATCTTCCATAATGGCACCTGTGGATATGTTCACAATGAAGAAACAAACAATCATGTTGCCTTTCTGCCTAGTTTTTGCGAAACGTGTGCTTTGTCCATTTTTATACCTGAAAATGAATCTGGTCTCTTTAGGAGATCCATTCCCTGAGAATACCACTGTAAAAATAGCATTTCCTATTTCTGTGGTTTGCACACTCCAGGAGGCAGAGGCAGGCAGATGTGAGAAAGAGGGGAGCAGGTTCGGGGAGGCCTGGAGTGAAAGCTCAGTATCCCCTGACAATGCCCCCAGATCCAGGGGATTGTGCCCAGTAGTAATGCAGATTCTTGCAACCAGACTGCCCCTATTCCAAAGAAAAGAGAGAAGGCTGGGCTGTATGTTGAATCTCCATTTCTAAAATGTTATCTAGGGCTCTGAAACTTTTAAAGTACTCTCAAGCCAACCCAAACACACGATGGTCCACATTTGGGCCTCCGGTTTGTAGTCTCTGTTTTAAACTATATCTCTTTCTAGTCTTGAATTAGTTCTGCTTCCTAGGTGCCAGAAAATATCCTTAATTCTTGCTCTTCTATGTCCCCCAAAGGGCCCCTTTTCTCTCCAGGATGAGAGACCTTGGCCTATAGTTGCTCTGGCTTGTTTCCAGTGGAACACACTTTCAAAGGCTGCTTAAGTTGGTGCCCACTTTTCTCTAGGCAAATACTGTATGTCACGGCAATAAATCACTTACAACTTACTGTAAATCCCCAAAGCTGCATAGCACAAACTCTACGTCATCCCTGAAAATAACAGCGTGAGGACCTCATAAACATACACCCTGTTTGTTTAAGAGCTGCAAGCGCTTTTTAACATGGTTGCTAGGCGCAGAAGAGTGTATTTTCCAGGACATAAATGGAAGTGAGTATAACTCCCTTAAATTGTCAGATTCTTTATGAGAAAAGAGGCCCAAAGCTGTCTGCTTTGCCATTGTGTTGACTTGCCCAAAACAAGAGTTGTGACACTAAGCGTGTAAGTGTTGACAATTGCTCAAGACTATCTTCTGACTTACTTGGCTATATGGACATATGATGTGAAACTTGGTTTATTTTCTGGTCTGTGTGGCTGGGAAGGCTTGGGCTAGCACAGATAAAGCCTGTCTGTAGACTTCGTCAACCATAAAGTTTGCAATTTTCTGGGCATTAGGGTCAACACTTACTCATTCGATTCTCATGCCCCTTCAAAACAAAATTAGAAACACCTCTGGACCTTTCTTCCCAGATATGGTCCCAAATTTCAACTTTACCCACACCTCCCAACCTTTCACTTTTTACATGGAAACTTGAAGGTTCATGTTAGAACAGTGTTCACTGTGCTTGGGTACAGAGTCTAAAGCGTAGGTATTTTCAGAGCTGAGAAAAAGATGATGGCTTCATTAAGACAACCCAGAATGACCCAAGCCCCAGCTGTTTCATCATCTGGTTTCTGAATGGAAAACACTCACCCCCCTTTCAGCTGTCATGATTCTCTCAGGAAGAAATTGTGGGTGTGGCTCCAGGGCCTGCCTGCTAGATGCTGGGATCTGCTGAAGGCATATGTCCTTCTGCCCCATGTTCCTCTTCATGCCCAGACAGAGAGTCCATTTCTTCCCTCAAGGGCTGGTGTTTTCAAACCCGTCCCCCCCTCCTCTTCCCCCCCCTCCCCCTCCCCGACCACACACATCAAAGATGCGCAGCATCCAGTGTGAGACCCAATGCATGTGATGTTGAAGCCCTGGTGGGAGTTGCCAGGACGGGATGGAGAGAAGGGAATGCGCAGGTGCTCTTAGATGACTCCACTCGACACTGCTTTTTCCTGCAGCAGCACGAGGAAGTGGGTGAGAGCATACTAAGGATTTTCCCTTGTCAGAATGGCATGGACAGGCATCAGAAGGCAAGATCTGAAGGAGCAGCATTAATAACGGGCATGCTCCAGGCAGCTAGGTGGCCCATCAGTGCCTTGGAGAACACTTGGTTATGGAGTGTGAGAGGAGGTTGGGGGTGGCAAGGAGGAGCATTTGCTGGCTGCCTGTGTCCGCATGCTTGGCTGAGGCACCAGTGAGTAAGAATGGAAGCTACAGCAAGGAAAATTGTAGCAGATGATGAGTGTGGATCGCATGTGCAATGGTGGTACTTCTTTTGTGGGACCAGCACCCATTTGGGAATTTGATGAGGCCATAGGGATTTTGTTGATCAGTGAGCCTGATATTGTCTGTGGACCTCAAGCCAAGGATTCCTGCTATGTAGGGTTGTTCACCTGCTCCTTCCTGTTTCTTTTGTCATGAAGGTCACATGGTAGACAGAGGGCAGTCTCCACAGGGCCAGGAGCATTCCCCTCCTGCTACAAAACACTGCAGTGTGTTTTCTCTTCTTGCGCAGGTGTTCTCTTTTCCCAACTGCATTTGCAACCTTGAACATGTGGGAACGGTGCTGATGAATCTAGGGAAGGGTGGCCCCATGCTTAGTTCCAGGCAACACTGAACATATGTGGGGTGAGAGAGGTCTCTAGGGCGGAGCCTGGCCACACTTTGGTTGCTTCTCCTAACTGTGTGTCAGCACCTGTTTTTGAGGGAAGATTTTCTCCTTAGGCTGCAAATCAGGGAGGCCAGTCATCTCCAGCCGAGATCCCATCCAAGCTCCTTCTGGGGCATCAGAACCCGAGCACTATTGGGCTGCCCAGACAGGACCGGCAGCTGCCACTTCTCCTGAGGGATGTGTCTTACCCACAGCTGAGAGTCGCTGGGGACCTCTGTGGGCTCCTCCTGCCAGGCTTCACACCAGCTTGACAGAAAACAAAAGAGCGGCTTTAGAAGAAGCCCGTCTCCCTGGAAGCCCTGTCCCTTAGATATCTTCCTGTCCGCACCTGTCTCTAAGCCAGCCAGCTGTGACAGTTTAATTGGTGAGCGGAAGACAGGTCAGGGAGAAGCAGGCAAGGGTGAGCGGCACCGAGGAAGAAGGAGAATCCCACCAGGAAGAAGGAGACTCCCCTGAGATGAGTGAGGAGAACATGACAGATGGGCTGAGAGGCTGCGCAGAGGCAGGTCCTGACCCAGTCTTGTCTTGTGAAGAGCGCTGGCTGGCTGAAGAGAAACTGGCTCCACCTGCCCCAGGTGCCTCCTTCCTCAGCTTCCTCCTTCCCCAGCCAGTGTGTGCACTGGGCACTGAGGGACCATGAGATGGGCTGGAGGCTGAGGCCTGGATGGGAGTGGGTGCGAAGGAAAGGCTGTGGAGCCGAGCACTTAGCAGCTGGATTTGAAACCAGACCTTCCTGGACTTGGTCCTGCTCTGCCTGAGCATTATAGCTGTGTGTTCCCAGGCAAGTGAGCTAATCTTTCCAGGTGTGAGGTCTTTACTTGGTGACATAGGTGAAGATGCTGATGCAGGAGAAGGATAACACCTACCTGTGGCCCTGGATGGAAAGGATAGGTGATAAATGGAAAAGCTCTTAGTGCAGTGCCCGGCATCAAAGTGGCCACAAAAGTATTAGATGTTGTTGTTGTTCTTTGGAGGTGGGTTTTGAAGCTTTTCATCAGGTCTTTAGAGAGACAAGGTGTAAACACACTATAGTTAAGGAATAAGGCCAGGGAAGCCCACTGAGCCTCAGAGTTCAGAGTTTTTCTTAGGGCTCAATCACTTAAACTAGGGGGACTGCCCTCAGTTTTCAATCATCTTGGAGGTTGACAGATACCATATGGCTCCAAGCCCCTCACCATTTATCACGTTGTTAGACTTCCTGGTGTGGTTACCCTTGCCCCCTTCACAATGTTACTATCTCCCTGACCCAAGACACTTTATCAGGCATGACATCCCAAGGGCTTAGAAATTGCCTTCTAGAAGTGAGGGTCAAGACCATACCTGTCTCTGAGCAAAACTAACATCTTTACAGCAGAGTCAGTGAAGAGAGGGGTGGGGGGTGTCCTATGAGCACAGGCTTGAGTAGCAGAGGAGAGGGAAAGCTCCTTCACCCAGTCTGGAGTTTCCAGAGTGTGTCAATGTCAGCAGAATCACTGTGGAAAACAGCACGATTATCTGTCTTCTCGGCCCCTGTGTATAATCAGGCTGGATAACTTATCAGGTGAGCCAGCAGCTGGTAAAATGAACCTGGGCACAGGAGCTAAGAAGTAAGCCACCGGGATGTCTGCTCCTCATGTGGGTGAGCTGCCCTGGGCACTGCAAGCTTTTCATTTAACCCCATTTGCTTCCATCTCCAGGTGGCCAGGACACTTCCTGTGCCCTGTTCCTTTGCAGTCCAGATAGATGGACCTACAGGTGCCCTTGGCCACTTTGGTAAGGGGAACATCTGTCTCCCTGCTCCGATTTAACGTCCTGCTGTAAGGCCTGAGGAGGTCAAACCCAGAAAACATCGAGACTGCAAGCTGGGGATAAAATGCAGGTCCGATATGCCACGCTGCCCCCTTGCCACCTGACAAATGAGACCATCTCCAGCCAGGGACAGTTGGTAATTGTGCAATCAAATTAACGTGGATTTCAGCTTAATGAAGTGCTTAGTGTCCTGAATGAGGCTGAGCCCTAATATTTAGAAAAATAAGCTAGACCCCAGGAAAGACAAGAACAGACCTCGGTTAATGCCTGTTAGTATTAATTGTGCTTGCAAATGAAACCTTTTCAGAAATTCATTCTTAATGTGAGGCCCGGTCCTCCTGTGTTTTTGCTATGGTTTTTCCTGCTGTGGCTCATAAACAGGACAGTGGAAAGAACATTTTACTGGAAATCTCTGCTGAACTCCACATCCTAGGGCAGCTTTTTTTTTTTTCTTTCTTTTTTTCCCACAACATCTTGGTTTTCTCAACTGAAGAGCAAGAAACATCTTTCTCTGAAATTTCTATTTTTGTCCCTCAAAGTGACTTACTTTTTGGAGTTAAAGATTGATACTCTGGAGGCAGGTTGACCTGATGATAAATCTTCCCTCTCTTACTTACTAGTTGTGTGACCTTGGAGAGAACTTAACCTCTCTGAGCCTTAGTTTCCACTACTGTAAATATGGATAATAATAATTCCTGTTCCTTAGTATTAAGAACAGTCAATGAGATACTGTATGTGAACCACATAGTACAGGACATAGGACATACTGGCACTTATTAAACCCAGTTGATGTTATAAATGTGAAATTATTTTCAGGATGAATTATGCATCACTACCTTGGTATCAGGAGTTTTTATTTTCATTAAGCTGATGATTTAGCTCTTGCTTAGAGAATTACTGATGATTCAGTAATTAACTCAATAAATATTTATTGAATGGCTGTTGTGTGCCAGGCACTGTTTTTAGCGCTAGGCACTTCCAATTGTAGTGTCAGAGGGAGATACATTGGCAGATAAATAAATTAATTTCAGTTGATGATCAGTGCTGGGAAGAAAAATTAAGACACTAATGGGAAAAGCAGGATTTCTTAACTTTTGTGCTGAGAACTCCTTTGGTAGTCTAGTGAAGACCATGACTCCCTTTTCAGAATATCTATAAATATATAATATAAAAACATTGAATCATAAGAAAACCAATTATATTGAAATACAGTTTTCAGAATATACATGTGCCTATTGATTAATGCATTATCACCAAGATCAAGTATAAGTTCTAATACAACCCTATAATTCTAAAATAAGATTAGTGTAAATGATATTTTGAGATAATCTATATTAATGATAGTCTTATATGTAAATAGCTGGGATTTTTGTTACTAAAAAAGTAAGAGGTATCATTAATACTATTCTAATTTCTTGCCCACGTTTATGGTAAAAGGAATGCTACATTTGAGTTAGAGGTCAATAAAAATAATAATGTAATTTTTCTCATCTAAGTTCATAGATTTTTAATGTTCTCCAAGGACCTCTTTGGTGTCTGTAGTTTCTGGATGGGAACCCTTGGAAAAGAAAGTGATTTTGGCTGGGGGTTGAGCTATTTTTCAGAGATGAATAATGTGATTTCTGCTTTTTAAAAAGCTAATCTGGATATTTAGATTAACAGAATAGGTTTGAGAGTCCAGAAATAAATCCACACATCATAGGTGACTAATTTTGGGCAAGGATGCCAAGATCACTTAATAGGAAAAGAACAGTATTAAAAAAAAAAAAAGTCTGAGACAACTGGATAGCTACAAGCAAATGAAAGAAGGAGGATCCTTAACTCATATCACATACAAAATTTACTCAAAATGGATCAAAGACCTAAGTGTAAGAGCAGGAATTTTTAAATTTTTAGGAGAAAATCTTTGTGACATTGGATTTGGCCATTAATTCTTAGTGTGATATCAAAAACATAAGCAATGCAAAAATAAAATAGGTCAATTGGACTTCATCAAAATTTAAAACTTTTGTATTTGAAAGGGCACTATCAAAGTAGTGAAAGAAAATCCACAGAATGGGAGAAAATGCACATTCTATGTCTGATAAGAGTCATAGAATATATAAAGAGCTCTTACAGCTCAGTAACAAAATGACAGCCAATTAAAAACAAGCAAAGAATAAATAATCATCAATTATTAGTTATTAGGTAAGTACAAACAAAATTACAATGAGATACTACTTCACACTCACTAGTATGGCTGTAATAAAAATGACAGCTCGTAAGGCTTGGCAAGGATCAAGATGTAGAGAAATTTGTAAGCCTTGTATGTTGCTGGTGGGGATGTAAAAAAGGATGCAGCAGATTTAGAAGGTCAACTGACAACTTCTTCAAAAGTTCAACATAGAATTGCCATGGAGACAGCTGTTTCACTCCCAAGTATATACCCAAGAGAAATGAAAGCATATGTCCACTTCTACTTAAATCTTGTGCTCATATGTTCATAGCAGCATTATTCATAATAGCCCCAAAGTGGAAACAATGGACAATTGGATTAACAAAATGTGGTATATTCATGCAATGGACTATTATTTGGCTGTGAAAAGGAATGCAATACTGGCACATGCCACAACATTTATGAACCTTGAACATTTTTGCTAAGTGAAAGAAGCCAGTCACACAGGAATACTCATTACTCTATTTATATGAAATGTCCAGAATAGGCAAATATAGGGAGATAGAGAATAGATTACTGGTTGCTTAGGATTTACAGAGGTGGGAAGATGGGGCATTGATAGCTAAGGGTATAGAGTTTCTTTTTGAGGTAATAAAAATGTTCTAAAATCGATTATAGTGATGGCTGTACAAATCTATGAACATTGAATTGTAACCTTTACATGGGTGAATTGAATAGTATTTCAATTGTCATTCAATAAAAGTCCTTCTGACTGTGACATGGAAAATCAAGTGGGTTGCAAGATAAAAGCAAGGAGAATATATAGGAGCCCTCTTCAGTAGTTCCAGTTGAGGGGATAATGCCTGGGGCTGGGATCGAGACATTGGAGGCGGTGAGCACATGTGGGAGGTGGCCTAGACACAGTGGGCTGTTCAGTTGAAAACAGAGAAATCCAGGGTGACTTCTAGGTTGTCAACCTTAATAGCAGGCATTTTCCTCCCAGAAGACCTGAGTTTCAGTTACAGTTTGTAGAAATGTTGAGAAAGATTGGCGGTAGATCTATGCACTACAAACACTTTGGAGAGTTGGATTGCAAGGTGTTATCAATTTCGTTGTGCTTTTTAACAAGGAAAAATATTCATTATACACACACACTCATCACACCTTCACATGTATTCTTTTGCATGTGAAGCAGCATTCAAACCACACATTTCAGAAAGCCAAGCCAGAGGAGGAAGAATGAAACCGTAGCTTCATGATTTCTCATGTCAAGGCTAAATTTGTTCAGTGAAAAGAGATCAGTGATTAGAGTAAGTAGGGAAGAATCTATTCAAGACTTTATGTATCTTAAACATATCCATTAAGCATAACATTCTCCCAGTCACATGTAAAAGTAGTTAAAGAAGGGAAAAAAAGTAATTTCAGAGTGTTGGATATTACCAAGTTTTGATTATGTCAGCAAAATAATGGCTAAATTAACCATCATTTCTCCAGTCACTTGGTCCCAACTGAAGCCTAGGCTAAGTAAATTGTCAGTTCAGGCATATTAAAATCTGAGTTACTTAGGGTCCTTCTGGGGAAACAACATGGCTTTAGTAATGAGCAAGCTCTGGGAGCTAAAGAAGTAATCAGATTGTTAATTGAGGTTACCTGCTTCACCTCATCAGAAGCAAATGAAGTGGACTCTTCCTGAACATGTAAATAGCTCTGTTGAGAGGAGTCAGGGCTGTTCCATGATGTGGAACTCTCTGTGGCTTGTGTGTACAAGGAAGCACAAGGCCTTGTTCCCTGTCTTCCCAGGAACCTTAACCTTGAGCCAGAGGGCCAGGAGTTGATGCACTCAGGGGTGCTTGGTGTAGATATGTTTCCCTCAGCATTTTTCTCCTTTTCCTCTAGAAAGTTAGTTTTTTGGAGGAACTAATTTAACACTAGTTTCGTTAAATTAGTTTAACAAAGAGTCCATTTCTAATCCTGATGGTGCCAACTTTACCAGTGTAACTCTAGGTGAGGCAGCTAGAACTCTGTGGCTCACTTTCCCCTTCCAGAAGGAACAGAGTGGATTAGACAGTTTGTGAAATTGTCTTCTTCGCTGTAGCACTCTTGACTGTACTTTTAATTGAGGTGAAATTCACATAGCATAAAATTAACCATTAACAATACCAGAGTGTATGATTCAGTAGCATTTAGTATATTCATGATGTTTTGCAACCATCACCTCTGTTTAACTCCAAGACATTTTTATTACCCCAAAAGGAAACCCCCATACTCTTTAAGTAATCATTTCCCATACCCCCATCTCCCTGCCTCTGGCAAGCAAAGATCTGCTTCTGTCTCAATGGATCTACCTCTTCTGGATGTTTCATATAAATGGAATCACATGTGACTTTCTGTGTCTGGCTTCCCTCACTGAGCATAATACAGAGTGGGGCAAAAGTAGGGTTATAGTTTTGAGTATGCAAAAACACAGAGTTTATTCATTATTTTTATTAATTATTATATTATTTTTCACGTGAATATCCATGTGGTAGCATGTATAAATATGTAACTCCTTCTTGTGGCTGAATAGTACTTCATTGTATGGATATATCACATTTTGTTCATCCATTCATCAGTTGATGGGCCTTTGGGTTGTCTCTACCTTTAGGCTATTCTGAAAATTTGTGACCAAGTATTTGTTTGAATTTTTGTTTTTAATTCAGTTCTTATATATCGAGGAGTGGAATTGCTGGGTCATCTGATAATTCTGTGTTTAACTCTTGAGGAACCATTAAACTCTTTTCTACAGTAGCTACCTCACTTTACATTGCCACCAACAGGATTGCAACTTGTCCATATCCTCACCCATATTTCTCTCTCTCTCTCTCTCTTTCTTTCTGCTTTTGTTGTTTCATCTCAGGGGGTATGTTCCATCTCCCACCACAGCTTTAAGGGTGGGTCAACAGAGCAACACAAGAAGAGCTCAGGCGTTGGATTCCAAGTTGGGACTCACATCCAGGCCTGCCTCTTTCTAGGAGTATAACCTTGGGCAAGTTAACATCTCTGTGAGTCTGGTCATTCCATCTGTGTAATGGCCATGATACTGCCCCCCTCAACCCAGGGTCAAGATATGTGTAACTTTCTAGCACATGCCTGGCAGATAGTGAGCTGAATAAATGTTTTCCTTCTCAGTGATGAGCACCAGTAGAGGGAAAGAGATGGATTTTAAACACAGTGGTTTATATTTTTCTTCTTATTTTTGGTATTGGACTTTATCATAGATTGTTTTCTTTGCACTGGATTTTCTGCCAAAGCATTAAATTAATATATTTATTCTGTTTCTGTATACCCCTTGATGGGGGCGAGGGAGATGAAGCTGCCTGACAAAATTGGGAAGTTATAGTGGGTTAACTCCCAACCTTGAGATTCCTCAGGGGCATGAATCACCTTTGTTTATTTTCCATTATGTCCATGGTCCGGATGGGCTTGGAATGGTTATTGATCTTCCTGTTCCTTCCAGAACACGGCCTTCTTATCATTCCTTAAAAAAAAGAAAAAGGAAAAATTGTTGGCAACAAGATGCTTCATTAACTTTAGAGGAGTTGACAACTATTTATATTACTATGATATAAACATGCATCCCCACAGACAATTTTCAGCCACATCTCCCCGGTAACACTCATTGATAAGTCCTGGTGATATACTGTAGACGGTGGATTATTCTTTTCTTGGTATCCAGAACTGAAGGTTCCCACACAGTGAAGCTGAAAGCTACTTCCCCCTTGGGGTTTGGCTCTGGTGATTGTGAGGGTTTTGGATGGGTGCCTTGTGAGGTGGGAGGTGCCACATGACCACAGTGGCCCCAGTTGGAGTTTCTCATCATTGGAGGTGGCTGAATAGTGGGAGAAAAAGAAAAAAAGCAATGAGGGTGTTTAGGTCCGATGCACAATTAGCTCAGTGTAATAGACAAGGAGATGCCTGGACTACTAATTTCCCATGCCTTCACATTGACATCCTCTACATATTTATTAAACACTTACTCAGTGTGGAGACAGCTTTGTGTGGGGGAAGAAAAGGAGAAGGAAGAAAACAATTCCAGAGGTACCTCGGAGGCCTTGGCCCCTGCCTTAGCCATTCAGAGACCCTCTCTTGGTCTTTGAATTTGTCCCTACAGAGTCTTATCTCCTCACAGGGCTTTCCCAAGTAGTCTTCCTGATCATTCGTAGTAAGTACTCTTGCTGAGAATCCCAGTTTCTCATCATGTTACATTTCTCGGACATCTTTTACATTGATACTGCTCCCCCTTTCAGGAAACTGACCAGTTGGCCCACCCTTTAATTCATCTCTGGTTGAGAGTTTTCTGAAAATATTTCATTTAATGTTTATTCTGTGCCAGGCATTGTGCTAAGCCCCTTGTAAGTATTACCTCAATTCACTCACATAGCAGCCTACAAGGTAGGTACCAATATTATTAACCTTATTATATGGATGAGGAAACCAAGGCACAGAGAGGTCAGAGTGGTTTGCTTGAAGTACACAAGGAAGATTTGAATCTGGATCTTTAACTTTGATTCCTACATTTGTCTTGGGCAAAATCATGTATTATTTCTCTCCAAGTCAGGATTTCAGACCCCTTGACAGCAATTGAAAGCAGTTTGGGATAAGTTGATCCTAAAATGTTATACATACACATAAAACCTAGTGATTTATTTTGGAAACAGAACTATTATAATCATGAAGTATAATTAGCCATAGTGTAAATCTTTGTGAGAACTGGCGGGGGCTACCCTCCAAAAGGTGGTTCTGTTTAAATTGGCTCCTAGGAGGTAGAGCACTTCTGCCATAATTTGCATTTTGCTTTACCTTCCAAGCCATAGACTGACAGAGCTTTAAAAAGATGAGTACCTTCTGAGGGTTGGCCAACCTCAGAACCAGAACCGGGGTTTAGTTAGATGCTCTGTAAGAAGAGTGATTGATCACTTTTCCTATCTGCAATTAATTACAAAAAAAAAAAAAAAGCCAGGAACTTAGGAAAAATTTTCCATCTCCTGATTTTCACTATGGACCACAAATTGCTTGATAGTCTGGCTGTTTCCAGGGCGTTGACGTCAGTGGAAACGGCATGCACAGAATTGTTAGCTAATATGCCACAGACTCCACGCTACAGTCTGGCAAAGGAAATGCTGCCCCAGACAAAGGGGAGGCTGGGTTATATAAAAAGCAATAAGCTTTTCCCTTAATTACTCCCAAAGAAGGAGAATTCTGGCTTTTAATGTTAACTAAAAGTAGGCAGAAAGCAGATTTGGTCATGAGGAAGGCACCCCCCTCTTAGATGCTGCAATCATTACTCTGGATGGTGATCGTAAAACAGAGACCAAAAGAAGTTGAACCGCTGTGAGTGTGTGGCCATCCGATAGTCTCTGTTTTATCTGAAGCCCCTCCTGTGGATGAACAGGTTCCCTCAGAGCCCACATGATTTATTCCTCCTCTCTCCTCAGAGCATCAGGTCCTGGGCGGGGTGAGGGAAAGATAAATGACTCCCAGCAGCCCTGGTGTAGATTACTTAGTGCCACTTGTCAGTTTTTTTTCCTCCCTGGGACGGGTTTGAAATGAGATTGTTTTCGACAGACTGCCCATGATGAATGAGCAAGAAATTGCTCTTAGTGCTGATCCTCACCAAATCACCCTGATAGATTTTGGTGGTGGCGGGGCCCTTCCGGGTGCTGTTTCATGCCTGGGGGAGTGACAGGCTAGACGCTCAGCTAGGGTGGGGCAAACAGGGTGTTTCTTAGACAAAGAGGGATGAGGATCTTGGTGTCTGTCTGGACTATGCATTTGGTCACTTCCTTTCTTTTAACAGTGACTGAAAAATCCTGACTAATCCAGATCTGAGAGAGGTAGGTAGGTTGAAGGGACATAGACATCCATCAGTTCTGGATTGCTATGTTGTTTCCACGTGTAACTGTTGGGTGTAAGGCGACTGACGTCAGCTATAAATAGAACAGTGACTAGGACACACAACAGGGCAAGAAGCCTCCAGGCAATGTTCTCAACCTCTTATTAGTCCATGACCTTTTCTGAAAATTCATAAAAATAGTATGTCATCCTCCTGGCTGTCATGGCTCAGTGGTTGAACATTGACCTATGGATGAGGAGGTCATGATTCAATTCCTCATCAGGATATATGCTTAGGTTTCGGGCTCTATCCCCAGTAGGGGTTGTGCAGGAGGCAACCAATCAGTGATTCTCTCTCATCATTGATGTTTTTTTCTCTCTCTCCCTCTCCCTTCCTCTCTGAAATCAATAAAAATATATATTAAAAAAATAACATGTCCTTCTTCAGTATTATTTGACATTTCAAAAATGATGAAATGCCCTATTTAAAACACAAAGGACACTCAGAACAGTTTCAATTCAATGATTGTAGTTACCCTCCTTCACTTGTGCACATGGCCTCCATGGCTTCTTGGCTGCTTGCCAGGTCCCATTCTTGTCTTCTCTGGAGGTCACAGGATGAAGGCCACAGATGTCTTTCCAGGCCAACTGTGGAGCTTCCTGTGGCTAGCTTCGAGAGAGTCTCAAGCTTTCTGCCTTATGGGTTCAGACAGCCATGGGAGATACGGCCCACTGGGGCTGATGTGAAGGAGTGCTGGCTTCTAGGTGAGTGTGAAGCAACAGCACAGTCTGGGGAATGACTGGGAATACTTGTTGGCTTCTTCCATGACTTCAGAAGAAGAACCAGTTGAGGCCTTGCTGGTTTCTCTGGTCTTGGTGGAGTCTCCTGGGGCAAGTGGAGAAAGATGGGTCATGCTCTCCTCTGACCTTGTTCTTCCTGAAATAATACCCTGTCTTCCCAATAGTTTTCAGCTTCTGTTTAGATGTATAGATAGATGGACTGAGAAGGAATGTATGTGCTCATGGACAGCTAGTTGATCAAAGTCAGTGCCAGTCTGTTTTGCTGGAACTCCATGCCCCTCTCTCTGTCCTTGCTCAGTGCCTCTGCCTGGTGGCTCACTGAATTCTCCTCTCTCTCAGCATACTACAGGGAAGATCTCAGGCAATCACCACTCAATGATGCTGAGGTCAGCAGTCCAGCACTGTCAATTGGATTGACAACATTCATTCATCTATTAGACAGTCATTGAACCTTCTTCTGCATCATGTTCTGTGCCAGGTGCTGGGCCATAGAAGGGAATAGGGAAAGTTTCCTACCCTTAAGAGGTTCATGGTTTGACATGAATCTGACAACTGGCAGTACTGGCAGCAAAACAACAGTGAAAGTGTACTGAGTACTTCCTATGTTCTAAGCCTTTTCTTCTTATTAACTCGTCTAAGCCTTACCACAAGCTCCTGAGATGAGTGCTTTAATCACTCTCATGTCATAGACAAGAAAACGGATTTAGAGAAATTAAGGCGCTCCTGACATCACATAGGTAATGGACAGTGTCACCATGATCCAAATCCCAAAACTCCAACTCTAGGTGTAGATGCCCTGCAGGGGTGGGCCTAGAGCAGGGGGATGTGAGGGGAGGGAGTGTCAGCATCTTTTGGGATCAGGGGAAACAGCTCTAGGGAGCTCATCCTTGGTCTGTGCCCTGCATCTTCCCACAGTGTCTTCGTCTTTGGTGTCAGTGGAAAGCAGATTAGAGATTTTCTGGGCTGAGCTGTAAGATGCTGGGATTACCCCACAGTCCTTTCCTGCAGTGTTGAAGACCATTCTAAACGAGACTAGTCCACCAGTGTCCTCCATTCAGATTCAGGGACTTGGGAACTATGTGCAAGGGAAGGTTTGTCTATTCCGGCACTCAGCTCCATCTTCAGGACACGACTTTCAGAGTCACATTCATGTAGGATCGAAAGCCTTGAGGACCCGTTCAGAAGGAATGCCTCTCCTCTTCCCATCTAGGGTTATGTGCCTTGGACCTACGTCATGCCTTGTTGGTTAGAGCAGAAGTTAGAATAATTGACTCCCTATTTTGGGAACAGACTTGTCTGTGGCTAATTAGATCAACCAAACCCCAGGTGTGTCTGGATCCATGGAACTGTAACATTCCGATAGGCAGCAAATATGGCAAAAGGAGAGAGACAGTCAGAGACTGAGATTGACTGACTCATGGGAAGTACCTTTCCGCCTGCCCCTGACTCCCAGCAGGTCAGGAGCAGAGGTCTGGTGGGGAAATTAGTCCACACCCCCTGTAGCACTGGCTCCTGCTGGGAGTGGCACAGTTGGCTCCTGGACTCATCCATTCTGCAGCTTCTCTGATGTTAGGTGATGCTCCAAGCAGTGAGGACTCCAACTCACTTGAGTACTGACCTAGATCCCATCCTGTGGGCTGTTTGGTTCTGCATGTGCTCCAGCAACAGCAAGACCCCCCCACCTCCTCCTTCACTCTGTTCAGAATCTCTGCCAGGCGACTTTGACTGTGGCCTGAGAGCACTCACTAAAGTTGTGCTCTCTGAAAATATGCTGCCCAGTAAAGGGATCTTGTTAAGAAATGACCCCAGAGCTGAGGAGAGGAAGGTGGCAGGGCAACCAGTGAGAATCAGGGGAGAGGGCAGACTACTTGCCTTTGAGAAATGGACTCATGAGCTTCATTAGCCTGTAGTGGCTCTAAGCCTTGGGCCTGATTCTCCTGCCTCTGGGTTTCCTGTCATTATGTCTGCATGTCCAATTAAGAAGGTATCCAAAGAGGCCACCCCTGTCCCATGGCTCTCATTTTTGGTTCATCATCGACCTATCCTACCTCATCCTCTCACCTTCTTTTAAATTTGTTTTGGGTACAGATAGCTTCTCTAGCTGGGGAGTGAGGCTGATAATAAGGACTTTAAAGATGACAATGCAGATGGGCAGGGATCACTGAAGTCATGGCAAGATGAACAAATGGCTGGGTTAGTGTCATTGGAAAACCAACACACACTCTGTGACAGCATGGTCTGATGGGAAAAACTATGTCCACTATGTCTTCCAAATTTCTCTTTACAGCAAAGAAAAATGGTGTGATCATTTAAATACAGTTTTACCTGCATAGCACCTCACAATCCAATTCATAATGTAACCTCGGCTCTAATAGCTGACCTAATCTCAGCTAATGGGGCTAAAGCTTTGGTTTGGTCATTTGTTTTTCTGAGAGTAGAGCAGCTTTGCCTTGGGAAGCAGAAATGCAGAGAGTGAGATCCTCTTTATTTAAAAAAATATATTTTTATTTATGAGAGAGAGACAGAGAGAGAGATATCAATGATGACAGAGAATAATTGACTGGCTGCCTCTTGCAAGCTGCCCATTGGGGATTGAGACCACAACCTGGGCATGTGCCCTAACCAGGAATCAAATGATGACCTCCTGGTTCATAGGTCAGTGCTTTACCACTGACCCAGGTCCTAGGATCCTAGGTTAAGCTAATTAGTGTCCAGGAAGATTCATTAAAAGTAAACAATTCATCAAGATTTTTTAAAGAGAATGACTGAGTGATTGGAAGGCCCTTTCCAGAAATTTCCTTCTGGCTCTTCTGGAATGAAAAGCAGGATGCTGAGAAAGGAGGATGGGAGGATGAGTGGAAGGCAGAGGAAGCAGGATAGAAGGTATTGAGGAATTATCCAGCAAGCAGTGAGAGCAATTTGCATTGTGAATAATTAAGGTTGCTCAGACCCTGTGGACTTGGCTGAAGCACCATTCACAAGCACTTTCTTTGCAGGTTAAAATTAATTGGAGTGTTGGTTTATTTATCTTCTCCCTTGGTGAACCAAATGACTTATCTGATTTATAATCCTTCTGGCTGCCCACTCTTTATTAAGATCAGTGGGGGTGAGCAAGTGCTGATTTTGTGTTCCCTGAGGCCATTGTTTGTAGAACTAAGATGCTGGTGGCTGGGTCAGTGCCTGCTAGAGATTTCCCAGAATGTCTAGTTTTTATGGAAAGAGAAAAACAGGTCATCTCATGAGTATGGGTGTCATTTATGTCTTCAGGCAGACCTTTTAGCAGAAACTAATATTTATGGCTAAGGGGTAAAGAGGATGAGACCCCAGAGCTTGAGAAGTTTTTTATTTCAAACCTAGCTAGAGTTTCCAGCCCACCAGGAAGGTTATCTCGCTCAAGCTCCTTTTCCTTGTGTTTAGAGATGCCCCCTTGACACCACTCTGAGAGTGACTCCTTTACACACATCAGAAGGACCCAGAATGTTGTCATATAGCTTATTACCTCGACTGGAAGTTTCTAGTCTCCTGTGACTTCAGAAAAAAATAAGATCATCAAACATATTTCCAGCCTAGCTCTCAGAAAGTTAGGCATTCATCACAGACCCTGTGGGCCAGTCTTGGAGATGCTATGGAGGAGATCTGGCTTCCTAGTGACCTGGAGACTACAGAGCACATGGCTAGTCCTGTGCCTCTAGATCATGACCATGTGGAACAGGCTTTTTTGGCTCTAGTCCTGACCAGTGTTATGACCTTGACAAGCCAGCCTAGAGGCTAAAGCACATCTTTGGTGTCAAATTGCCTGAATTTAAATTTTGCCTAATCATTTGTGAGCTGGAGGAACTTAGTCATGTTTCTTAACCTCCTTTCTTCGCCTCAGTTTCCTCTTCTGTAATATGAATACAATAACATAAATCATAACACAAATAAGTTTTCTATGAGGGGTAATTGAGTCAGCATATGAAAATACTTAGAACAGTGCTCTTAAGGGACTTTAGTTATTGTTATTATTTGTTAAACTCTTTAGGTTTCGGGTTCTGCACCTGTAGGAAAGAGCTGATGGTAGTAGAGTTGTCACAAGGATAATGAGAGAATGTAGTGAATGTGCTCAGCACAGTGCTGGGCGGAGCATTTCGCTCAGTGTTTGGCAGCAGTGGGTCATAGCGCAGGTGACAAGTGACAGACCAGGTGGCATCTTGTCACTTTCCTCCTGGATTAGGAGATGAGAGTGCTGAGAAACCATGAAGGAGGTCAGAGCCCTTAAAATATGTAACTTCAGGACAAAAGACAGTCTCATAAAGGCTGACATCTAGCTGTAACAGGGAAATAATCTTCTTAGAATTCTGGCATTTTGAGGCCTGTGGTAAGTTTGGGGGAGATGGCACTGCCTATCTGTGAGGCGGTGAAAGCATGTGGTGGGCTCAGCTCTGAAGTGCCTTCTCCTAGGCCAAGGTGAACATGCCAGGGCAATCTGCTGGACCCTGTGCAGGAAGGCATCCTGGGCCTGAGAGACCTTTGTGCAGGAACACCTACTTAATGGTGGTGGGACCAGATAGCAGGTCTTTCAGCTCTCCTCTTCAGTCAGTTGCTTCTGGAAATTCAGTTGTTTTTGTTTTTAATGCAACACTTCTGATTAAAGTATGGTGTAAAGGCCATTTTATGACCTTTGATCACAGAAGAAAACCAGAGACATAGTGCTTTGTAAGTGCAGGGAAGCCATAGGGCTTCCTTGGGAATGGGGTGCTGTGGAAAGAGTGGCTTGGGGGACCCGAGGGAGATACTTTCCCCCTCTGAGCCCACTTTTCTCCATCCCCTCCCTCCAGTTTTGGTCCTGGAATTTGTTTCCAGGGCTTACCCTTCTCTTCCTCTTCCTCCTGCTCTTCCACTGTGTTGATATATATACAGTTGATCCTTGAATAACACGGGGGTTATTCATACGTGGGTCCATTTATGCTTGGATTTTTAAAAATAAATGCTGTAAATATATTTTCTCTTTTTTATGATTTTCTTATAACATTTTCTTTTCTGTAGCTTATTTTATTGTAAAATAAATACATGATACATATAACATGCAAAATACGTGTTAATACACTTTATGTATTTGATAAGGCATTTGGTCATCAGTAGACTATTAGTAGTTAAAGTTGGGTAGGCAAAAGTTATACATGGAGTTTTGACTGCTTAAAGGGTCAGCACCCTTAACCTCTATTTTGTTCAAGGGTCAACTGTATATTTAAAACATATGGAAATGGCTCATAAATAGTGTAAATAGGCACATTTTAAAAGTCTTAAAAATCCTTTGGTCCCATGATATTTCTGTCCATTAAATGTCTCAAGGGGATATGGAATATTTTTCTATAGGTGGGCACCACTTGAAAATAAAAAGAAAAGTTAAGAAAAGAAAAGAAACTCAAAACAGAGATTGGGCATTAACTATTCTTAGTACAAATTTTTCTTATTATCAAAGTTTCCATCCCAAGGTTTCATCACAGTGTTCTTGTTGAATTTACAATAAGATTGTTTATAAATCAATTTGGTCTACACCAAATTTCCAGCAAAACATCTGCACCATAAATTGAAGTGCACTTGCATTTCATACTACTTTTTTCTTATTTAAAAGAAACTTTCCACTTTGTTCTGTCTGTATCATCTTTACTTTCTTGGTGTTTTCATTCTTGCAGCGCTTAGAGACTTCATAGGAAACCCAAAATCCTGAAGGTAAAGAGCTTGAGGGTGGCCAAAACCTCTCTTGCTGTTTTTAGATCATAAACCCATTTCTTTAATGCATCTGAGTTGATGTTGGGAGGTGACCAAGAGAAAGTGAGAGATGAGTGATTAGCTATATCTCTATAGCTAATACAGGGAGAGATAGTGTTCATTAAAAAAAAAAAAACCCACAAGGTTTACTCATTTGAACTTTTCATTCATAATGTGGTGGCTGAGTAGAGACTTAGAGACATGGCTTCCAGGCCTAGCCCTACTATGCACTAATTATTCATCCTTCTGTAGCCCATTTCCTCATCTGTAAAATGAGTACATAATGCTTATCTGGAAGGGCACTTGTGAGGATTCAATGAATGATGTATTCCAAGTTGAAGTCATATGCAAATCTAATTTTCAGTTTATAATTCTCATTTGATTAATGTTCTGTTTTTTCTTCTTATGAATGAGTTAATGGTTAATGAATTTCCCCTTAAATAATTTATTCCTATTTAGAAGATTTTAGGAACTGATTCCTTAAATTGAAGAGAGCTACCACATTTCATTAATTTAAAGACACATTTTTCCATATTTTAATGTCTTTGAAAACAAGATATATCTTTACAATTAATAGCTTCTAGGGCTATAGTTGGCAGATCTTTTTCTTCTTAGTGGTACATAAAGTAGTAGTCCATCTTCATATTGATGACAACTTAGATTCAAGGAAATTGAGTATTGAATATGTATAATATATAACCTCCTCCTTCTTCTTCCTCTTTTTCTTTTTAGCAGTTATTTTGAGATCTATCTCAAATATTATAAAACTTACCCACTTAAAATGGTTCATTGATTTTTGATATATTCACAGTTGTACAACATTCGCCACAATGTAATTCTAGAGCATTCTCAACACCCCCAAAAGAAACTATTATTAGTCACTCCCCATTACCCACTACCAATCTTTCCTACCCCACTGATCTGTTTTCTGACTTTATGGTTTTACCTCTTTTGAACATTTCACATAAATGTCCAAGGAGGGACAGAGAGAGCTCCAGCCAGCCAGCCATCTCTGATGTCTCTTCTTATAGGAGCACTAGGCCATCATGAGGGCCCCACTTCCTGGTCACATCTAAGCCTAAATTTCTCCCAAAGGCCCATCTCCAAGTACCATCACTTAGGAGTTTAGGGCTTCCCTGTATACATTTTGGGGAGACACAATTTACATGGTATCTCTTAGCATATGGTATCTCTATGTTTAACTTTTGAAGAACTTTTAGCTTCTTTTATTAGGAGTTCTGTCATGTCTCCAGCGTCTGTAGTGACCCTTAGGAGCATGAGGTACATACTCTGCAGCTTACTGGTACCAACACCATGGTCATTCATTTGTCCATTCCATGGAAACTTGATGACTTCGTTAATCCCATTTGGGTGCTGTGAGCCAGTAAATCAGTGAACATAATCAAGGATGATTTATCATCTAGTGGGGAGATAGGCAGAAAACAAAAAATAAAACAGACAAATATAGCAAACCAACTGCAATTCGTAATCATGCTGTGGAGCTAAAAGAGGAGACCGGTCAAGCAGAAGGTGGCTGGACCTGACTTGGTGAGGCAGGAAAAGAGGGACGTTCAAGAGGAGAGAGACAATTTGGACAGATCCTACTGGTAGGTTGGCTTATAGAGTGAACAAAAAGAGAGATAAAGGGCCTTCTTGGTGTTTGTCTTGAATAACAGGTTAAGGTGGTGCCATTTACTGAGAAGGGAAGTATTGCATTGGTGGGAGAGGGGAAGATAGGATGTTTGGGGAACAATTAGGACTACCATTATGAGCATGTTAAGTTTGAGAAGTCTGTGAGACATGGAGGAGATAATGTCAAGTAGGAAGTTAAATATCAGACTCCACCGCTTAGAGGAAAGCCTGGCCTGGACTTAACCTTTCAGGATCCTAGAGAGGAATTTCGAATGGATGGAACCATCTACGGCAGGAGTGGGAAATGTCTGGCCCGCAGGCTTTGTAAGGTCCACGAAATAATTTGGTCTGGCCCTGCCAAGGCATTAGGAGTGAGTTAATTAAAAGTTTGACCCAATATAGCAGGCTAATTTTTAAGTTGATAATTTTTTGTGATCCTCCAATGATGCTATAAATACCCAAATGGCCCTTGGAAGAAAAAGAAAAGGTTCCTAGACCCTGATCTAGGGAAAGAGGTAAAAGTGGCCCAGCGTGAAGAGAGGAGTATCCCAACATTTAGAGTCTGGGTACCACAGAGCAGCCTGCCTGGGAAACTGAAAAGTATCAGAACCTGATGGGGGGGGCGGGAGGATAGTGGAAGTGTGCGGGAGGCATGTTTCCAGGAGGATGACGTGATCTCCTGCCCAATCCTGCTGAGACATCAGGGAAGGCAGGAGCCCAGAGTCCTTAGTAAGTTTGTGGCATGGGTGCTGGTGTCTCTGACAAGTGCTGCCAGCACATGGTGGGGTGGGTGGGCCAAGTGATGGGCTCTTTTGGAAATCTGACTGCAGTACGAACAGTGAGAGTTGAGTATGTGAGTGGGATGTGAGGTTAGGAGGGTTTTGTTTCATGTAATGGAAGACAGCTGTGCAAGGTTTATGTTTAGGTGCCAGCACTCAGATAGTGAGGAAGAGATGGCTAGAGCATCAAAAAGCTGAAAATCTGAAACAAGGGTCTGGGAGGGCATGGCCTTTGGTAGGCAAACAGGAAGTGCGAGGTGTGTGCACGCGCAGGCTGGAGGGCTGCGGGGAGGAAAAAGAGTGATTTCGCTTATTATTTGTAATGAACTGTGCAGTGAGGCCACCAGCTGAGCACGATGGTGCAGGAAAGAATCTGGGATGTTAGAGGAAGAGCGAAACCATGAATAGTGGCCTTGGGAAATTGGAAAGCAAACCAATTCAGAAAAATAGCAGTTTGCAGTCAGTATAGAGTGTCAATTGCTGTGTGAGACCATGAGTTTAGAGGGAAAGCAGTTTCAGCTGCGTGGTTTTATCCAGGGATTTTCCGATGCTCAGGGGTCCATGCGGAACTGAGGAAGAGTTAAGTCCGTCATCAGGAGGACTTTTGTCGGAAATGGAGAATGGCTGCATAGGGGTGAGGATGCAGAACTGTGGAAATTGGGCTGGACAAGGAGGCGTGGCAGGGAGCAAGTGATTGGCCAAGGTTTGCAATTTGGACATGTCTCTGAGGTTGAAGATAAATGCCAGTGTGGGATTTCTGAGCAGGTGAGCCTAAGCAGTAAGAAGTTGTGGTTGAGGAATGGGATGTTTGGGATCAAGATTCCAGATGTGTTGTAGTGCTGATGCTGCTGGTCTAGAGAACAACCATGGACGTGGGTGGGTTACAACAAAGGTGTGCAGTAAAGGGAGAGGCCACAGTGAGAGGCCGCATTTCCATGGTTCACCTGTGGTAGTCATCAGGAAGATGGCAGGAGGTGAGTGGGGGCAAAACTGAGAGCCAGGAGCTCAATCCCCGGTCCTAATCATCGGCCCACTGGTAATTGTGCGTGTGGTCTGCAGACATTTGACACCCTGTTTCTTGAATTCTGATTGCAACTTGAATATTAAATTGACATGCAGGAACACACATTTCAGAAATTCAAGTTCATCCTTTGCAGATCCTGCTTTATGTTTTAAGGATGGTTGCTTTTGCCCTCATGAGTACCTTCTTCAGGCCTCCTCAGCTGCTGCCTTAGAGTTGCACAGAGTGCCGACCACAAGGGTGAGGTTAGTGAGATAAAGATGAATAGGAAGCCAGGTCTAGAAGCTGAAAGCTACTCTTCAGGTCTCAGGTCTTACATGTTCCACCATACAGGACTCGCACTGTTGTCACTCTTTGAAGGGAACCCTGTGAATTAGATCAGTGTTACACATCATAATTGTGTCATTGCGCATCACAACAATGGGGTTGCAACAGTTATTACTGCACATTCTAATTATGTGGTTACTCAGTCTTTCATCAATGATATAATTAGATTTAATTACACCATTTGCACAAATAAATGATAGTCAACTACTAATTACTTAAAATAAAATTCAGAACTGCTCGTCATCAGTTGCCCTGAAAATGAGAATACGTACACAAGTAAAGGAAGAAGGCTCATGAGACCAGTGACCCAGTGAAAGGAAAGCAGTAAATTGGACAGATCTGTGAGAGTCATGCAGGGATCCTCTTCTGGAAGTTTTTCACTTTTTTTCTGCCACAAAGTGTGTTGATAGGAATTGTGGGTATTAAAGTAAAGAATACTGATCGGACTTCAGCATGCCTTGAAGAGCATATTACTGTTATTTCCTTAGAGGAAATGGGGAAGGAGAGAGAGCCAGAGTGAGGAGAGATTGATGAGATGGGGGAGAGGGAGAAAGGATAAAGGGGGACAGAGGAGAGCGAGGAGGGAGAAGTTTGACATTTAGAAATTGAATATAGTACAGTATGATTTAGTGTGGAGGCAGAATTAGTGCTGAGAAGATTCAGATTTATGATCTGAACCTCAGTCCTTACCTAACTCATTGCAGTATTTCTGACTTTTTCTTTCCTTCACCTTTGATCCTAGTTCCCCAAACTCCTTCTGAGATTGTTCTCCAAAACTAGAACTTAAAGGCCAGGATCCCGTCATGTCATGTTCTTTTCAAGACTAAATGTGTGAGACAAAATGTTAACAGGAGACAAACCCAGTATTTGATACACGGAATAACTGTAGTATTTATAGTTTTCCACTTGAATTGTCTTGAGCGGTGGGTAGTGTTGAGCTGGGAGCCTATAAAATACTTGAAGGTACAGGACTGTGTCATAGGTGCCTATTTTGTTCCTTTAGAGGCATCTCAGAGGGTGCTCTTGTCTGCCTGAGCATAGGACAATGGAGGCTGCACCTGTCAGCCTCCCCAGCCTCCGTGCCATGGAGGACTCACCATGCTTCCCCACTGGGAGGTGGAAAGCACCTTGCGCATGGGGGAGCTGGGAGCGTGTGCACACCGGGAGAGTATGGGCTGCCATATTTGCACTTTCATAAAGAGATATAATTGGAAGGTGCCATTTAAGCACACACATACTTAGGGAAAATTACCTGCTAGGCTGGCCAAGTACTGCATGACCACTGAGCGCCTGGATTGCTTAGCATCTGCCCTGGGCTCTCACAATGGTTGACAGGACAAGAATTACTTGGAAAGTGCACATAATGGCTGGTGTTTTACTGACACTATAAAAATACATGTTGATGATATTGAGGGTCAGATTGGAAGTCAGTGTACTTGGTTAGTTCTTGCCCATACATTAAAAATGAACAAACTGCATAGCTGCGATAATGCAAATGAGGAGGGAGATGTGCTTTTAAATCTAAAACAAATGCCTGTTAATGTGATGGGTTTGTTTATGGGAGTCCTTAATATGGACAGTCAAGTTAAGGGACCTTGACCTAGACTTATACATTGGCCCTTCGGATTTTCCAGAGCCCCAGGATTGTGTTTCAGTTATTGCTCTGCTATGATGGGCACTCGTTCCTGCATGGAGGTTGAACACCTATTGAGGTCAAACTGCAGCGGGGCAGGTGGCACCCAGGAGAGGGTAGTTCAGTTATGTTGGAAATTTGAGCAAGTGAATACACTGAAATTGAAACTAAGAGAGGGAAATTAAGCTGGGATTTTGTAGCCCTCATATCTGTTTCCGAATCTCCAAAAATCCACCAGATCAAATAAGGTTAACCTGATATTATCAGCAAATTTGCAAGTGTGGCATTCCATCCTCTGACTTCCTTGTCAAAAATTAGGAGCATGGCTAGCAGATGTGCTGGTACTAAGCAGCCACAGCTATTTCTTAATGAGAGCAGAAGGTGCATAAGCAGTTCTCACACACAAGTCAACTCGCTGAGCTGTGAAAATCTGCATTCTAGAGTCTCAGCCCAGAGCTGCTCATACCTGGCTGGCTCTTCTAAACAGAAACACCAGTGCAGAGATTGAAGTACAGTATATTGGTGCATGAAGGCCTGGGCGGGGGTTAGCATCACTGTCTTATGGAGGCACTTCCCTCAGTAAGCATCTATGCTCTACATGCAATTCTGGCAAGAATAGGCTCAAGGAAAGAGGTTCTACATAACACACATCTGCAAGGAAGGGAGGGAGAGCCGCCTCCTGGGTGGCAGTCACTAGGAACCAGCCATTCATTCAGCCAGTATTTACTGTGTTCATGCGGTCACACACTGGCTTAGCTAAGTATTATTAAGGGATTCTCACTTTAGTTGCAGTTTGCTCTCTCTAGGCCTATTAGCAGTTTTCATATTTATTGAGAACTTCCTATATGCAAAGATAAGCCCTCTACAAACTTACCTCATTACTCTGCTTGGTAGCACACCTGTGATTTTCTCCATTTGATTGGTGGAGAAAGGGAGCCTCAGAAAGGTTAAATACCTTGCCTGATGTCACATGTTTACTAATTGGGACTAGAATTTGAGCACCTGGTCTGAATCCAGAGTTCTTTTCTTTTTCACTCCAAAATTATACATCCTGTTACATGCCAGTATCTAATGAATCCCGGACAACTTCATTGTTGTAAGCACACTTTACGTGTGGGAGACTTACATATGTGATCTCAAGTGTGTTTAGGAATGCATCTTTACTAATGCACAGGGGAGAAGAGAGTTGGATTAACATGAGGCAGGCTGTAAATTCATTTTTCACATAATCTAGAAAAGCAATTGACAAGCTAATGTTCTATTTTGCTTTCAAGTGAGATTATAAATATATGGTCAAGTATAAGTCAAAATATTAAATGTTAAACATCTTCCCAGATAATGTATTATAGAATACTAAATTCTCAAGTGACTCCTTATGTTGGAATAATAGAGATGAAAGTCCTTTGATGTGGATATTAAGTCATATATATGATGGGGAACTGATAGGGGATCCACCTCATGATAAGGGAAACACTAGCAAACTATTGTTGACTGTAGAGTTAATCTTAACAAGGTTGAGCTAGGACTTTAATCCTCCCTCCATCCCTCCTTCTGTTCCCCTCTCCCATTCTTTTATTTCTTCCATTGGTTCTCCATTTACTTATTTATTCATTTAGCAACATTTCTGAGGTACCTCCAATGTCCCAGGAATGAGTTGAGGCCCTGGTGAAGAAGGGACAGGACTCAGTGTTCAACTTTTGTGGACATTACCTTACAGGGGCTATGGACAGAAAGGTGGGGATTTGGAGGAGGTGAGTGTGGTTTGAGCTGAGTGCTGATGGGGAGAATTATGGGCCGTGAAGGAAACTTACATGGAAGCAAAGGAGATCCAGTTTGCAGTGAGCTCTACCTAACAGCAGACTAGGGGCTTGGTTTGTGGCTTTATACTTAAAAGTGTAGTCTGTAACAGTTAATGAGCCTTCCTTACTCCATGCAAGCCATTGTCTAAGCACTTGTCCTATTTTAACTCATCAAAACTTCATAATCCACCTAATGGATTTTAAAACATCTCTACCAAATGGAAAAGCAATGACTTCTGTGTCATATTGATAGTTTTAAAAACTCTTTTGTTAACTTAATGGTGAATTAGAATACAGTCACATTAAATTATTTTTTCCCCTTTCAAACAGTGTCGAGGCTGTCCTCACTTCACTGTCTTAGTACTAGTAGACACTTTTTTAACTGAGCAAAAGTATTGTATATTTAATGGGATTGCTTTTAAGCTTTAAGGTAAGCAAGTGTTCTCCCTTCTTCTGCTGAAACTGGCTCTTTGGCAAATGGATCCACTGAACAGCTTTATTTTACTTTGTTCACACTATGATATCATGTTCATAGTTTCAGCTGAGCAAAAGGGGTATTTCGATTTATACAATTTTGTTGCTACTCATCATATATGGATATTATTAGGTTTTTGCTTCTCTACTATTAGCTAGCACATAACTATGAATCATCATTTTATTTTTTAAGCTTTTTAAAAAAACACTTTTAAAAATATATTTTTATTGATTTCAGAGAGGAAAGGAGAAGGAGAGAGAGATAGAAACATCAATGCTGACAGAATCATTGATCAGCTGTTTCCTGCAGGCCCCATAGTGGAGACTGAGCCCGCAACCCTGGCATATGGCCTGACTGGGAATTGAACCGAGACCTCCTGGTCCATAGGTCGACACTCAACCACTGAGCCATGCCTGCCGGCCTATGGATAATCATTTTAGAACTGCTTACACAAAGTATGATGTTTCAATAGCTAGTGATTTTAAATGTTTTTACAGTTAACTATTGTTTAAGAAAATAATTCTTTTTTTTTTATCAATGTAATATTTAGGGAGAAGGAGTTAGCCATCAACATATATGCTGGTGAATGGGCAAGTTAAAGGGAAAGTCACTGTTAGATTGTTTAAATGCTTAGGTCAGAACTAGCTCTTCCTGGATATTGATTTGCTGAGATTTTAGTTCCAGGAGATTTTACTCTGCACATTTCTTTATTTTTCTTCTATTTCTATTAGAGGTAGCTTCTCAAAAAGATAAAGCAGTTGACATGTATTTTGTAAAGTTGTTGGCATTCTGAGGTTCCATCTTGACCGCCTCATTTTGGCCTTGGTTTGACTCCCAGAGACTTGGATTATTCCAGCAGGTAGAGCAGAGGGCCACCCCTGGGTGATTGGGGGCTGTTTCAAAGACCACCCTTCCATATTCAAATATATCTCTCCTTCAAACTTGCAGTTTACCTATAATTCTACAATTGTACATTCGTTCTTGAAGTCTTTTTGTTGTTTATAAAAATTGAAGTAGTTCTTATGATCAGCTTGTACATTAAGGAAGCAGGCATCAGTGATTGGCTCCTCAGCATGGCAAGTTTTGAGCTCTGGGAGGGAGAGAGAGGCTAGAAAACAAGCTACAGTAGAGCTGGTCCAGGACCAGCCTCATGTTAAGTGGGGGAGTTCCTGCTTATTCAACACAGCTTGCTGCCTAATGCCCGCTCATCTGAGATCACTGTGGCTTCCTTCTAGAAGTTTCCTTGTCACCTTAAATGATTGATATTTATTGACCTTGGTTCTGTCTTGGGCGATTGTGAGAATTTGCATGTTAGGTAAATAATATCTCTGCCTCTATTAGTATTCCAGAGAAAGGGAGTGAGTTCGTTAATATTGATTGCTATGGCCAGTCTATCTGATAATGCATTTGAATCTATTGGAATTGAACACAATACTATATATATAACAGATGCCAAATCAATGCTTGCTAAAGAAACCCATTTGTATGTTTTTTGAGGCTTATATCACCACCAATACAGCACTTGCCTGCTACCAGGCTAAGATAAAACCAAGCAGTCAGAATGATCGGTTATTTTGTTATAACTTTATTTAATAATTTAAGATTCACAGGACATTGCAAAAATACAGAATTTCCGTGTACCCTTCCTCCAATGTTAGCACTGTATATTATGCAGCAACAGTATATTGTCAAAACCAGGAAATTGACATTGGCCCAATACTGTGCTCAGGTACAGACCATTTTTGGGTGTTTGTCAGTTTCTGGAGCATTTTTTGGGAATAGTTTGAGGACATTTTATCACATGTAGATTTGTGTTTTTCCTCCCTTATCAGAATATAGAACTCTTCCATTGGCATAAAAATACTCCTTTGTGAGAAACTAATTTTTTAAAGGAAGCAAACAAATTGAAAAATAGACACCAACATTTTAGTAAGTTCCCATTAATGAATTTTAAAATCAACCAAAGAGAAATTGTTATTTAATTGATTACCTGCAAATAGAGTGTGCGTTTGTAAGAATCACCAGTTTCCAAATAAAAGCATCCTCAAACCTTGGTAGGTTCTGTTGACCAAAATGCAAACTTGCTGTCTACTGACAAGTTCTTCCATGTGGTGGTGCTCGCCTGCAGTCACACACAGGTGCACACGTGAAGGCACGCAATCCTTATTGCTTCTTAGCAGGAAGCAGGTTTGGGTAGGTACAGCTGAATCTGTTGGCTGTGTTGCTGGGAAAGATGGGCAGGAACCTTGGCTCTTCCATTTCTCAGTTGGCTCCCCTCTAGTGAGTACCAGGAGAGTAGCCTAGGGAAGATCAGGAGGCCCAGATGCTACTTTATATCATTAAGTCTTCCGAGTGTTCTGAAAGTCTGTGTTTGCTCACCCACTGGAGCAGTGGTAGGGGAAAAAACAACTGCTTTTGTCCCGTGTCCATCTTTTTACCCAGTTGGGAGAGGAAGGGAGAGACAATAGGTAGTTGAGAATAAGTCACACTCTCCCCCACCATCCCCCATCCTTGCCCCATGACAAACATTCCTCTTCTTCCATTCTCCAGAGATAATAACTACCTGGATTGGCTCTTTTTTTTTTCCACTTTAGTTAAGACCTAGGGCACTCTTCCTTGAACTTGAGCCAGTGGCTGTCCCACAGAGAAACATCCTGCTCAGCAGACCACTTCCTTGAGTGCCTGTGAACAGCACAGGGGCAGTCACTTTGCAGACTAGCAGCCTGTGTCCCTCCTGTGAGTTCAGTTCCCCACATTCTCTTCTGCACAGGCCTGAGTGCAGGGGTCCTTGTCCCCTGTGTCAGCACTTGTGCTCTCGTCCTGGCTTCTTGTAAACTCCTACTTAGAATGGACTGGGAACATGAAAATTCACCAAATGAGCACATGGTCATAGCAATATATAAACAAAGTGTTCCTGTTTCTGCTTCATCAGCTGAGGCAGAGTTCCTGCCGCACTTGCTGAGCTACTAGTAAGTGAGCATTGAATATATTTGAAAGTGAAAGCACATAATCAGAAATGGTACTTTACCTCTTGCTCTTTTGACTCCAACCAAAGGAAAACTACAGCCCCTAGAATTCACATTCTCAGGCACCCTCTGTGGGCTGAGGATACCTAAACCCCTGAGAGTGGGACTCTGAGGGAAAGCCAGTTCTTCATGCTCATAGAAGCCCAGGTGGGCATAGCATTTGGTGGACAATAGTTAAAAGGCATCTGAGTATGATGGCACGGTGGCATTGCTAACTAAGAACTAAGGTCTTTAGAAAATTAGCAGAGAAAGTGGAGGCATGGAAGAGGGTATCAGCTATAACTCTTCTGCATGACTCTGTGTGTTTACATGTAATTTGTCTATAATTGTTGCTATGTGTTTAGTATATACAGGTACCCCCATTCAAGGTACTGAAATTTGTTCATTATATGCAGTTTCTAATTACAGTTTTAACACTGCTCTCTAAATAACTGAGAGAAAGGCTTCTTAATAGGCTGGGTCCTTTCAAAAGATGAGGAAACATACTTTTGACACAAAGACTTTATTAGATGTGCAGGTCTGTGGTAGGAGAAGGAACACGTGGTTTGGGTCACTGCTCAGTGATGCCAGAGATCTAATCCCTTTCCCTGAAGAAGTCCTGGCAGCATCCTGCCCTGAAGAAAGGGTGTGTCCCAAGATTTAGTATACTTTGTGCTGTAGTAACAGTTTTCATCTGTGTTTATTTTGACTAATTGACTTCTTTTCCTCCACATTCTCTTGCTTCCAATTCCTTCTCCGTAGCATCATCATAAACTTGTAGCACTATTCTTCTGCATGTACAGTAAACTTGTAACCATGCCATTTTTTGAAGGATAAAGACTAGACATGCTGCTGAGGCTCTCAGGTGCTCCAGGGTCTCTTGTTGGCTTCAGTCTCGCCAGTCCTCTGGGTTTCTTAAGTTCCAGTCATGCAGGTATTCTCTCCATTCCCACAATGCACTGTGTCCTCTAGTGCCTCTGGGTTTTAGCCCAAGCGCATCATCTGCTTCAATACCTTGCCTTGCCTTCCTTCCCTGACAGATTTCTACTCATCATCCACTGAGACCCTGAATAGTTAGGCAGAGCCCGCTTTCTGTGTCCAGAGCCCTGATTCTCACCTGTACTTGAGTGCCAGTGATCATAACAGATAAAGTGGCATACATTCACCATGTGCCAGCCACTAACGCAGCAGGAGTTAGTAACTCGCTTAATCCTCTCAACAACCTGAGGAGGTAGGTATTTGAATTTATAGACAAGGAGCCTGAGGTATGCAGAGGTTAAGGGAATGTCCAAGGTCATCCATAGCTAGGGGAACTTTGAAAAGCCATTCTTGCTTCACACTTTCAAACATCAGAATCGGGGCAGGCTCCTCTGCTCCATGGGGCACTACTCAAGAGCAAGAACTGGCTCTGATTGGATTGTATGTCCCTAGAACTAGTATAGCAACTGTCACAGAAGAGCCTTGGAGATGTGTGTTGAATGGATGTACAGACCATTCTGTTTTCATTCAAAACCATCATCATTTGGAAAACATGTCGTTCCACTTCAGCTTTTAAGTTTTTAATCCATAAGAGGAATAAATTGTGATCCAATGGCAACAGCTGCTTCTGAAGGCGTGTGGAGGGTGGTGTGAGAGGAATCTGTAGCTCCATGTAGCGCCACCTCCCACCGCCCGCCCAGGACTGCTGGAGTCTGGCATGTTCCACTCTGGCTGGGCGTGTAGGGCTGAGATAGCTCCCTGCTCCTGCACCCAGGCGAGCTCCCTCTCAGAGTTCTGCTCACCATACAGGGGATGAGAAGGAGAATGTTTGAAGAAGAAAGCCTGCTCTCCTTTCACCATTTCCAATCAGAACCAGGAGGTTGTGAGTGAGGGCTAGACCACACCAACTTTCAGTTGTGCTGAGAGTGTCAGGGGTCATGAGGTGGAGGGGCATGTGGGATGAGGGGAGAAGAAGCGGTCATGTTAAGCAGGCAGTTCTTAGAAAAGCAGTTCTCAGATGTCCCGCATGGCCTCAGAGGGCAGCTCCATGGCTCCTTTCTGAGTCAGCAGTTTTTATTGCATTAAGAAAAACTTTAAAATGTGTTTTTTGTTTTTTTT
This sequence comes from Lasiurus cinereus, assembly GCA_011751065.1. Lineage (NCBI taxonomy): Eukaryota > Metazoa > Chordata > Mammalia > Chiroptera > Vespertilionidae > Lasiurus > Lasiurus cinereus. The sequence continues at coordinate 1,583,532 of JAAGEH010000367.1, forward strand.
TTCACTGATCAGTTGATTTTGATAAAAACACCTTTGGGGAAATCTCACCTGCAACTAAGGTTCTGTGAAATGGTAAAGGTGTGTGGGGGGAACTCTCTGCTGGCCTGCCATGAGATCAAGAATAGATGGTTCCCTGGGGAATGCATTCAAATTCGGGATGGTAGGAGGCTTTTGCGGGGGTCTTAGCTGCATAGAGTTACCTACCCTTATACCACCCCGAGCTTTCTGACTGTGGGGTCCCTTCAGCACCAGACTGTGCCTCTGGTATCACCATGAACTCTGTACCCAAAGTGTTCAAGATATTGACACTTTCCTGTCTCCTGTTAATCCATCCAGCCCAGCTCTACTTTTGGAATGAACTGTAATCGGAGGAAATCATGGTGTGTATTTTGATGTAACTGATGCCTTCAAAATTGCGGTTGATGTTAAAGACTCTAATGAGGTTATTTGTCACAGCAGCACACATAATACAAAGACACGCGTCCGAGGTTGGGCAGAGACACCATCTCCTCAGAGCAGTGGCCAGCTCTGGCCTCCCTTGCCTCCCTGTGTCTCCCTCCTTGTCCCTAAGCTGCCCCTTCTCACGGGTAATGCAGCACTCTGTACAGTGTCCAGTTGATAGTGGTTTGAACATTGTGCCCGTGTCTTTCATCACTGAAGTAACTCACCTCTCTCATGTCGACTCTCACCCAGGAGCCGCACTGCAGACTCTTTGATGTAGGTCTTTCTGCATGGCAGCCGAGGCCAAGCTGTGGTTTCCATTGCATGCTGCAACCTCACCCTTTGGTTGTTGCTCCAGGTTATCCAGAGCCTTTTCCTGCACGGCCCATGCATGCCTTGTGCTTTCCCCCAGGGCCTGGACCCACATGTGTGAGCACTGGGCGCACGCATGGAATGGACAGCGAGCATTCTGATGACTGAAGCACTGAGACCTAGGGTTCTCTTTGTATATCCTTGTGGGTCCCGTTTGCTGTGACACCACAAAGGTCACCTTGTGCTTTGAAAATTTAAGACTAACAGGCTGGGAAAGAGAGAAATAAATCTGTTTGGGGCATATGCTGAGCAGAGGTGAACAACAAGGAATTTAGAAATGAGGGTCAGTTTTCCAAATAACAACTAGTGATCTGTGCCCAAAGGTACTAGTATTGCGATAATTTTCACATCTTCCTGAACAATGTTACTTAGGCTTTAAAAAAATATATTTGTAGCCTGGCTGGCATGGCTCAGTGGTTGAGTGTTAACTTATGAATCAGAAGGTCATGGGTTTGATTCCTGGTCAGGGCACATGCCCAGATTGCAGGCTAGATCCCCAGTAGGGGGTGTGCAGGAGACAGCTGATCAATGATTCCCTCTCATTGATGTTTCTATCTCTCTCTCACTCTCCCTCCTCTCAAGTCAATAAAAACATATATTATATATATGTATATATGTATACACGCACACACACACATATACATATATACATATATATATATATATATATATATATATATATATATATATATTTAAATTGATATTTAGAGAGAGAGGAAGGAAGAGTTAGAGGGAGAAAAATCAGTGTGAGAAGGAAACATTGATCGGCTGCCCCCTGCAGGCCCCCTACCTGGGATCAAGCCCACAACCAGGGCATGCACCCTGACCAGGAATCAAACTGGCAACCTTTCAAGGGATGATGCCTATCCACTGACCACACTGGCCAGGCACTGACTTGGGTTTTTTTTAAGATCTAATAAATGTTCAAATGTTTATACTTAAAAAAAGCACCTCTTAAGCTAAATGCCCAGGAAAATACAATCATTGGTCATTGTCTCAGTTCATTGTGTAAGCAGAGGTGTCACTAATTCAAATTTGATACATGTAAAATGTTGGCTCTGAGTTCAGTTATTACTAAATAGAAATTGTGATAATTTTCTCTCCTTGAAATGCAGTTTTGCCTTAGGGCTGCTGCCTAATAACTTTCTTTAAAACTGCTTTTCTTTTTAAACTGTGTCGGTTCCTTCTTTTATTCTCAGAATGATGGTCAGGATCTGTTTTCTTACTGCAATTTTTGCTGTTTCATATAATTAGATGCTTTACATTTTAGACATACCTTGGCTGCAACTCAAGGAAGATGAGAGGTGGGCATTGCCCAACTCTGATAATCCTCGGGTAGGAATAAACTTCTTAGGGAAATCCTGGTGGTACTAGCTTGCCAGGGCCCTCAGATTGATACTCTACAGGAAGCGATCATAATGACACAAAAATGAAGGCTTCCTATCTTGTTTTGATTTTTTCCTCAAGAATCGTGATTCCCTCCTGTCAGAGGGATTTATTAGCTGGGAGCTGTTTCCATACTCTCCCTTTCTCTGTTCTATGAAACACATGCTATCACCTATAGCAACACTTTGCTTACATTGGCATCACATATTCTTTTGCTCACCAGTTTAAAGGTCCCTGGGATGGGAGCATTTCCCTTTTCCAGAGGAGTTGGGAGGGATTTTAGTGCAACCCTGTGAAGAGCAGGAGGTTCTGACCAGCGAGTTGAAATGCTCTCACTTGCCAGAGCTTCTGCTTGGAGTGGGGAGGGTGGCTAAAGAGAACAACTGGTTCTCCTTTGCGAGGTGCTTCAGTAGAGGACCATTCCACCTTCTCAGAAAAACAGTGCTTCCGGAAAAATTGAACGAATGTCTGAAATCCCAACCTAGAGAGGGCATTAGTGGGTCCATTCATGCAGGCAAAGGAGAAATCAGCTTCCTACAGGCCTTCTGGATCCCTCAGAGAGATGCTTTAAGATGATGGGGAAAATAGGGCTAGAGAAAACCAAAGGTATGGTGACAGAATTAAAAGGGGAACTACAGGGGAGGCAAGGGTTAGCGAGTCTGTCATTCATGATGTTCTTTTCCAAATTTGGATCCTGGAATCAAGTGGACAGCACTCTAGGGTGGGAAGACCTCTTATTTCTGCGGCATGAGCAGGAGAAGTTTGATAAATATGTGATTTCCAATGCTAACCAGAAGCAAGTGGGAGAGAGAAGAATGAAGGCTAAGAAAGGTTCCAGGGGTTGAGTTATTTTCACAAAGTAGTTGAGAAGGAAGTTAAGTATATACTTGAAGGTCTGCTTGCATCCTCATAGGATTTAAGAAGTCCTTACCATTTTTCTTGTTGATGATGACAGTTTGTTTCTGAAGGTGACTGTCACCTCTGATTTTCTGATGTGATGCTGGGCTGCACTGCCCAGTTGCCTTACGGCATTCCTAAAGTGTGACTCCTGCTCATGCTCAGTGGCTCAGGGCTCCAATCAGCAACATCTTGGCTTTCTTTTTTGGCTGCAAGGTTTCTGGGCTCTCAACAAAGCTCCTAAATAGGAATTCATACAAAACGTCCCTGCCTCAGCTGTCAGCCAAAGACAGAGCTAAGACACAGCTATTTCATTCCGTTGTGCAATAAAGGTATAATTGTTTTCTATGCCAGTTGTCAGGAAGACTTGTACCAGGGCTTTCTCTGTGTCTTAGTAAAACAAAACAAACAAAACACAAAAACACTTCAGGATGTCTGAAACAGAGCTATCATAATTATCCTTTGGCTTCACGTATGGCTTCACATGTAACTGTTCCCGATGGCTGTGTCCTTATGGTGAATCTATGCGGCTGTTTTGTGACTGTGTTTTCTATTCTTCAAAGTGAAGCAGCAGATAGATGGAGTGACTGTTATCTTACATAATGATTGTTTCCCAATGTTCTCGGGCCTCGCGGAATCAATATCAGGCAGGCCTTTGGTTTTAGCACTCTTCATAAGTGTGGCCATTTGAATGAGACCACTGAGGGGACTGTGTGCCATTCAAGTTGTGTCCAGATGTGGCTGGGAGAGAGCAAATTGAAATGCAGTAGGTCTCTTAAGCTGTTGGCCAAAGTTGAAGTCCACGGAAGAGAATAGGAAAAGCACCTGTCTGTCTAAGACATCCTTGTTACTCCTATCTGATTATCCTGCTAATCTGGGACCCAGAACCAGCTGGGCCTGGTGGTAGAGTCAGTAGTTTTGGCTTCTCCAATCTAAGTCTTTGCATGATGACCCATAACCAAAAGGCATTGTCAAGGTCAGGTTGTCCAGGTATGTCAGGATTATGTCAAAGTCAGGGAGGAAAGCAAGGATGGAACTGTAGGGTGTAAGCTAAGTAGGGGACATAGGGAATGAGTGACCAGAGAATGCCCAGATGAGTCCAAGGCAAACATTTGGAGATGAGGCTCAAACACAAGAATCATGAAATCTGTACCCAATAAAGGCTGGAGAGGACCCACAGTGATCTGAACCCGTTATGCTGTGGGAATCCCAGTACATAAGTTCAGCCTTGCTCCGATTGAACAGCCTTTGTAAATAGAGAGATCAGGCTTCACCTTAGGAGCTTTTGCCCTTCTCTATGCAATTAGGAGCATTTCTTCTCTGGTAAAGCTCGAGGCCCAAATCCCTTGAAACCTTGTCCCAGGCTCTTCCTCATGGTTGCTCTCTCCTTAAGAAAGGAGGACACCACGTAGTTGCTTCCCAGAGTCAAGGAGCTGACTCTTGGCTGTTACAGTTTACAGATTATTGTGCATGGGCTTGACATGACATTTATATCTGGGAACAAGGTCCTGTAGATAGAGGCACAACAGGATGAACCTCTGTTCTTGTTTCCTCAGGTCTCTAGGCCTGAGAGGAGCGTAGCTTCAGGCTCAGAGGGCCTGTTCCAGTGCCAGGCATGTCTTTGTGCTTGAGCATGAATGCACTGAGTACTCTTTGAACCCTTTATTCATCACGTCTTTACTAAACAAGTTTTACTGAAGGAGAGAGGTCTAGCTCAGCAGAGGCAGGGACATGAGAGAGGAGAAGGCAGTCAGGACTCCTTAGATAGTTTAGTGTAAACCAAAGCAGCACTCATTTGGCAAGACTATTCTGTGTAGTAGCTTAACTCTGATTTATTACATAAAAGTTGCTGGCAAGTGTGAACACTAATTCTACTCTGGTAACAACTGTGATTGCAATAATTGTAGTCTGTAAACAAGCTGGAGAAAACAAGCATTAGAGGGAAGGTTGTCTTGGACTTCATTCTAAGAGTCCAACAGTGAAAAAATACATGATCTGTGGATGAGAATTAGAAGAGGTATTTAGAAGACTGGTCCCTCCCCTGGTCTCCTTCAGGTCCAGAGCACACAATCTACTTTGGCCACACAGGCAAGTGACTCATGGCTTCTTTCTCATGAAATTTTGGTTAGTTATTTAGTATTTATGGATGCCTTCATGGAAATATAATTTTTCTGGTGTTTCTTCCTTAATATTACCCCAAGTTAATGCTCCAATATATACAATCACACCAAAGCTCACTGCACATTCTACTGGGCATCTGAATTATGTAACAACACCTGAGAAGTAGGTGATAAAGCAAATACAGATGGAAAAGTAAAGTGTGAAATGATTGATTTCCCTATCAGTTTTTTTGTTCATTTGGAGATTGTTTTATGGCATTTTTCTATAAACAGTTATTGTCACTATAATTACTTAACTTAGTTTTTAAAATAACTACCATTTGTTCAGTGTTTGGTTTTTACTCATTATTCACTTTCATCTTCATCGAAGACTTTGAGATGTGTATCTGTATTTCCAATTTACAGATGAGAAAACCACAGCTTGGAAAGGTCAAATTATTTGTCTACAATCGCACAGCTGATAACTGCTAGATCTGGGATTTTAATTCTTCCACTGAACTCCAAAACTACCTATTTGCTAATTACTTTTGAAATTAACTTGTAATGCCCACACTTTGCTTTTGATTTATTTATTTGGGTGCATCAGTGGATGAAAATATAAGGAATGAGGATGAGGAGAACCTAAGCTCAGATAGCATATTGAAGTCTTTTTTTCTTTCTTTTTTTAATCCTCAACTGAGGATATTTTTCCACTGCATATTGAAGACTTGTGCCACCGTTTAAAAGAGCTCTATGAGAAAGTCAAAGAGATTTAATCATCTGAGTTTCATGAAAACAAATTATTTGTGTGCTTCATTGAGAAATCCAATGTATAAGGAGCTGACATATTTTGCTTTCTCCATTGGCCATCTATGTAATTTTCTTTGTCTCCTGGAAGAATGCTCAATTATTGGAATGAATTACTCAGGGAGACATCCTTAGCCAAACAACTACTCTGAACTCCATTGCTGCTATTCCAGGAATTTCCATATCAATCAAAGCTCAAGAAGACATAGTATACAAAGAGTAGTGAGGGTCCATATACCACTTACCCATTTGTTCCAATTAATTTCAGCATGACCCTAATGAGGCATATGTTTGTAGCTGTTGGATCACAATTGAGCAGAGTCATAATTAGAAGCTGGGTGCTGTCAGAAGTGATTAATAGACCTATTGATACATACCCATAACTGAACATTTCCCAGCAAAGCCACTTAACCATCTGGCTTGGGATCATGATAGTTCAATAGTGCAAGTAACAAAAAGTATTTCCTATTCACATTAGAACCCTGGAAAGATCTTAAAAAAACGTGTTTTAAGATAAAACCAAGGGCTCATTTTGATGTTACTATCATCAGTATTGATTACTGATTGAACACAAACTTACCCATCAGTGATAACATTAGACAATAATTACTACCAGATGTTCTGAGATAAGGTCACAATGCTGATCAACAGAAGAGGGTTGATTCTGTTAGTTAAAATTAATAAAAATAAAACAACTTATTGAATATTGGCCTCATTCAGGATAAACATTAAATATACAAAATATAAACTTTTAAGTCCAAAGCTCTGAGAAGGTCATTGAAATGGGGGCACTGAGAGAAGCAAAAAGATAGGAAGCTTTCAACTTTGATCTATTAAAGACCTGGACAGTCCTGGGGTACTGTCCAGTTTAGAAGAATATGTTTTATAAACATGTTATTATTTTCTCAATGATTAATTAGTATCATGTTATTCACTCTGAATTCACTATTGTTATTAGCTTGCAAGATAGTTTTCTGAGACTTAAAATTATATGAGTAAAAATGCTATTTCTAAATTGAAGTACAGTTGGCCTTTGAACTATGCAGAGGTTAGGAACTCTAATCCCCACATATTCAACAATTCACTTATAACTTTTGACTCCCCAAATTTTAACTGCTGATAGCCTATACTGTTGACTGGAAGTCTTAGCAATAACACATGTCAATTAATACTCAGTTTGTATATATGTATTATATACTGTGTTCTTACAATATACTAGTAGTAAGCTAGAGAAAATAAAATGTTATTAAGGAAAATACATTTACAGTACTGTGCATATTTATTGAAAAATATCCATGTATAAGTGGATCTGTGCAATTCAAACCCTTGTTGTTCAAGGGCCAACTGTACATTGCAAAGTCTTGCTTCCCTTTTAGAATTTCTTGGTCTTATAATATTCAGCTTAGTTAGGTGCTTGCATTCCTATTTAGTGGGCAGGAAAACTGAGGCACTTAACTTATTCAATAAATACAGATATTATTAAATTTCAAAATTACTACCCCTCAAATCACTTCGATTTTCTCCCCCTGTTGCAAAGAGGTTCCATAAAATCCATGACTATATGATTTCATAATTTTAAAAAATTTGACAGAATGGAATGGGATGCAATGCTTATTGATTGTCTAGTCCATAATTAGAAGTGTTCAAAGTATCTAAATATCATAATCCATGACTATGTTCATTCTTGTTCTAGGATAGGAGAGGGTGAGAGAAAATTGGGGCATGTTGAGGATCACCCATCATTAAACATCTGGATAACTGGGAATTACTTCTTTGTAAGTGGAGGAACTTGCCCTCACCTGATGGGATTAGCCTTCATGATGCCACTACTACTCAGGATCAGAAAGGACTTCTGAGGATTTGTAATGTTCCACAGGACAGTCGTTGACAGAGAAGGGTTACATGTAGGCCAGATAGCTCAGCTCCCTCTGGACTTTCCCAGACAATTCAACAAATGAATGAATTTTTTACAGAACAGTTTTAATTCCTCCATAAGTCAGTCAATCCCATTATTTTTGCATAAGCTCAATACCAGGATCTGTGGATAGCAGATACTATGTCTTATGGTCTTTTTTATCTTCAAGGATCTTGCAGTTCATCTGGAGAAGGAGGTGGTATGGCAGAAAGGATGCTGAGTCTCTGTACCGCTTAGCTTCATGACCTTAGGTGGGGGATGCTGAACCTCTGCTTTTTTCCTGAACCTCTGCAGAAGAGGGATGATAACACAGTACTAGTTTGAGTGGCCAGATTATTATGCATTCAGAGATCATAATAATCTGGCCACTCAGTATACTTTACCAAGTTAGGAGGACCAAGTGGAAGAGTATATGTAAACTCTATACCATTGCCAGGCATTATTACATTGAATTAAATAATAATCAACATAATATGACAATTTAGAATTCCTTGCTCCTAATGCTATAGGAATTCAGAGATGGGAGAGATCAGTGAGGCATGAGTAATTTGCCGAGCCATGCTTTTCAGTAGCTTTGAAGGCTGCCTAAGGTTTGAACACAGAGAGGGAGGAGCATTTGGTGAGACCACAGCAAAAGTATAGCTTTAGAATTAGGAACATGTGGATCACACTCAGGAAATAACAAAGGCACCAGTTTATAGTGGCAAAGGGCTTGGCTAGAGCGTAGCAGAGTATAAAATGGGAGATACAGGGAGAGGCTGGATTTTAGAGCTTCTTCCCAGCCAGGCTGAGTAGATATATGAGGCAGGAGGGAGCCATGATGGTGGATGGATGAAATATTTTAATTAAATTAATCTGGCTACATTGCAGAAGTAGGACTAGGAGAAGAGTCTGGAATCATTAAGCTTTTTGTATTGATCCCTGTCTCTGGTGCTATAGGCCTGAACTCTGTTAGTCCATTACCCAGGTGGAAATTGAAAAGGCTCTATCCAATTTAAAAAGGTACTAGCCACAAGAGTGAGGAGAATTTAAATATTGGAAATTATTTCAAAAAGTGCCTCACTAGTCCTTTCCCTCTCTTGTGGTTATTTATTAAATCATCTCCGATGTTTGCTGTTGTTGTGCTTAAGCTGCTTAATATTTCTTTACCTCTTACAAATAATGATCTTGATGACCTCCTCATCATTATTTTTCCTTTAAATATTAAACTACACATGTGCTGCCCAGGCACACTCTGGTGGTTAATTGGAATGTCATTGGTGAAGCTTGCATAGCAGTGTTGTACTTACTTCCCTGAATCATCTTAATTTTTTCCTCAGCGTCCACGTCTGAAACTGAAAATATCTGTCCAACCCTTAGGTCTCAGCAGTTAGTTGAGTGATATGCAGCTGGTTATCTGAGAGTGGTCTCCATGCCAGATCATCTCATTTAGGTCTGAATGCAGATCTTCTCAAAGCCGCAGCCCCTGTAATTAGTGTGTAGTGGCTACCACATGAGCAGCAGCCTCTGGGAATTGTTAGAAATGCAAATTCTCAGGATCTTCTCTCAGATCTACTAACTCAGAAGCCCTGGGAGGTGGGCTCACAACATTTTAACAAGCCCTCCAGGTGCACGCTAAAGTTTGAGAACCACTGACCTGAACAAGTATCTCACAGGGTTGGATAGCCAGACCCAGGGAGGGCAAACAGAATTCATAAAATTGCAGAGAAGTTTAGAGGCTGAGGAGAGAGGGCAAGTTACTTCCCTCTTGGAGATGATGCAGACGTCCAGAGAAATAACTGCTGGAAGTGAGATTTTTGTCTTTCCCTCTTTGCCCTTCGAAAGAGAACCTGGGATGCTATGGTTTGCCTTGCGCTTGGGAAAGACATGCCCTTAAGTCGGTCTTCAGGAAAGATTGTTCCTACTCATGAGTCTCATTGGATGTTGTGTTGTTAAATTGATGAAGAAAGAGATATATTTCCCACTGCGTGAATCTTATTTTCCTTTATGGAGAGAGCTAAATTCTGAGATATGATTGTTGATGGTTAAGAGGAAACGGGAGTTTGTATTTTAACCTCTATCTAACACTGAATGTTCATCCCGTAGGAGGCAGGCCTTTCTTGAAGGTGTCTCCAGGGGTCCTGGTGAAAACCCGGCATTTGCCTAAAGTTTTAATATCAGTCTTGATCCACGGACTCCGGGAACTGAGGAAAATAGTTCCTCAGCTTACCACGTATCTTGTGTCCTCTAATTATTGTCATTAATTAACCAAGGGCAATTTAGGGAAAGTACATTTTCTACTGCCAGGATTAAAACTAGTGTCCTTATTTCAATTCTTAAAACTCTACTTTTTTTTTTATTGGCAACACAGATCCATAAAAAGCCAGTTCTGCCATGGACATGCTCATCAGAATGGTGACTTAAATTTAAGTGTGTAACCGAGTCCCTTTGTTGCAGAGGTATATTTTTCAACACCATGTCCTTTAGCATCAGCCCTCTCATTGTTGCCTTTGGAAATGGGCAGCATAGAAGGGAGCAGGAAAAATGGCATGGAACAGTGGAAAGAAGCTGCTGTTTAAAAAAGTGATTTATTTTCTAGCTCTTAGAATTTCTGTGTGTCTAGACAAGGAACTCTCCTACTTTACACAAGAAGGAAGAGTAGTTTCTATGTAATTGTTCCATCCTACAATGAACGTTAATCATTAAGATAAAATCTCTTTGGGAGGAAAAGAAATCCTAGCTGATATGGCCAATCAACCCTTCTGTTTGTTGAATTATGTTTGTAGTTTCTTTTTGTGAGATCCATGAACTTCTCCTTGAGTCGTTTCCATCTGGGGAATGTAGAACTTCCACTCCTGGTCTGTTGTTATGTGAGTCCATGGACCAAAGGCCCTGGGAGGACTGATCTCAATGGGGATCCTGATCAACAGTTCTGTTGCCACTTGAGAAAATTCAGCAGGACATTCCTCCTTGCACTCTTTGGCAAGTTAAAGAGCTAAAAGGGGTAAAAAACTGACTCCCTTGTTAATCTGGTCCTACCTGGACCCCAGGGGCTGGCCCTCTTTTGTGCCCAAATTTTCTGCTTCCCTCCCATTCCTTCATCTCAGCAGAGTGTGCTCATTTATTGGTGAGCTCCAGCCTAGAAAGGACTGCCAGCACCAGCGCATAATTTACCCCCTTTATTATTTCAGCTCAGAGTCTAGGACTCGAGGAATGATATGAAACACTGATTAAATCGGCTCTAAATCTGACAGAAAAAAAGGTCTATTATGGTTTCAACATTATTCTCTGTAAATCAGAGGTGCTGCAGAGGTATATTTTTCAACACCATGTCCTTTAGCATCAGCCCTCTCATTGTTGCCTTTGGAAATGTGCAGCATAGAAGGGAGCAGGAGAAATGGCAAGGGGCATGGAATGGTGGAAAGAAGCTGTTGCAGCCTGATTCCTTATACTTTTTGAACATCTGCTTCCATTTTTGTTGAACCAAAACATCTTCAATGGTATTGAGCTGACATCTCTTCCCACACTGTTCTGTCCTCTCCACCATCTAGCAAGCACATTCACTATAAGATGTATTTCAAGATAACTACTAAATTATGCACAAGAGCCATGGGAATAATAGGAGCTGGGGAACTCATAAGACCCCCAAATCTGCCATCCATAACTCCAATAGCTCTTATGAGGGCAATAGTAAGATTATCATTTGGCTTTGGTGAAGTGATGGTGAATCTCCCATAATAGACCTAGGAACTGAGATTTTCTCTGTCCCCTTGACTGAATATGCATGAGTCTTGATGAATATGAATTTATAATGCACAGCTGAGTTGCTGTTGGCACACATGAAGATGTGAGTGTAATATTTACCAACGGAGCTCCCAGGCCTCCCTCTCTTGCTCACCTCTTTCACATACACACACCTTTGCTTTTTAGTAGCAAAGGGATGCACGGTCTCTTCATGCCTTGGTATCTGTAGTGGATTTCTGGTCAGCCGACTTCCTGTGCTTTCTTTCTCTGCAGCTAGAGTAGCTAAGGACTCTGGAACCTGGGAACCTTGTGGGCTTTGTTCTTGAAACAAAACAAAATGCCACCATGGCTTGGGAATTGCAGCAGTGTCACATTAACTCTAGACCTGCATTTTCCTTTTTCTGTTTAAATTGATGCTGATGGAGGAGAGCAGGCAAAGAGTGAGGCTGTGATGTCTGGCTTTTCCTCCTGTCTCCTTTCAGGATTGGACTAAGCACATTCTTTGTCTTTCCTCCAAATCCCTTTCCTCAGTAAAAACCCAGTAGTTGTTGTTTCCTTTATAAAAGAGCCATTTTTTCAGTGTTTGTTTTCTGTTCAGTCTCCTTAGTTTGTAAATGCAAATGTAGATTTCTCTTAATGCTTTGCTGGAGGTTCTTTCCTTCTGTTTGTGATTTTGGGAGGTGACAAAGGGCATGTTTGACCTGTACTAGAAATAAGAATGGATAAATCCAGTGCATGTAATATGATCCCACAGACTGACTCACCCTGGCTCTAGGTGGGCCCTGCATTCCCACACTGCACAGATTCCTGCCTGTGGAACAACTAAGCATTGTCCTTACAGAAGTGCAACTATACTAACTGGTATTGCATAAAGCGATTTCCAAAGTGGCAATACGTACTCGGAAATCCTCCATCCTGCATTTCTCAAGCTCGCCCTCTCCTGGCCTGGAGGTCCATGTTACTTTCAATTTGGGGAAAGTATTTTACTTCTCCCCACACTCCCCTCTTTTGCTTACCTCACCTTCTTTATGCTCCTGGCCTGAGTGTTACCATTTGTATACTATGAATTTTTATTCACAGCTCTGAGATGCTTATGAGTCTTTCCTACTTCTCACCTAGCCCCAAACTTGGGACTTATCACACACTGATCCATGGATCAGTTTGATGCAGGAAGGCACACAGAAGCCTTGCGCCAGTTTGTATAGTAGTACACTCTTGATCTGCCTACTCCTGAACAAAGTAGAGTGTGCTGGGGTTCGCATTTGCTGCTTGCCACACACAGAGCCAATTAACCTGCATGCCAAAAAGAAAAATGAAATTAACCCTTAGAGTACTGCTTCAACGTTTTGGTTTAATGGCCTTGACTTTTACCAGTTAGGCAATGCTTCTTCCTGGATCAGAATGCTGCACATGAATCCACAATTAGTCTCCCCAGAACCTCAATCAGGATCCTCTCCTTCACAGCCTTCCTGAGATGCTCCTGGGTCCTTTTCTGTTAATCAGCTGATGGCTTTAAAAAGGTTCCAAACATGGCCACCGAGTTTAATTGGAAATGAGATCCACTGCCAATGTGCTGAAGGGTGTGAGGGACTGTATTCAGCTTTGGGACGTGTCCTCTAAAGGAAAGAAGTCAGTCCTTTAAGGGTTAATGTGAAATTAAGGAATTTGGTAGTGTCTCTTGCTTGTCCTTCCTCCAAGGTGTCTGCATGACCTTCTTTAAAATTTTAGTTCAAATGTTGAATGGTGATAAAAAGTAATATATAGAGATAGAAAATTATAAAAATAAATAACAGAACAAAAGGCTGAATGGTTGAATGGAAAGACCCCTTGGCAATGCTTGCTTGATTATCACAGGGGGTAGGAAGACCAAGTGCTTTATTTTATGAATGTTCACTGTGTCCTCTACCCCAGCTTCACCACTGTGCAGCCTGCGGGAGACTGGATGGTGCTTCTCATTTACCCCATGCTTTTTCTTCTTCCTGTCTAATAGCCCAATAGAATCCTGCCAGAATTTCTACAAAGATTTCACATTACAGATCGACATGGCTTTCAACGTGTTCTTCCTTCTCTACTTTGGCTTGCGGGTAAGTTTGAGCAACACTGCTTGGTACCATCAATGGGGGTGGAGGGTGCAAGTCTTATTCCCAAGGGCCATCCTCCACTAGCATCTGCTCTCCCAGGCAGACAAAGCCCAGTGTTCCCAGGGGACACAGCAGCCCTGTGTCCTGAGTTTCAGTTTGTGAGAGAGCCTTTTCCTTAGAGCAGCATTTTCTGAAGTACATGTTAATTATGTTCACAGGTGGAAAAATAGTGATTGAAATAACTATTATGCCTCCACTGACCAACTGCTTCTCTTCCCTCTATTCACACAGGAGGGCATTGTTCCCTTAAACAGAATTTTAAAAAAGTGCTTTTTACCTTAAAATTTTTGTTTATCAGGGCTCACTTAGCTAAATCCTGAGAGAACAGTGGAATTGGGGGGGGGCAGCAGAATTTGGGGCTTGGGAGTGTTTATGAAAAGAGTGGTACAGAGGTGGATTACAGAGGTGTGTGTGTGTGTGTGTATGAATGAATGTGTCCATATATGCTTTATTTACATTAGAGAGTCTTCTCTCTGATGAAGTTGAAAACCACATAAAAATATACTGCCTGAGCTTTCTCCAAAGCCAACAGAGCAAGTAATAAAAGAACAGCCTTTAGAAACGGCTGTCTGAATTCTAAGACAAAAAATAGCATGTAATTGGTGTAGATATGAGAAGAATATAACATCTCACTCCAGACCCCCACAAGAAACGAAAACATAGCCTTTGGCAGAGTATATTTTGAATGCTGGCATCAATCTTCTCATTTTTCCTCTCTTTTCTTTCCCCCAGTTCATTGCAGCCAATGACAAGCTGTGGTTCTGGCTGGAAGTAAACTCTGTGGTGGATTTCTTCACGGTCCCCCCAGTGTTTGTGTCTGTGTACTTAAACAGAAGTTGGCTTGGTAAGTCAGCCTCTCTTCCTTTCTTCCTCCTGCTTCCCAGGCCATAGCTGAAATAGAGACTCTAGGGCGGGTCAGAGGGCTGGGCTGCATCTGTAGAAAGAAAGTTGTGTGTGTTAAAGTGAACAACTCCTGGAGTGTTAGAAGCTGATGGGGACAGTTCTCATTGGAGCACCAGACCACAGGATTTGCACAGCCTGTGCTTCAGGTAATGCGGTTTTGTCACTGTGGAAGCCTAGTGGCCATCACTGTCATCGCTGGGACCTCTGCATACATGTCTGTCACTTTGTATTCAACTTGGAGTTGGTACTGGACAAATAAGCCCATGGGGTCAAGGCCAACTTTCCAAGTAGCTGGTTCAGGTGCCCAGAAGCCAGCCTGCTGAAGTCAGCTTCTACATGCCTCTCAGTTTTATAAAGAGTGGGTCTTGGGTGGTTTATTTATAGTAATAGTTCCTTTGTGGGCAGGATAAAGTGAAGCATCTTGAGTCACTCCTTGCCTTGAAGAAGACTGAGCTCCCTTCCTGTGTTAAAAGAAGAACTTCTGTCTGGCTTGTGCTGCTCAGTGGTTGAGCTCCTACGAACCAGGAGGTCATGGTTTGATTCCAAGTCAGGGCACATGCCTGGGTTGCAGGCTTGATAGCCAATATGGACGTGTAGGAGGCAGCCGATCAATGATTCTCAGTCATCACTGATGTTTCTATCTCTCTCTCCTTCTTCCTTCCTCTCTGAAATCAATACTATATATATTATTCACTTCCTCTCTTCACTCTTCATGTCACCTTCTGTCTATACTCTCCATGTTACCTCTGTATCAGGACTAGGGCAGCTCAGAGGATGACTATGGCAGGGCTTAGAGAAACAGCTTTAGGGTTCTCTTTGCTTCACGGAATAACGTTCTGCTGCGGGGTCTACAGGGGATGAAGGAAGGCTGAAACAGGACTTGGAGGACAATTTGTAGGGCCCATCTGTTTTTATTCTCAGAATTTTTTTTTAACTTGATTCCTCCCCAAAATTTTATATATGTATGCGCCTAAGCAACCATCCGACCATCTGACCATCCGACTAGTAGCTATAAGCTATGACATGCAGTGACCACCAGGGGGCAGACAATCAATGCAGGAGCAGTTGAGCTGTGGTGACTTGGCAGCTGCAGTTCTCAGGTGATGCCACCTGAGAACTACCCACTTGCAATCCACGAGGATGTCGGAGAGCTGGTTTCGGCTCAATCCCTGCAGGCCAGGTCAAGGGACCCCACCTATGCACAAATCTGTGCACTGGGCTTCTAGTATATGTATATTATAGTCATTATAAATATTCAAAAATGCTTACATAAAGAAAATATTAATTATATTACCCTCCTGCCCCCCTCTGTGCCTGCTCTCTGGGCTGCTCAGTGTTAACAGACCCCAAAACTTTCCTTCACATTCACTGTACCACAGAAAGCATGAATGTTCACACGATAGTGTGTTAGAAGTAGTGGTCTTTGTACAAGATAATTGTGTGAATCACATTGTAAACAATTTGGTTTTCTTACTAATAAATAATGGACATCCCTTCAGCACAAAAATCCATATATTGCTGTGCCCCAATTTATTCAGCCATAACCCTAATGATGGACCATGTGATCATTTTCTTCTTCTACTGTACACAATGGTCTAATAAACACGCTCATCCATGTATTTGTTCAATTCTATTTGCATAGGTCATTCCAGATTCCTGGGAGAGGACTTGAATATGTGTATTTTACTTTGTACAGATATTGATGAATAACATTTCAAAAATGTTGTGTCAAGTTATGCTTCTACTAGCAATATATTGTGATGTTCTTGCTAGCACTGTGAATTTATTATATACATAGTATCACATATCTATACTAGAGGCCTAGTGCACGAAGTTCGTGCATGGGGGTAGGGGTTGTCCCTCTCCAATCTGGGATCCCTCAAGGAATGTCGACTACCTGTTTAGGCCCGATCCTAAACAGGCAGTTGGACACCCCTCTCATAATCCAGGACTGCTGGCTCCCAACTGCTTGCCTACCTGGCTGCCTTCCTGATTGCCCCTAACCACTTCTGCCTGCCAGCCTGATCACTCCCCTAACCACTTCCCTGCCAGCCTGATTGATGCCTGACTGCTCCCCTGCCAGCCTGATTGCCCCTAACTGCCCTTCCCTGTGGACCTGGCCACCCCTAACTGCCCTCTCCTGCAGGCCTGGTCACCCCTAACTGCCCTCCCTTACAGGCTTGATCATCACCAACTGCCCTTTCTTGAAGGGCTGGTCCCTCCCAACTATACTCCCCTGCTGGCCATCTTGTGTCCACATGGGGGCAGCCATCTTTGACCACATGGGGGAAGCCATCTTGTGTGTTGGAGTGATGGTTAATTTGCATATTATTCTTTTATTAGGATAATAAAAGCCTAAGTGACCATTATGGCAGAACGGCTAGAATGACCAGTTGCTATGCTACGTACTGACCACCAGGGGACAGATGCTCAATGTGGCAGCTGCCCCCTGGTGGTCAGTGTGCTCCCACTGGGGGAGTGCTGCTCAGCCAGAAGTGGGCTCATGGCTGGTGAGCATAGCAACGATAACAGGAGCCTCTCCTGCCTCCATGCAGCACTAAGGAGCAGCAAGCTGAGTGGTAAGGAGCAGCAAGCAGGCAGGCAGGAAGGAGGAAGGGGTCCTAAAATGCGAGAGGAATGTCCAACTGCTCGCTTAAACCTGATACCCCTCCTCTCTCCAATGCACAAATTTCATGCACCGGGTCTCTAGTTTTAAAAATAAGCATCTTTTATATGTAGTATATGTAATAATCACATGAACACATGTGCGTGTGTACTATAAGATACTATTTTCTACCATTTTTCTCATGCTTGATTTGAGACATGTTTGCTCAGATTGGGTGTTCCAGTCAACACAATGAGCCTGTTGAGCTGCATGCAAATCTGAGAGATGGCTTCAGTATGACCCACATGTGCTCTGCAGCCAAGGGTTCCAGACACCTCAGCTTAGCTGTTAAATGGCTTTGTGAGCCAGGGACTCACTTTTCATCACTTGACCTGTTGTTTTTCATCTGTATACTAAAGGTTGGGCTAGGAGATCTCTATGGATCTTTTAGCTCAGAAAGTCTTTAAAATGCTTCTATTGATAGGGAATTTGGGATGTAGGTTGTTGGGGAAGAGTGAGAAGTTAGTGAAATTAAATCACCAACATTTCCAAAATTACATATGAACTGCTAACCAGGGCTTTTTCTATCCATCCCATTGCAAAGAGTACATCACACACACACACACACACACAGACACACACACACACACTTAAACAAAGAAACAAAGAATGAAGGAAGGGAGAGAAGGAAGCAGAGAGGAATGATAAGGGAGGGAGGGGGGAATGAGAAAGAGGGAAGAAAAGAAAAATGGAAGGAAGAAAAGGAATGTGCCTTCTCTTCTTGCTATGTGCTGTGCACTTAACAACCACTTTTCTTTTCCAGACCCTCAGTTTTCTTATCTGAAAAATGGGAGGGTTGGTATAATTACTTTCAGTCCTCATAGTCCCTGAATTTGAATTTTATGTAAGGGTCCATTCTACCTGGGGCCTTCTGGTCCTAGATGATGAGGAGACCCCTTCCTGACTGTGGTGGAGATGCTTCTGCAGCCAGCGGGTCTCACCGGGGTAAGGGTGTGGAGCCAAGCCTCCACCTTGTGAGTGAAATGTGCTCTAGAGTGTCTAACTGCCAGGAGACCTTGGGTGTTTTAAGAATCCATGCCTTCTTGTGGAGGGCTTAATCTTGATTTTTGGAGTTGTGTTCTGATCTAATGAAATCTATCAGAGCAAACAGAAAAGGGGGAAGAAAAAGGAAAGGGAAGAACATGAGATACATTTTGCACCTATTCTGGTTGTTGTTCAAAAAATGTTCTAAATATGCTTCAATTTGTTAATTAATTGAATAATATTTATTAAGCATCTACTATGTGTCAAGCACTTTTCCTGAAAACATAGACCAATGACATTTTGGATCCTGAAATAATGATAATGATAATTAGTAATAACAATAAACAAATAACCTTTTTTTCTCTTATAGGAGAAAACACCTTGAATAACAATACTTCTTATTCTTTGGTAACTAAGCCCCTGAGTGAGATTCAGCACTGGTCTTCCTGTTGTGAAAGGAATACAGTGTGATAGTATTTCAAGGCGGTCCTCATGTCTGATTTAATACATGGGTTATTACACTGAGAGACAAGTATTGTATCAGCAAGCTGCCAGAGGTGACATGAACATTCCCATGCGCTATGGCATGTAAAGCAGAAGGAATAATCTCATTAAATGGGGCATTTCAGGAGGTGCTGTCTTTTTCTTGGGAAATGAAAAGGTTGCCTTTACTGGCTGAGGTTTGGGCTGAGCTGCAAGAAAGTGCTTCTCCTGGTTCTCCCGCTCACACCTCTGTGGCCCTCCCCAGACAGAGGTATGGGCTGAAGCTGGCACAGTGGGGCTAAAACACAGGGAGGGTCGTGACTCCCCTCACTGACTTTTCCATAGCATAACCCTCACCACATTTGATTGCTTACTGTTAATATATGGTTGCCTATTATATAGTCCTAGAGGCCCGATGCACAAAATTTGTGCAAGAATAGGCCTTCCTTCCCCCACCTGCTGGCATCGGCTTCCCGCTGGCAACTGGAATCCAGGCTTCCCTCTGGCCACTGGCAGGCACCGGCATATTACATTTTCATTATTATAGATAGTGTGGTATTTACTTCCTTTTTTTGTGCGTATTCTTTGTGCCTTTGATAGTCTATTACTAATAAAAACTAATATTTATTCTGGTTCTACTATATTCTGGGTGCTCTGATAAGCCCCTGACAAACATGAACTCAATCCTCAGCTAGGAATTATGTTCCCCATTTTGCAGGTAAGGAAACTGAGGTTCAGAGAAGTTAACTATCTAGGTCACATTGTCAGGGCATGATGAAAGAGGTGATTTGTTCCAGATATGCCCCTCCTCAGGCTGTGCTCTTTCCCCTCTGTCCTGCCCTGGAAAGTTTTAGGGTTTGGGGAACTGGGTTGGGGATGATCCAGTTGTTGCCCCTTCCATCTCTTCTCACTCACTGAGGGCTTCACTGAGGGCAGGCAGGGGAGAGATCTTATTTAAGAACACAAACCCTTGCCCTGGCTGGTTTGGCTCAGTGGATAGAGTGTCAGTCAGTCTGCAGACTGAAGGGTCCCAGGTTCAATCCCTGTCAAGGTCATGTACTTTGGCTGAGGGCACATCCCCATCTCCAGTGGGGGGTGTGTGGGAGGCAGCTGACTGGTGTTTCTCTCTTATTGATATTTCTAACTCTCTATCCTTCTCCCTTCCTCTTTGAAATCAATAAAGATATATTAAAAAAGAAAGAAAGAAAAAAAAAAAGAAAACACACTCTCATGGCTTCTTCCCACGTGTCCTTTCCCACACTCAGTTTCTAGAGTGTCCACTTGGACCAGGGAAATGCAGGTGTCTCCTGAGTCCCAGGGCACTTTGGCCACTCGAGGATCAGTTCTGCTTGCCCTGAGAGAGACTGGGGCTGCCATGCGTGCTGCTCCACAGAGCAGAGAGGATCCAAGATGAGTGCTGGCTCCACCCCCTCAATTCACATCTTGGCTCAGCCACTTGCTGATGGGTCACTCTGAGCAAGGTCATTGTATTTGTTTTACACTCCGCCTTCTTACCTGCACAATTGGGTTATTAATAGCACTCAGCTCATAAACTTGAAGTGAGGATTCAGTGAGGTAATGTGAATAAAGTACTAGGTACATAAGAGGAACTTAATGATCACTCCAGGCCTCTCTTTCTCACCTACCTGGAAGACTTTAAGGCCCCAGGGAAGAGCCCTGTCCGGGTGGCTCAGTTGGTTGGAGTGTTGTCCAGTGCACCAAAAGGTGGCAGGTTCGATTTCCAGTCAGTACACATACTTGGATTGTGGGTTCCATCCCTGGCCGGGGCAGGTACAAGAGGCAACTGTTTGATGGTTCTCTCTCACATCAATGTTTCTCTCTCTCTCTCTCTCTCTCTCTCTCTCTCTCTCTCTCTCTCTCTGTTTCTTCCTTCCTCACTCTAAAATACATATCCTTGGTGAGGATTAAGAGGAATAACAAACAAAAAAAACAACAACAACAACAACAAAAAAACAGAGCACCAGGGAAGAAAACACACCAGAATAGGAACCAAAACATTGACAGGCAGCACGTTGCTGCTTTTTTAAATTCCTATTCCCACACACCAGCTTTTTCATTTCTGTTTCTTTCACAAAATTTTTCTCCTACCTCCTTAAAATAAATGGGCCTTGAAATGAGAGATGGGTCTTATTTTGAGATGTGAATGATAGGCTCTGGGGAGAACTCTTCTCTGTGTGTCTCATGCTTTGGGGAACTGTATCCCTTAGGAAGGCCAGTGGGCTGTGGCTCCTTGTGTGTTTACATATTTTTGTTGAAGGTCATCTTGTGTGGTTAAAAGAAGAAAGGAGAGAAAAAATAATGCCCTCCCTGGCCCGTCAGTGAAACTTTTTCGGAGCACCGGGAGGAGGGCCACCTGCTTGGCTGCTCTGGCCTTGCTTTACTGTGATTCTCAATAACCTCGGGCCCCTCTTCTCTGATGGAGCAAATCAGAGGCTAGTGAGGAGCCACAGTCATGGGCCCTGGTCCATGTTAGACCTGGCCTTGGCCCTTAGACTTTAGAATCTTCAGCAAACTCTGCTATAAAATAGAAAATTAAAAAAAAAAAGTTAATGTCCAGCCCTACAGCAATTAAAATGACTTAGGCTCTCTGCTTATAAATATATGCCCGGACAGTCCGTTTTTGTGTCATAAGGTGATAAAAACTGGTTTGTAAAAAAAGTATAGGTTCTTAAAAACAACAGCAACAAAAGGACAAAACATCATTCCTGTTTGAGACTAAGGCTTCAATCTAGTTGTGGAACCAAAATAAACACACAGGCAGCAACAGCAGGTAACACTGCCCGCTATGTAATTAAGTCCCAAATTGCCAGGTACAGCCTGTCAGAGCACTTGGCGTTCAGAGGAGAAAGAGCTGCTGGGGGTGGAGAAGACAAGGCGGCCTCTGGGAGGGGCTGCAGGCTGAGGCGGAGGCTGTGGCTGGGGAGCCCGCAGAGTGGGAAACAGAGCCAGTCTCCAGCGTGGAGGATAGCAAGTGCCCCCAGAGGACACCATCCTAGATAAGAGATGTCCTTTTCGTGTGCCCGGCATCAGCCTCACAACCTTGCAAGGCGAGGGGTGAGTTTATTCTTGTTGCAGTAAAATTGCCACAAATGTAGGGTCTTAAACAACACACCTTAATTGTCTTTCATTCTGTAGGTTAGAAGTTAACACAAGTCTCTCTGGGCTAAGATAACAATGTGCTCTTTTTTGGAAGCTCTGAGGAGCTTGCCTTTTCTAGCTCCGGCAGGCCACTCACATCCTTGGCTCACAGCCCCCTCCTCCATTGTCAAAGCCAACCATGGTGGGCTGAGTCTCCTCACGGGCTTCACTCTGCTCTTGCTCTCTGTCATCCCTTCTTGACTCTTTTCTGCCTCTGTTTTTCACATTTAAGGACCCTGGTGATTACACCAGGTGCTCACCTGGATAATCCAGGGTCATCTCCCATCTTCAAGTCAGCTGGTTAGCAACCTAAATTTATCTGCTACTTTGATTGCCTTTTGCTGAGTAAGTTACCATAGTCACAGGTTCTAAGGACTAACACAAACCTTTTTTTTTTTTTTTTTTTGCGAGGGAGGCGGGGGGTGGGGGGCAATACTCTGCCTATTTTGCCAAAGTGGAAACAGATTCAGAGGGGATAAGTAACTTGCCCAAAGACATGGAGCCAGGGAGCCTAGAGCTGGGACCTGAGCAGGAGTGGCTCCGCACAATGTGGAGGCCAGAAGCTATGGCAGGTGCACAGGGCTCTGGCACCCTTGTCACCCTGTACTGTCCCAGCCTGCAATGTGAGCACTCCTGAGACCTTCCCTATAACCTCACTCACATGTAGGGTTTTTTTGTTTGTGTTTTGTTTATGTATTTATTTGCCTTTAAATATGTTTTTATTGATTTCAGAGAGGAAGGGAGACAGAGAAAGAGAGATAGAAACATCATTGATGAGAGAGAATCATTGATTGGCTGCCTTCTGCGTACCCCCTACTGGGGATCGAGCCCACAACCCGGGCACATGCCCTTGACTGGAATCGAGCCTGGGACCCTTCAGTCTGCAGGCCGATACTCTATCCACTGAGTCAAACCAGGTAGGGTATTGTTTGTGTTTTAATTGTCTAGAGCCTAAGACCATCGGAAAACACAGATATTTACATTACGATTCATAACAGTAGCAAAATTACAGTTATGAAGTAGCAATGAAAATAATTTTATGGTTGGGGGTCATTACAACATGAGGAACTGTATTAAAGGGTCGTGACATTAGAAAGATTGAGAACCACGGCTGTAGACAGACATGCCTGTTTTCCATCTATGTTTCTTAAACAAGTTACACCCAGCTCTGGCACCCCTTTCTGTGTGGCTGCAGCCACTGAGGGCACCAGTTGGGTCTGCATATCCCCTGCTTAAAAGCCCTCCCTTTTCTAGAACTCCTGCTTTCTGCCTTTCTGAGTTCATGTAAAAGAGCAGACAGAAGCCAGAATTTTGGAGTGCCAAGAGGTGAAAGAGTTTTGGTGGCATGCCACCATGTTCCCAGGGGAAGCCATGCATGGGGTCAGAACCTCACCCCTTGAGCGGGCATTTTCAGGGGCTAGTCTGCAGTCTTAGGAGTCTCACTGTTGCTCCTGCACTTCAGAAAGGGTCTGGCCCAGGGCCACTCCCTGGCATGAAGAACCCCAGGTGAGATGAGGTTAATACCTGGACCTGACCTTAACCAGCCAGTATTTGGTGAGAATAATTGAGAGTGGAAGCCTTGGCTGGTTTCTGTTTTCAGACAGTGGTTATTTTCAGTGTGTTGAGATTTAACAAAACAAAATAAGACAAAAACAGAGTGGAGGCAGCCCTTTTTAGGCAGTCAAGCCAGACAGGCAGGCCTAACTCCTAGCCTCCCCTTCCGCTCAAACCGCTCCGCTCCGCCCCATCCTCCACCCCGCTGCATCCAGCTGCTGGGGGGCATTTGCCAACTGCACCTTTCCTGGTACACAGTCAGGAGTGAGTTTCTGCCCCACCTGCCTCTTTGGTTACATCCAGCCTTTACCCACTGAGCTCAGCTCTCACTCTGCCTCCTGTGCAGCTTTCCCATTCTCCTCACTGGAGTGAATTCCTTCCTGAACTTTGTTCCCTGTGCTTTTATGATTGGTGCTTCGAGAGCAGGATGCATGCTCACGGCTCAGTGTGTCAGGGACCGTGGTTGTCTTGTTTTTTGCTGTATCCCCGATGACTTCAACAGTTCCTGGCACATAATCAGCACTTATTGAATGAATGAATGAGTCTTACAATAATGATGATAATGAAGCACTGTTGATTGCTTATTAAGAGCAGACACAGGGCTCAACATCTCCTGAGCATTATCTCAGTTAATATTCACAGACAAGTCAGAGAGTAAATACTTTGAGGCTATTTTACAAGTTGGGGAACTAGGTTTGAGGTTAATTATCTCTCCCAGGTGGTAAATGGATCCAGGACTCAGTCCAGGTCAGTCTGGCTCTGGAGTCCATGCTTTTAAAAGTATTAGCCAGTGGTTCTGAGAGTGATTGCCAGCCCAGCAGCAGATCTGGAAATCCTGTTAGAAATGCAGATTCTTAGAACCCAGCCTAGACCCAGTGGGTTGGGAACTCTCCAAATTTAATCCAACAGCCTCCTGGTGATCCTGCTGTTCACCCAGTTTTGAGGACCACTGTCCTTTGGCTGCATTTTACTCCACCCACCCCAAAGAGCTTTGAAAACTCAGGATATTCGACCAAACCTCCAGCCAGTTAAATCAAAATCTCTGGGTTGGTGGTAGGGTGACCTAAGCTCAGCGTGTTTGAATGGTCTCCGGTTGCATTTGAATGCACTAAGAGTGCATGTCTCCTAACTATGAGTGTGAGTGAATGCCTCCCTAGAAGATGCTTCCTGCACTGCAGTGCCTGATCCTGTCAAAGTGCCCTTTCTGACTCAGGAGGTGGGGGTGCGGGCCAGGACTCTGCATTTCTGTAATCCCAGGAGATGATCAGTGGTCAGGGGACTGTGGTGAAAACAGTAAGGCTTCCCACTCTGTACTGCTGTCCAATGTGGTGGGAACTGGCTGCATTCAGCTATTTAGTTGTACATTAATCAAAATTAAACCCCAGTTCTGTTGCTCAGTCATCCTATTTCAAGAGATGAGAGCTCCACGTGGCTCAAGGCTGTGCTGTTGGACAGCACAGAGCGTCTCCAGGGGCCATGGGGCTCCAGGCCATGAGCCTGTGATAGAACACACCACAGTTTTTCAGTTTGTGCTCCCAGAACCGTCTTCAAACACTAGTAGCTGGACAAAAGTTCATGGAAGTGATTTTTACTGAAAGGACCAATGTCAAATGTTTATGTCTAAAAGAAATAAATACCTTTCTTGAGGGGATATAGATTAATCATTAGTATACTACCAAAGTGAAACTCCCCACCACCTTACCCAAATTAAATTACTGTAGAGGGTAGAGGGAGCACAAAAAAGGCTCTGGGCGCCCTCTGTCCAGCTCTTCTTGCCTCTGAAATGGACTTCTGGGCTCTGAAAGGAGAGGCCCCTGGCTCCCCCTACAGGCCTACTTGGAGTTTGCTGGATTATGTGGGATTGAGTGGGATGGAGGAAAAGGGGGACAAACTGGCTCAAACTCAAATGGCAGTTTATGGTTGGCCGAGGTGGGCGGGGGGCCCACTCTCCACCCCCATGGAATGTATCTGATGGCTAGACCAGCACTACAGCCATGAACTCCCCATCTCCTCCCCTACAGGGGCTCCTTTGAGAGCCCTGAGGTCACCTCCTCCCAAACATCAGGCATCTGGGCATCTAGATTCTCTAAAGCCCCTGATAACCCTCTCTTGATAGGCAAAAGTTTTATTTAAAATAGTAACAAAAAGTGTGGCTTTTCTTTTGGGGCCCAGATGTCTCTAGGGGTAGGGAGCGGGAGGGAGACTGAGAGAAAACATTCTAAAAGAGAAGGAAGTGCTTCTAGAATCAGTAGTGGTGCGTGGGTTCATAGTGTATGTAAATGTGTACGTGATAAGTATACGTATATATGTGCATTGACATATACAATGTATAATTATTCCAGGGAATGTTCCAAGCAATACTATGAAAGTGGGTCATTTTAACCTCATTTTATAGATGATGAAAATGAGGCAGGCACGGGTGGTTCAGTAACTTGCCAAGGGTCACATAGTAAGTGGTAGAGCCAGGCTTTGGACCCGGCAGTCTATCTCCAAGCTCCACATTTCTCGATGCTATATTATGCTGACTCTCAAACTATAATATTAATTAGCCCTAAGAATTACACTCACAGAATTAGTCGGTGGTCTTGTTCAATCAGATCAAATACTGGATGCAGCTTCCTTCTCCCCCCAGTCTCCTGGCAAAAAGCAGAGAGTCCCTCACAGAATTTCTTCGGTCCCCCCATGTGAGAAAGGAAATTGAGAAGAAAAGTCCATCAGTCCATTTGGGGGCAGGAGGGAGGGATTTGAATTAATACCATTTCTGTAACTCAACTAGTCTCCATCCTACTTGTTTTTAAATTTTAAAACATTTTAAAAAACCTGTTTTCTCTTTTCTGCCAGCCTCCTTTTCTGAGTTGCTTGCTTTATGGTACACAAGGGGTGAAATAAAATAAAAAATCCATGTCACTATGGTTGGTCCATCCTGAAACAATATGTTCGAGATCATGGGCTCTAATCTTTGCCTGAGATGATGATGATGATGATGATGATGATGATGATGAAGAAGAAGATGATGATTTTGGAGGAGGAAACACAATGGCACCATGCATCTTCGGAATAACACTGGGACCTATTGCTATAAGCCTGACCAAGAAATAAACGCATTTGGTTCTGTCCCTGTGACTGGGCTCTGAGAGATGACAGCCCCGGCAAGGCGGTGGGCTGCCAGTTCAGATCTTGTCAGGGAGCTGATGGCGGTTCTGAAGCTATTGTAACTGAAATAGCTTTGAGAAATGACTCCCCTAGAAGAGATTTCCCGTTCCGTCCCCTTGATGTCGCTTTGTCAGGGACATGCTTTAAATAAGATGCCCTCTGTGGATAGCAGAACTCTAAATTCTCGTTGAGTTGCATAGCTCTGTTCTATGCCAAATTGGAAATTACATCCCAAAATGAATGTCTTCAAGGAGCAAATTCAGCAGTTGGTTTTCGTAAATGCCAGAACCTCTCCAGATGGCTGTACTTCATCTGGGTGTTACTGGAACAGCCTCCTTGAGCAATCTAAATCTCTAGGACTGGCGAGTATTTACCTCCACATCATTTTCAAAGAGAGATGCCTTGCTTCTTCTTCAGGGCTCAGAATTGTTTTGGGTTGCCTAGAATGGCAGATCAAGTGGGGAGAATGTGAGTACAGGAGTCAGCTCTGAGACACTGCTGCACTTATCCAACTGAATACTTACTGTGTGCAAACCACTGTCTCCTAGGAGTGGCTCTCAGATGGGGAAGACAAAAATCTTGCCTTTAAGATGTTCATGATTTAACTGGATGGGTACTTTATAAGGAATAGTAATAAATGTATAGAAGTTCAGAGGAGGAACAGAGACAGGAAAGTTGGCCGTCCCAACCCAAAGTAGACTTCAGCTATCTAGAAAGTACGCATATTCCTCCAAGAGCAAAGCCACAGAGGTATGGTGGACAGGCCAATGCGTTCCCTAGAAATTCATTAGAAATAAAAATTCTTGGGCCCAGGCCCGAACCTGTAGACTTTTTTTGGGGTTGGCATAATACATTCCCCAGGTGGTTCTTACACACAAAGTGTCACTATATGCGCAGAATATTAGAGTCACCTGAGGAGCTTTGAACTTCCCCTTTTCACAGACAGACCATCAGAACCACTGGGTTGGAGGTCAGCCATTAGAATGTTTTCAAGTCTCCTGGATAATTCCAACACGAACCAGGGTTGAGAAGCCCTGCACAGGCAACTAAAGGAACAATGCCAGAAACATGTAAGCTCCTTCCCAGACCTGCTGAGTCCCACTCTCTGTTCACTGGCAGAAGCCCTTCTAGCGAGAGGAGCAGCTCTCCACCTTCAGCCTATATCAGAGTCACCTGAGGGCTGGAGTGCAGGTTGCTCTGCCCTATATCCAGAGTTCTTGATTCAGAAGTTCTACGGTGGGGCCTAAGGATTTGCATTTCTATCAGATTCCTGAGTGATGGCTGCTGCTGCTGGTCTGAGCCACATGTGGAGAACCAGGGCTCTAATTTGGGGTGAGGCTGAACCTCCTCTCACCCCCAGGACAGAGTCCTCTGTGGCCCCCCCCCCTGCCTCCAGGAAGATTCTCTTGGGGCCTGGCCCCTCTCCACCCCCAGGATCACTTATCTTAACAAACAATCTTTGTCATTCATCCTACCTGGAGACACTGAGGTGCCCAGGTCTGGACCTGCACCTGCTCACCACAGTGAGGGCAGGTGATGGGTGATGAGAAGAGCTGCATTTCTGATGGAATTCATCATATTACTCGAAATAAATACTGAATACCACTATAGTGCCACTTTGCTTTCATATCACCAAGTCCATCTTCTCTCTTTAAGGCTAAGTAGACTTTTACCACCCACCTCATAAAGGGATTCACATATTTCCAGAGTGGATCAAAAAATGTCCCCCTGGTCAGATTTGGGGCACAGTCAACCCTGCTCAGTCTCACAGCCCTTTATAGTCTCACTCAGCCTTCCTTCCTGTTCTTGTTGTCTGCCTCTATATGAGTTTCTCCCCTTTTTCCTCGAACCAGCCTACCCACCGCAACTTCATCCCAAATAGAAGCACATTCCATCTCTGTAACTTTGCGGGGGTCCCCTGTGTAGCAGGTGCTTGCCCATCCTCTCTACCTACCCACCCGAACTCAACCAGTTATGACTGTGCCTCTTTTAAAACCATTATCACTTAAATCACCCAGGGGTGGTCTTCTGATATTGGCTGTATTTTTATAAGCAATATCTACAGGTCATGGCTCAGCAATCAGATAGGGAATTGGCAAATCTGGCCCACTGCCTGTTTTTGTAAGTAACATTTTATTAGAGCACAGCCATGCCTATTCACTTAGATATTGTCTGTGACACTGAGACAGAGACCCAGGGCCCACAAGCCCAAAGCCATCAGTATCTGGCTCTTTACAAAAGTGTGTGACCTGCTCTCTGCTCTAGGTTAGCAGCTACATGTTACATTTCTTTAAATTCCTCTAAATACCTAATATGGTGTTTTGCACATACTAGTTCCTAATCAGTTTTGATAAACTGGACATGAACAATTTTCTGAAATCAGTTACAAATGTGATAGTAATGAAATGAAGTCCTATTTTTGCTTTTATTTTTATTAGAGGTACCATGTGTTATGTGGCAAGTATGAGACTAAGCTCTTTATATACCTATCTCATTTAATCTTCTTAATGGCTCTATAAGATGATAGAGAAACTGGGACCTGAGAGCTTTGAGTGATCTCATTTGCTGTGTGAGTCAGCAGGTGATGCAAGGAGGATTTGAATTCAGGTCTTTGTGACCTTAGAGCCTGAACTGTTAATTGAGCTAGCTCTTTTATGTGACCAGAGACAGAAATCCTCAGAAACCCTATGCCTGAGATCAGGCCTGTAAACCAAACTGAAAAATGGTATAAAGGGAACTCGAAGGAAGCCGTGTCCTGAAAGTGAGCAGTGCCCCCTTAAATTCTGTTCCTTGCACGCCTCACTGCCTTACCCTGATTCCAGCCTTGATTAAGAAACCCTATTAAATATTGCCATTGTCATGATGATGATCTTCATTCATTCACTTAGCAAACAAAACAAATGTAATGTGTTGGTTGCTCTACTGAGCTTAGAGTTTAAATCTTAAATAAGTTATCTTGCCCCAGAGGTGGGAAAGACAAGTGTATAAACCCCAGGTTGCAAACCCAGATGCCAGCTGTAAGGTGAATACCCACTTTACAGGGTAGCATTGACCTTTGGCTCTTCTTGCCTTGTTGACACCTCACTGTACAACAGCGCTTTCTCTCCCTTTTCCTCCTCCTCTTCCCCTTCTTCCCCTGATTTCTCTGATTAATTCTTTTTGGCCACAGTGACTTGCCCCTTGGAAACCGGTATAGGTCACAGCATTAATTCTCTGCTTAGGACACAGGGCTTCCGGTGTCTTCACTACAGGAAATGGTTATCTTGGACTGTTTTCATCCCTACCCCTCTATGATCCAGGGTAGGGCCCATGACTTGCTGCCTGCTGTAACAGATAAACAAATACAAATTCTTAACATGGTAGGTGACTATCTCAGGACACTTAAAACACTGTAGCTTGAATTTGCAAATTCGGTCAGAAGTCTTTCTTTCAGATGGCATGTGGAGCAAATGTGCATTATTTGAGGACTTAATCTTTCTGTTTATAAAAAATTCATTTTGGGCAAGAGCCTTTGCTTGCCTCCAGTCAGTAAAAATGCACCTGGTCAGGTGGGGAGGAGGGACCCAGGCTCCGCTGTAAGCACAAGGGGACCTGTGGAGAATGCAGATGTTCCAGACTTTCCCTGCACTCACCTGTCCAGGTGTCTGTCTTCTTGGCAAAGCCCCAAGAGACTCCCTGAATTCCCCCACTTCCACAGAACTGCCTGGTCCCAGGCTACTGCTCTGAGTGATTTGTTGTGCAGTTCTGCCACCTAGTGGGAGAAAGGAGCAATGGAAAATATAGAGGCACAGAATTCTCTCTCCTTGAATCCTGGTTAATTGACCTCCAATGAAATAGCCCCTAAGTTTTTACTCTTAGAAGATAACCTATCCTTCAAAAGGTCTAAGACTATGTGTAAAATCTGGAAAAAGACAAATGTCAGGGCCAGGAGCTAGGATTCTGAAAAGGAAGTCTATTCGGTCAGGCCAGGTGTGCAGAACCGCTCCCCATACACAACCCAGTCTCAGTGCAGGTCCAAGGCTGGTGGTGGGGAGAGAGGGGAAAGTCCTGCCTGGCCCAAGAGTGAGGACCTTACCAGGCTCACTCCCTGAAGGACTGTCTTCTGCTGCTGGTATAGTTTTTCCAAATCCAATAGGCTATTTTCCTTCTGTCTTTGGGCTGAATTGGCTTTCAATTTCACAGAAATATTGAAGGCTCTGTCCCTTTCCTTTTCACGTGTCAAACTATCTGCTTTGAACAATGAAAGGGACACACAGATTCTGGATAGATGTTTGTGAAATCTAAACAGAAACAGGAGCTTGTTCGTGCACTTGAGTGTGGTCATACTCTGTGCACCCCAGTGAGGTGGCACTGGTCTGTGAAGCAGAATGGAGATTTTAATGAGGACCGCACTGTCTTAGCCTCATTATTTCCTCCTGTTTTCTGAGAGATGAATTAGCATAAAATAACCATTGACTACCATTGGGTGGGTCCCACAGGCCATTTCTGCAGAAGGTCATAGAGCTTTTTATACGATTCACTCTTAGCTGCATAGCGAACACAGAATAATATGAAACAAGGCCCAAAAAAGTAGTGACTATTTTTGTACTGAGCTGTCCTTGCTTACATAGATAGGGAAGAAAAAACTCTGTGTTCCTGTTGTGACATTTCTATAATTTCCTCTGCCTTTTCGGGAGGACTTCACCTCATCGAAGTTGAAAACACATATTTCAGAAGGTTAAAAAGATGAGATAGAATCTGGAAGAGAGGTAAGAGCTGTGCTCCAGGAGGAAGAGACCGGATGCTCTGCTGCCTGAGGGAGGTTAGGGTTTGTAAGAAGGAAATGCATTCCAGGTTTGCCTCTGTTTCTGCAGGGCTGACAGGAACCCTGGAAGTGTTTGTGGTTGGTCCAGGAGGACAGATTATCTGGCTGTAGGAACTGTAGAACTAGGCAGTTACAGGGTAAAATTAACAAACAACCCATGGTACAAATGTCCTTTTAACCAAACTACATGCATGAGTCTAGATACCGAAGGAAAACAACTGATTCCAGAGTCTACACGAGCTACAAAGTAACCCAGGAATCAGATTTGCAGAGCTGCTTATGTTCCATGACCTTTAAAAATGATCAGAATGCCCTGGCTGTTATGACTCAGTGGTTAGAGTAATAGCCCACTCACCAAAGGGTATTGGGTTCAATTCCCAGTCAAAACAGGTTCCTGGGTTGTGGGTTCCATTCCCAGCCCCAGTGGGGACATATGGGGGAGGCAATCAATGAATGTGTCCCTCTCACATTGATGTTTCTTTCTCTCTCCCCTTCCTACCTTCCATTCTCTCTAAAAATCAAAGAGAAAAATATCCTCCAGTGAGGATTAACGAAACATACACACAAAAACAAACAACAGATCAGGGACTTGTATGTAGATATGGGGGCGGCAAAGGAGTGATTTGTATGTTGTTGAATGTAGCCACCCGTCCTGGAGTAGCAACTTAAAAATGGGTGTGGAAAGAAATCCTTCATGATTCTTAGCTCTAGTGGCCAGTTTATGAAGTCAGTGTCATTTCTTTTCCTTTGCTGGTGTGTGTTCTGCCTGGCCACCCTTTATGCCAAAGACCTTGAGCAGACCTTGGCTGAAACCCCAAGGTACACTCCCTATTCCCTATGGGCAGTGATCTGTGGAATGGATTGGTATGGGCTGCATTGCCTTGGGCCAGGTTCATGTGTCATTCCGGGGACTACGCATCAGGCTGTAGGAGCAGCGGAGGCTACTGTCTGTCCATGGAAATGAGTGAATCAGACAGCAGATGGGGGCCAGCTCTAAGGACACGAGGCACTGCAGAGCCCAGAACTGGAAGGACTTGGGAACATCCTGTCCTTCATTCCACTGGTAAGAAAACTGAGGCTCAGGGATGCCAAGGAATTTGCCCACATTTTTTTCCACTAATTGATTCTTTCATTTATTTAACAATGATGCCAAGTGTCTCCCATGTGTCTGGCATTGGCCTAGGTGCTGGAGTCATAAGAAACTGAGTGTCACACAGGGAGCAGAAGTTTGTCAATCTAAAAGAGAGACACAACTGAGAATGAAGAGTCTCAGGCAGAAAGAGGGAAGGAGAAGAGAGGGCTGCTTTAGCGTTATAAAGTTCAGGCACTTATTTGACCATCTTTCACAACTGTAGTAACTCTCAGTGTCTGATGGAAGGTCACTCCAGGGACCATTTCTTTGCAGTCATCAGACTTGTAATTGCAAAGGTCGTTTCTCCTGCTGCAGACCCAGGAGTTTACATTACTGTAAATGTGGGGTCATGCAGATGCCTTTCTCAGCTCTATATTTTATCCCCAGAGCCTGATGGAACACTTGACACATGGCAGATACTCAGTAATATCCACTGAGCAACCCATGGAGCGAATGACAAAGGGATAAGGGTGCCCATGTCTTGTTCTACAGGGCAGGCATCAGAAAGCTTCAGAAGAGGGCCAGATGCTAAGTGACTGAGGCGTTGGGGGCCACATAGTCTCTGTTGTAGCTACTCAGCTCTGCCCTCGTAATGTGAAAGCAGCCGTAGACAGTCTGTGAAAGTATGGGCATGGCTATATTCCAACAAAACGGACACTGAAATATTACTTTTATACAATTTTCATGAAATATTATTGTAATATTTTTTAACTATTTTAAAATGTAAAAGAAAAGAAAGCATTCTCAGCTTGCAGCCTGGACAGAGGTGATGGACCAGGTGTGGCCCCCAGGCTATAGCTGACAACCCTTGCTGTAGGTGTAGACTAATGGTTACAGTGAAGATTTTATGGGATTTTGATTGATTGATTCATTCATCTGTGCAAGCATTTATTAAGTACCTGCTCTGTGCCAGGCTTTGTACCAGGCACTAGACATACAACAGAAGTAAGACACAGTGATGGTCCTCAGATGGCTTAGAATCTGAGGGAGTCATCAATATTCTTCTGGAAGGATAGGAGAGCTTCATGGAGGTGGTGTTGTCTGCATCAAAGTCTGAGTGATGAGTACGTGGTGGCTAGGATTAGCCACGGAAAGAACCATGTGAGGAGAGGCTGAAAGCAGTTTCTTTGAAGGGACCTGAATGTGATGGGGACAAGGCCCTGGAAAGGTAGCCCTGGGAGCCAGGGGGCCCCATTAGCCAAGAATTAGAGGAGTATGTGAGGGGGTTGAATATGCAAGTCTGATCTGGAAAACATCTGAAAGTCCTCTGGAGTCTTCTAGTCACAGGAAAACATGTGGAGAGTGTGTGGGGTCAATGCTCAACCATTGAGCCATGGCAGCCAGTGTTTGGTAATTTTTAAAGATTTCTCTGCATGAGGTTTAATTCTTATATTTGTAGAACAGGTATAATTAATTCTGTATTTCTTAAGGGAGACAGAACCCATAGACCAGCCTCTCTTGGCACTGTCATGATGATTAGTCATTGGCATAAAGGCATAGTCATTGTCCTCAGCAGTTCAGATCTTTGAAGGATGAGTCATGATTGGGAAGTGAATAAGATCCCAGTCCAGTTAGTGCATGTATACCAAGCACTCTACAACCAATTGGGAATTTCGGGATTACAGTTTGCAAATGTCACAGATTGGAAAATCAGTGTGGATGGAATGATTTTCCCACTGTCTCTACGTCAGATTGTTTGTCTGATACTCAGAAACTTTCTGCCAGCTCTCTTGTTCATTCTGTGCCTATGTTAGAGTGCTGGTTCTTAGAAAACTTCCTTTGAGGTTAGAGAGGAGGATATAGGAAAAGCAAAACATATTCCCAGCTCCTCTCATTTAGTTTGATCTTCCCAGTCTTTATTTTGATCAAAATTGGAGGCAAAGATGTTATCTCTACATTGTACTCAGAATATCATAAAACTTCCTCTCTTGTTTTATTTCCTAATGATGGAACATGATCCAGGAAAATATTAGTAAAAATAGGTGAAATTAGATCCTTAAAAAGTTTTGTATAACACTTTTCTTATTTGTCTAGTTCTGGCTAGTATTAATTCAGGAATCTATTATACACCAGCTAGTAGTTTATTTCTTCATTACTAAGACTTTTGCTATCTTTCAGGATACTTTTGGGGATTCTGAGTAAATGTCCTTATGCAGCAACTTAATTGTCTAAGAGAGTTTGCTTATTAGAACTGTTGGTCCACAACACTATCTGCATCCTATCTAATAAAGAGGGAATATGCAAATAGACCATCACACTGTCACAAAGATGGTGGTGCCCAGTCCCCTCAGCCCCACCAGAGTCCCCTAGTCCTTTCAGCTTTGCGGGATTGGGGTGGGGTGGCAGGTGTATGGTACAGCCGGACCCGCTCTTAGCTCCCAGTTGCCCAGGGCCAACCTGAAGTGCAGACAAGCCTCATATGGTGGTTTCCCAGCCAATGCCCAAGGTGCAGGCAAGCCTCAATGTTGGCTGCTCAGCTGCCAGGCACAGGCAAGCCTCGAGGCACAGGCAACCTCGAATGGCAGCTTCCCAGACTCACAGGGCCACCCAAGGCTCAAGTAATCAGGGCCGGCCAAGGGTTGCACTGCTGGCAATGGCAGTATCAGAGGTGTAATAGGGGCATCGCCTTCACCTGATCACGGGTTCGCCTCACACCCCTGAGGGAGGCTGTGAGAGGGGGCAGGCCAGGCTGAGGAACCTCCCTCCCCTTCCATTGCATGAATTTTCATGCACCAGGCCTCTAGTCCTATCTAATAAAGAGGTGATATGCAAATTGACTATCACTCCAAAATACAAGATGGCCATCCATGTGGACACAAGATGGCCACTATAAGATGGCTGGTAGGGAAGGGCAGTTGGGAAGGATCAGACCTGAAAGGGAGGGCAGTTGAGGGTGATCAGGTCTGTAGAGTAGGGCAGTTGAAGGGGACCAGGCTGGCAAGCGAGGGCAGTTAGGGGAAACTAGGCCTGCAGGGCAGAGCAGTTAGGGGGAAACAGGCCTGCATGGGAGGGCAGTTAGAGGGGGAACAAGCCTGCAGGATAAAACAGTTAGGGGTGACCAGGTCGGCAGGGAAGGGCATTTAGGGCCAATCGGGCCAGCAGGGGAGCAGTTAGGTAATGATCAGGCTGGCAGGGTAGTGGTTAGGGGATGATCAGGCAGGTAGACAGGCAGACAGGTGAGCATTTGGGAGTCAGCAGTCCTAGATTGTGAGAGGGATCCCAGATTAAAGAGGGTGCAGACTAGGCTGAGGGACACAGACACATACACACACACACACACACACACACACACACACACACCTCGTACACAAATTTCATAGACTGGGCCTTTAGTGGGAGAATAATTGTCTTACTTGCAGTCAGTTTCAGTGTTCCTTGCTCAATGAATTATAGTTCTTTTTATATAAAAGAATGCTTGGAATGGGGCTACCCAGACTGCCAATTTTAAGTGCTTTTGCCTGGGCCCAAAGTAATAACAATTTTAGTAGAGTCAGCTTGCCTCTTGAAGCCTGGGGAGGTTGGGGTGGGGAGAGGCAGAAATAGATAAGAGCAGGATTTGAGGATCCAATTTAAGATTAATGAATGTGTCATTAACATATTGATAGTAACACTGTTTTTGTCATGCACACTTGGAATGTCAGACATAGTTTCAACCTACAGTAGCTTACTCTAGTTTGGATATGGGAGTTCAAAAGTTCTAGTCTGGGATGGGAGTTTAAAGTCTTTGAAGAGCAAACATAACAGAGGAATGAATGAACAGTTAAATAATAACACAACAGTAAACACGAGAAGATAGACATTGAAATGCATACAAATGCACTTTTTACTGGATGTAATTCACATTTATCCATGTATTGACTTCAGGAGATACACACATATCTACACACACGTAATTGAGTTCAATGTAGTAGGGTAGTAATTGGATGATAGAATCTAGTATTCCTGACCTCCTCAGATCAGGTATCTTGTTGGCAAGATGTCAAAACTAATATTAAAGCCAGTGGAATATACCAGTAGGTCCAAATGGAAAAACTCTCCTGTCCTGCTCACCTTGCCCTGAATGAATGAAGTAAAAAAAAAACTCTCATTTCCCTCCTCACATCTGTCCTTGGAGGCAATCACCAAGGTGTTTCCATCAATGGGCAGTGCAAACCAAGCCTGTGGCTGACCATACTGAGTGGATACAAGTACCTTGGAGGGACTGGGCCTCCTAAAAATACAGACTTGTAAGTTAAGAGCAAGTGTCATTCCCTGTGTGTTGAGAGTGAAAGTAGACCTAAATAAGGTTTTGGAGAGTCTCCTGTCTGAATGTTCAATTCTCAATCTGAAAGGAAGCTCAGTGCCAAAGGAGTGTGACATAGGAAGGGAGTGGCCTCGGTGACCAACAGAAGCTGAAGCCTGTTGGGACAGCATGGGTTTTTCTATGTATAAGATATAAAACATTTCTGTAGCTGTTAACTTTGTAAAAAAAACGTTTTGCCAACACAGTTGTATTTCATCAGCTGTGAGGTAGTTGTTATTGTACTCCTCTCTTTGGCAAATGTGGACAACAATGTTCCAAGAGGTATGTGGTTGGTCCAATGTCCCACAACTAGTGAGTGTCTAGGCCAGGGCTAGAATCCAGGGCCTCTCCCCAGGTGCATTTCCACTGTGATGTGAGAGCTGTAGCACACCCCTGTCTTCTCAGTGCTGACTGAGTTTAGGCATATGTTCAGATGGGGGCAGTGTTCTGTGGTTAGGAGCCATGTATATGGTACACACAGTGCCATGAGTGGAAAGCAGGGAGATGTTGCCTGTTCAATGGGAACTGGCTGGGAGAGTCAGACTTGAAGCATGGGTAGAGTTGGAGTAAATGGAGTGGAGGGGAAATAAGCAGGGCGAGGAATTTGTACACTGCTTTAGGGAGCTAGTGAGTAGACCGCTTTGCATATTTCTGAGTGTTTGTGTTGAAGGCAGCTGATGAACTGGTGGTGCAAATAACGAGGGGAATTAGTCCCAGGAGGGCAGGCAGTGGAAGCCCCTGGGGAAGACTGGGGAACTGGAGGAGATCCTTCCCTGTTAGCTCCTTATGGTCTTTCTCTTTGACCACCTCCTACGGACCCACAGTAGATGGAATTCACCCACCTATCTGCCACTTCTTCATTTCACTTCACTTTGTTTATTTCAACAGGCATTTGTTAGGCATCTATTTTGTGTTAAGTCTTAGAGAAGTTACAGTGTTTGGTGGACGAATGCATGGATGAGTAGACAAAAGAAAGAGGCATGGCTTATGAGCTCATTCATGAGGAGAGAGAAGTAAGTAAAGAATTCTAGGGCATAGGGCTGAGTATAGCACTGCCCTGCTCTGGGAAAAAGCAGAGAAGAGACAACTCCAGGTGCCATGGAAGGCTTTGCAAAAGAGGTGCCACTTTGGTTGGTTCTTGGTGTCTGATGGGACTTTGCCAGCTAAGAAAGGGGAGGATAGGAAAGTTAAAATGAAAATTGGTGTTTGCAAGTGAACAGAGGCTTGAAAATGGGGAAGGAGAGACAGAGTGGGGAGGCAAGAAAGTAGGCTTAACTCAAGATGAAGAAGGAGGAAGGCAACAACAGAAAATTCAGAAAAAAAGTTTCAATGTCAGACCTAACAGGACCACCTGGTCCAAGGTCATGCCTGTATCCCTTCCTGGGCACAAAATGGTGCTTCTCTGGGGAGTTTTCTAATTCACAGCTCAACGCTAAGCTCATCTTCCTCTTAATAAGCCTGAGGGAACATCTATCTGAGGCTGATACCCAGTACTTTAAGAAGAAAGAAGGCAATGATATGGCATGGAAGAAAAGGGAAGAGGGATCGTGATATGGACTTTCCCCCCTAAAACAAAAGCAAGCAATGAAGTATCCATTTAAAAAATTATTTTTATTGTTAATTATAGTTAACTTACTATATAAAAAGGTAATATGCAAATAGACCATCACTACAACACACAAGATGGCCATCCCATGTGGACACAAGATGGCTACCACAAATGGATGACAGGGGAGGGATCAGGCCAGCAGGGGAGGGCAGATAGGAGTGACCAGGCCTGTAGGGGAGGACAGTTGGGGGTGACCAGGACTGCAGCAGAGGGAAGTTAGGAGCAACCAGGCCTGCCTGAGTGGATAGTTAGGGGTGATCAGGCCAGCAGGGAAGGGCAGTTAGGGATGATCAGGCCAGCAGGGAAGGGCAGTTAGGATGCCTGCAGGGGAGGGTAGTTAGGGGCAACCAGGCTGGCAAAGGAGAACAGTTAGGGGCAACCAGACCTTCAGGGGAGGACAGATAGGGGTGATCTGGCTGGCAGGCAAGGGAAGTTAGGGGTGACCAAGCCAGCAGGGGAGGGCAGTTAGGGGCAATTGGGCTAGCAAGGGAGCAGTTAGGCATCAATCAGGCTGGCAGGGGTGTGATTAGGGGGTGATCAGGTTTGCAGGCAGAAGTGGTTAGGGGCAATCAGGCAGGCAGGCAGGCGAGTGGTTGGGAGCCAGCAGTCCTGGATTGTGAGAGGGATGTCCAAACTGTGTGATCGGGCCTAAACAGGCAGTTGGATATCCCTTGAGGAGTCCCAGATTGGAGAGGGTGCAGGTGGGGCTGAGGGACACACATTGTGCACAAATTTTGTGTACTGGGCCCCTAGTACAATATTATATTAGTTTCAGGTATACATCATAGTGTTTAGACATTTATATGACTTATGAATGATCACCCAAATACATCTTATACACATCTGACACCATACATAGTTATTATGATATTATTGACTATATTCCCTATGCCAGTGGTCAGCAAACCGTGGCTCGTGAGCCACATGCGGCTCTTTGCCCTTTGAGTGTGGCTCTTCCACAAAATACTATGGCCTGGGCGAGTCTATTTTGAAGAAGTGGCTTTAGAAGAAAAAATTTATCTCTCAAAAGAAATTTCAATCGTTGTACTGTTGATAGTTGTCTGTTGACTAATGAGTTTGCCTACCACTGCCCTATGCTATAGTTGACACCCACATGACTACAGTGTAACTATAAATTTGTATTTCTTAATTCCTTTACCCTTTTCACCTACCACTCCCCCAACTCTGTTTCCATCTGGCAACTATCAAAATGTTCTCTGTATCTGTGAGCCTGCTCTGGCCTGCTTGTTTATTTATTTTGATCTTTAGATTACACATGTAAGTGAAATTATATGGCATTTATCTTTCTCCAACTTATTTCACTCAGTAGAGTACCCTCTAATCCATTCATGTTGGTAAGATGTCATTCTTTTTTATAGCCCAGTAACATTCCATTGTATAGATGAACCACTTCTTTATCCATTCATCTGTTGATAGACACTTAGGTTACTAGTTCAGATATTGTGAGTAATGCTGCAGTGAGCACATGGATGCACATATCTTTTCAGACTAGTGTTATGGATTTCTTGGTATAAATATTCAGAAGCAGAATTGCTAGGTCCTTCCTTGCCTTTGTTTTAAAGTCTATTTTTTTTTTCTGTTATAAGCATTTTTTCTTTCGTTGCATTGAAACATATTTTTTTTCATCTCTTTCTTTTCTGCCTATGTGTTTGTTTTTATCTGAAGCTTCTTGCTAGCAGCATATATAAGGGTCTTGTTTTCTTATCTATTCAACCACCTTATGTCTTTTGATTGGCATATTTAAGTCATTTACATTTGATCTTTTTTTCTTCTTCTTCTTGAAGAAGTCCCTTCAACATTTCTTGTAATACTTGTTTTGTGGTGGACTCCTTTATGTATTTATTTATTTTTGGTCAGGAGAACTCTTTATCTGACCTTTGATTCCAAATGATAGCATTGCTCAGTAGAGTAATTTTGGTTGGAGGCTGTTGCTTTTCATCACGTTGAATATTTTGTGCCAATTCCTTCTGGCCTGAAAATTTTCTGCTGGTAAATCAGCTCACAGTCTCATGGGAGCTTTCTTGTAGTCTTTCACTTGCTGCTCTTTATTTTTAACATATGGCATTTTAGTTGTGATATGTCTTGGTAGGGGCCTCTTTGGTTTCATTTTGTTTGGGATTCTCTGTGCTTCCTGAGCTTGTCTGACTATTTTCCTTCACCAGGTTAGATGTTTTCCATCTTTATTTCTTCAAATAGGTTTTTAATGCCCCACTCTTCTAATTCTGGTACCCCTATGATGGAAACAAATATTGGTACACTTGGTGTTGGCCCAGTAAACTATCCTAATTTTTTGGGGGGATTTTGTACTTTTTACTGTTTTGATTGGCTATTTTCTGTTATCTAGTTATCAAATTGCTGATTTGAGCCTCTGCTTCATCTAATCTACTGTTGATTCTCTCTGATATAGTTTTAATTTCACTTATCATATTGTTTATGTTTTATGTCTCCATTTTTATGTTTCTTCTCTTTGTTAAAGTTCTCTCCGAGATCACAGAATATCCTTATAACCAGTGTTTTGAACACATCTGATAGATTAATTGTCTCCATTTTATTTACTTTTTTTTCTGGAGTTTTGTTCTATTCTTTTATTTGGGACATGTTTCTTTGTCTCCTCATTTTTACTGCCTCCCTGTGTTTGTTTTTATATATTAGATAGAGCTGATACATCTCACGGTTTTGGT
The DNA here is from genome assembly GCA_011751065.1 of Lasiurus cinereus. Taxonomy (NCBI): domain Eukaryota; kingdom Metazoa; phylum Chordata; class Mammalia; order Chiroptera; family Vespertilionidae; genus Lasiurus; species Lasiurus cinereus. Next base: position 1,624,743 of record JAAGEH010000367.1, read on the forward strand.
AGAGTAATGAAGTATCTTTTAATAGCGGGCCTAGAATGCCCTTCTAGGGGCTTAGAAAAAAAAATAAAAATGTATTAGAGCTCTCTTCAGACCTTGAATGGTTTATGGCAGCATCTGAAATTGCTGGCAAAATTATGACCTTGTAACTCACAGCTGTGTCATATATTTTCTAGCACACAGTGTGATTTATATACAAGCCAGTTGCCTTTAGAAAGAATGGGGGAAAAACTCACACAACAGAAGGTTTATAAAGTGGTGTTATTTTTATGTATAATTTCTTTTCCCTAAACCTGCACTAATGGGAGGGGTGGTGTGCTGTTAGTCAAGGTTATTGGCACAGTTCTTGCAGGGTGGATGGAGGTATGAGGATTACTTATACTTACATATTGGCTGGCTAGTCTGCAATGTTCAGAATACACAGTCCTCCCTTCCTCCCTATTCCCCTCACCTAAAAGAGAGCTGTCACCTTGACCCACATTTTTCCTTTAAATTATATCTGGCATCTATCAAACCCTTGACCTTGAATTGTGTTGAACCTGAGCAAGAAACTTAACCTCCCCTGCGATTCCTTCCTTCCTGGGAAATGAAAGGCTATGCTGGACAGCTCAGTGATATATAGGATTTCCAGCAAACTTTTTAAGTAAGCTTGGCTTTGACACACAGAGAGAAGGAATTAGGGGCAGGCTAGGACCCATGGAAGGACTATGGAGAATGTCAGATTCACACAGATATCACTTGCATGAGAAATGGTGGGAGAGAGAGAGGAGACCCCACAGCTCAGTGACCAGGTGAAAAAAGTCATGGATGTGAATCTAGAGACCTGGATGTGGTCCATTCTGGTTGACCTTGAGCAACTCACCTATAAAAAAGAGGTGAGCTTTTGCCTTTGCTACCTAAGGGAGGTATTATGAAGATTAAAGGGCATACATCTTTTAATCCTAAACCAGTGACCAGGATCCTTATGTTTTCCTTGCTCTGCCTATTTCATTTTCCCCTCAGGCATCCAGTCCTTCCACCTCAAAGAAGATTCTTGAGGGACCCAACTTCCTTCTCCCTGAAAGATTTCCTTGTGTACTGTCTTATTCCAGCTATTCCTGATTGTTTTCTCTGAGTCCCTTAGAAATCTGATCACTACCTTGTAGAGGACCTGTTTATGCTTCCTGGCATGATCCAAGGTCAGACTTTCCATTTTACTGGCTCATCTCCTGCCTCCCCCTGACTCACAGGGCTCCAGAAGCAACAAGAACAGAGGCAGCCCATTGTTGAGCAAAAGGACCTTGCTGGAGCGTTTGTGATGCAGTTGACTGAGCCTGGAGCTGACTGGATTGGCCCTAGAGAAGGTGCCAGGACTCGGTGCCCATTAAAGGCACTGGGGCTTGGAGGACACTGCGGCTTCCTGTGTGTAGACCTCCCAGACTCTGCCCTGACCGGATACCTTGGTTTAGCTCAAGGCACAGTATATGGCATCCCAGAAATCATAACGCTGCTTCCAACCCTTCAAGAAAAAGAGGCTCTTATTTTGTTCCAACATGAAGATTTTATTTTACATGATTGAGTCAAAGTAGTCTGGACATCTTAGTGCTATATATTTTCAAAGTAGTTATTTTATACATTTTATAAAAATGGCACATTGTCATTCAAAAGAAATGGAAGCAACACAGGAAATACAAAGAAGAAGCTATCAAATAAATTAAAGCAAACAATAAGCATTTTGATAACTGGTGAAAATAATTTTAGACAGCTTTCTATACATTAGATAAGTAATATGTAAAATGAGTTCCAGTTATCTACTCTGTTTTAAAAATAAAAATGTTTAAGTTGATTTGAACATAGGAAAAAAAGGGAAGGAAAACAGAGGAATTGCTAAACTTTGGTACCTTTTGGTTCCAAAGACATGCTGGTAATGACTATGAGAAGGCAATTTGGAAAAATAATGAAGGGGGAGTCACGTTTCCTTTTTTTTTTTTTAATTTTTATTAATTTTTTATACATATCTCCCCATTGCCCCCCCTCCCTCCCAGGCGTACCCCGACCCCCCAGTGTCTGTGATCATTGGTTATGTTTATAAGCATGCATACAAGTCCTTTGATTGATCACTTATTTACCTCACCTAACTTTAATCTTTCTGCTATAATTTCACAGTCTGTTTGATGCTTTATGATTTTTGTCCTCCTGAGAATTATCAGTCTACTCCCTTTCTGTGCTCCTGATTCTATTATATTCACCAGTTTATTCTGTTGATCAGATTTTTAATTCACTTAATTTTTAGATTCACTTGTTGACAGATGTGTATTTGTTGTTCATAATTTTTTGTCTTTTACCTTTTTCTTCTTCCTCTTCTAAAAGGGTACCTTTCAGCATTTCATATAATACTGGTTTGGAGTTGATGAACTCCTTTAGCTTTTTCTTCTCTGTGAAGGTCTTTATCTGCCCTTCAATTCTGAATGATAGCTTTGCTGGATAGATTATTCTTGGTTGTAGGTTCTTGTTGTTCATCACGTTGAATATTTCTTGCCACTCCCGTCTGGCCTGCATCGTGTCTGTTGAGAAATCAGCTGACAGTCGTATGGGTGCTCCCTTGTAGGTAATAAACTGTTTTTCTCTTGCTGCTTTTAATATTCTCTCTTTCTCTTTTGCTCTTGGCATTTTAATTATGATGTGTCTTGGTGTAGTCCTCTTTGGGTTCCTTTTCTTTGGGGTTCTGTGTGCTTCCTGGACTTGTAAGTCTATTTCTTTTACCAGATGTGGGAAGTTTTCAGTCATTATTTCTTTAAACAGGTTTTCAGTATCTTGCTCTCTCTCTTCTTCTGGCACCCCCACAATTCTGATGTTGGTACGCTTGAAGCTGTCCCAGAGGCTCCTTACATTATGTTCACATTTTTGGATTCTTTTCTCTTCTTGCTTTTCCAGTTGAATGTTTTCTGCTTCTTTATATTTCAAATTTTTGACTTGATCCTTGCCTTTCTCTAGTCTGCTGTTAGTACTCTGCATAATAGTTTTCATTTCAGTCAGTGTCTTTATCATCTTCTCTTGGGTCTCACTAAATTTATCCATCTTTTCTAGCATATTCTTGCAAAACCTTATAAGTGTGGTTTTGAACTCTATATCCAGTCGTTTTTTTTCCTCCATTTCTTTTGCTTGTAATCCCTTCCCTTGTCTCGGCATTTTCACTGTGCCGGGGAAACTTCTGTGCTGGATTCAGCCGAAGAAGCCTCTGCTGAGCTTGGGAGGGGTGGAGTCTCAGGGCTTAAGGGACCGCCTTGCCTTCCAGTCGGCCCCGCCCTCCACGGCCCCTGAGTCTCACGTGACTGGGTAATGGCTGGAGCGGTCCTTGTGCGCGCACCCGCAGCGCCTCTGACCGCTGCCTTTCCGGCTCCCCTGCGAACCAGGACCACACGAGTCTAGGTCCCCAGGGTTTCGCCCAAAACAGGGGCCCAGTGGACTCAGAAGTGGCGCAGTTTGGAGGGTCTGTCTCCCGCCCACTCTCGAAAGCCAGCGGCACAATCAGCAATCCGTCCTCCGCGTGGTGCCGTGCTCGACCAGACCTCCGATCCTTTGCAACTCCCCTAAATTTCCGTGCACCTCTCCCTTTTCACAGTCCAAACTCCCCCCGTATGAGTTTCGGCTGGATCTGGGGTTTAGTGTCGTAAGATAAGGGGTTCAATGCCGTTGGGAGTCTCCGTTTCCCTCCCGCCAGAGAGAGCCAGCCAGGTACTCCGGCACCCGCTCTCTCGGCGCGCGTCTCCGTACCTCAGCTTTTTGCAGCTCCTCTGGGTCTCCGCGAGCCCCTCTCTTTCCCTCTAGTTGTAGAACTTCCACTCAGCCAGCTTTCGTGTGGTTCTGGATGATGTCCGTTCTGTCTTTTAGTTGTAGTTTTGAAATTGTTGTGCGAGGCAGCAGTGTAGGTGTTTACCTATGCCGCCATCTTGGATTCCTAAGTGTCACGTTTCCTTTTAACTCTATTTTTTAATTTGATGTAATACGGATGAGCTTTCTGCTGTGAAAGGAGAGAAAATTACTACACTTACATTTCCTCCCACAGCTTTTCTCTTCACTAATTAGTTACATTATTTTCATTTTGTCAACATTTTATAACACGCTCCTCTGGAACTAGGGTTCCCATTTATATTTAGCCTTAGTTAACTCTTTTAAAGTGTGAGGTCTTCCCCCCAGGCCTTTTCTCTTCATAGCTTCTTTATACGGATTCTGTTCAGAGAATAAAGATGGAGAAACTGCCTCCCTGGGCCAGCAAGCCCTGCTCCCTAGCCTAACTGCTGGGTGAGCTTGAGCGAGCTATTTAACCTCTAAGTGCCTCAATTGCTGCCTCTGCAGAATGGGGAGCAGGGCAGCTGGCTCGTAGGGCTTATGGGGATGAAATGTGTTATTTAAACCTGCTCAGCAAGGTACCTGTCCCACTGTTTGCCCCTATGGAATTGTGCTTTTTGGAGGCAGTAAGGAGCAGACAGGAAGCATCTCTGAGAATCTCACACTTTTCCCTGAATCGAATCGTTTGCAGGGATCTTTTTAATCTTATCATGACATTGACCTGCTTTAAGCTCTTTTATGCCTTTTCTTATTCTTAGACTAACATCCAGTCTGCTCCTTTCGGCTTACAAGGCCTACCGTGGTGGGCTCCTGCCTTCTCCTTTAACCTCCCTGGAGCCTCCCTGGCTCCTTCTACTGCAGGCTGACCCCTTGCCCTTTCATGGCCCTAGAAGGATGCATCCTGCTCCCTCTGGTGGGTGGCACCTGTTCCTGCTCCTCTGTCCATTCTCAAGGTCAGTTCTCAGCTAATCTGTCACCTCTTTAGAAAAGCCTGCTCTGACCACACAGGTTATAGTGCCCCCAGGAAAGGATGTTTACTTTGGGATCACCTGAAGCAATTTATCACTGTTTGATTATTTCTGTGTATAGTCTGTCTGCCCCTCTAGACTGTAGCTCCTTGAAACCTGGGATCGTGTCTGTCTTATTCAGAACTGTATTCTCAGTACATAGTACAATACCAGGCACTGTAAATATTTATATTTATATATCTATGTACCTATAGATAGGTAGTACACAGGGGCCTCACCACCCCCCTCTGTGTGTAGCTATCTGTAGAGAAATAAATAGGTAAACACACACACACACACACACACACACACACACACACATATTTTGGAGATCAGAAAGTAGCAGCCGGACTTTATATAGATATAAATATAGATATCCACTGAGTGGCTTGAATTAATTATTCAGTCAACATTCCTACCCTCTCATCATTCCTTTTTTCTCTTCACATGACAAGGATCGTCATTAGTCACATGGATTGGGATTCCCGGGGTAGGGTGAGAGGACAAGAGTTGAAAGGCAGGTGAGCTGGGTGCTGCAGAGTGAGGCTTTGGGCTCTTCTCAGTCTTTGCAGCAAGCTGGGAACTAGGCTCATTTCCCATCTCACAAGTGACACTGGAAAAGTTATTAATTCCTCGAAGTTAGTAAGTAGCATAGCTGGCAGTGGAGCCTCCCGCCCATTAGGCAGTGCTGCCTATGCCATGCAGCTGCTGACCAACTCCAGGCACCTTGCAGGCATCCCTTTCTCTGGTGCTGTAGCCATGCATATGCGTCCCAGAAAGAAAATACCAAGCAAGGTACTACCAGGGTGAACTGAGAAATGAAAAGGAGGGAGCTTTAGTGGGGATTGGAGTTCAACAAGACAGGAAGTGAAATCAGAGGGTCCCCGTGGCAAAGAGAATGTACTGTCCATGGAATTTGGGGGTGAGTTGGAAGTTATGGAGTGGGTAAATGTAGCAGTCTTTGCTTCCTGAATGTTTCTCATGGGGTTCTGGATTAGCCAGAAAGGTGGCAGGCATTATGGAAAGAGAGTTCTGAGGTCGAGTGGGCACAGGAAATCCTTGTTTTAAGTAGAGTTTCTTAGTGACAAGGACTCTCAGCCTTTATGTGCTAGTACAGTCAGTTCCCAAGGCCAGGCTGTGGCGTCTCTCTGTTCTCTTGGTGTCTTCAGACACCCTGGGACAGTGTTTTCCTACTGGGCGTGGCCTCCCAGCAGGGAGCCCTCAGGACATGGAGGCACAGTGCAGAGAATAGTAATCATAATTCCTTTTCATATACTGTTTCACTTAAGCCTCCTAGACCCTAAGAGATAGTTTTATTGCTCCAGGAAGCAGACCATGCAGATGCTCCCTCACATCCCCTGTCCTTCCCCCTGTGCATGTGGCTGGGTTTTGAATTCCTGCATCAGCATTTCTTTGAGGGTTTTTCCAGTCTGGAGGCTTGCGAATTGGTCTGCTCCAGGTCATAAGTAGTGACTGTAGGGGCTGCAGGATGCTCTACCCTCACTCTCAGGGAGAGAGCTCTGCCAGAACCTTCTCCTCACCCAGCCACCAGTAGGCTTCCACTCTCGTTTTCCTTGAGGCTTGCCTGATCAACTCTCTGTTGCTGACTTCTTTCCCATCCCTTTCTCGTGTCCCTATTCCCTTGCTGGTGTTTCATGGCATCATTTCCCCAAATAAATTCTTCACAGTTGAATTCTCTGCTCAGGTTCTGTTGCTAGGGAACCCAAACTGAGATATCCCATTAAAAAAAAGTTAAGCCCTAGCTGATTTTGTTCAGTGGATAGAGTTGTCTGCCTGAGGACTGAAGGGTCCCAGGTTCAATTTTGGTCAAGAGCACATGCCCAGGTTGTGGGCTTAATCCCCAGTAGGGAGAGAGGAGGAGGCAGCCAAGCCAATCAATGATTCTATCTCATCATTGATTTTTATATCTCTTTATTCCTCTCACTTTCTCTCTGTAATCAATAAAAATATATTTTTTAAAAAGTTAAAAACTAAATAAAACACAAATACCTCGAGTATCCAAGAGTTTATAGGAGACACCCTGCATCACAGTTATAAATGGGAAAACCAGGATTTAAATCTAATCACACATTTGTAGAGTAACCCCTGTGTGGCTGTCCTACATGCTGCTATCACTTGATGAAAAAGACCTCAGTTTGAACAATAAATCAGTCCAGGCTTGTCTTCAGAGTCTCTGCCCTTAACCACACTATCCCACAAATTCTCCGAGGGTGGACTCCGCACCCCTTCTTACCTGGGAGACTGTTTCCATTCCAGACCTGTGATGACCTCTGAGTCAGCTCCCATACTACCCTCCTCACCACCCAAAAATGCACCTTACCCAGGATTATGGTTTGTGATAAATGTGGCAAGATTCGCTGACTCAATGGCTTCCCTACCCAGTGTACCATCTCTCTTAACTAATGAGTTGCAATTAGCATTTCTAAAAAGAAATAGTTCCTGTGTGCCCCAGCACTCCAGTACCCCAGGTCCAGCTGGGCAGGTGGGTCAGCGGCCACACGGAGAAGTTTATGGGAGTGAGGCAGGGCTCCACAGCAGCATTTCTTCATGGTTCCTGTGGGGCTAGAGACACTGCAGGTTCATAAGAATGATTCTCACTTTTCCTCTTTGAGCTATTTAACAATATTATTTCTTTGTTCACAAGTGACCTTTAGAAGCACAGAGACACAATTTTAGAAATTTGACTTGATGGAGACATTAGAGATTATCTATTGCTTCCAGTTCCTTTCTCTCTACCCTCTTCCTTTCTTCCTTTCAATGAGAAACCTAAATCACTAACGGGGAGAGAGACTTGTTTGAGGCAACATGGTATTGGAGACTAGAACCCACCTGGTTCTTCAAAGTGTCACACAGATGTTCTTTCCTGAGCCACCCAAAATCATAAGACATTTTTTATTGTATTCTTTGATTCTCTCCAAAGTTCTAACATAAGAATGACCATGAAAGAAAGTTTAACTTGTTAACCAATGTGAGGTTTTGCATTAGCCGCGGATTTCTGCTTCACGGGCCTTGCTTGCTCTCCCCACTCTTAAGATATTCATCATCTGTCCCAATAAATGATCATGATGATTGACTGATTTGCTGTTTTTCATTTTTGCTCTTATTTTTTGTTATTATTCCCGCTGCTTTAGAGTGGAGATCATGTTTTATAATGTTTCTGGCCCTAACAGCTCCCTGAAAAAGACCATGTGTGTGATAGGGACATAGTCACTTCTTGCTAACCATTTCTTTTATCTATATTTTTCCTCTCTGTTTCCTAGGTTTGAAACTTGTGCCCATTTATTTCTTCTCTTGTCCCCCTATGCACTCAGTGAAATAGTCCCAAGGTAGGCGTTTGAGGGTAGGCGAGGTCAGGGCTGGCCTTTCCCTCCTTAACTAGATACTCAGACTTTGTCTCAGGCAGGTAAAGGAAGACAACATAAGCAACCACATGAGTGCTATTCATTTGCATCCTCAGTTCCTCTATGGCAGGAGCAAAGCGTCCACTCCTGCTGATGCTAAAGCAGTGACTGACCTTATTTACTTTCTCATAAATCATGTCTGGGCAGGCATTTTCCTGATCTGAGAACAATGCACGGAGGTTCGCCTTATCTGTGAGGTTGTTCCTGTGCATCTGAGCTGTTCCCCTGAGGGTCAGAAGTCACTGCTAACTGCAATCCATTTTCACCTGGGAAGTAATATGCTGCAAGGGCTTTCCAGACATCATCTGTTACCATGTGGCCATTAAGCAGATGGCTTTGTGCCTCCCACCAGTGTGGGATAGGATGGAGTTTTCAGTCTTCATCCCCTGTCACTCAGAGTCAGTGTATAGCATCGGTGAGACCAGCATGTCAGGGCAGCCTGCCATTTACACTCAGATTCGTGACTTCCTGTACTCAGAAACAGCTTGGAGTTAGGGATGCAGGCTGAGATTGGAGACTTTATTTCACTAGGTAGTGCTACTGTGGGACTGACAAAGGAGCCAGACAGCACAAATCCTTGCCTGACACAATTTTGGTACCTGAACCAGTTGGCAAGGCCTTTCGTATATCAAAGGGTTTTTGAGCTAAGCCCAACTTCTATTCATTTCCTCATTCCTTCAACACCTATTGATTGAATGCTCCCTTCTGCTGGGCATTGGGCTTATGAACAGAAGGAGACTCAAGTTATAAAGCCATTTATTTACTTGTATAGGGAAAATGCTGAAATAACATGTGAGCCAAGGACTTTGGAATCCCAAAGTGGGACCTGCTAACTGGTCTGAACACAGTTGATGCTCTAATAGAGCTTTATTCAGGGTTTCTTAGTAGCACATGGTGGGTGACAATCCATCCTTTTGGAGGGACTTTTTCTCCACTTAGATTAGAAAGGTCTGCAAGTCCTCCCATACCAAAACCAAAGACACGACTCACTCCTTCAAAAAGGGGATCACATGATTTTATGACTTAATGGTTGCCTCAGAAATGACAGGTTATACACAACAAAGACAGAGGGAGACCTTAACCTCCCTCGAGGAGTTCATTGTCTGAAATTATTTAAAAATACCTAAACTATGCTAGGAAAATATATAAGTACCATACAATCAGCTGCTATCAGGAGTGTTACAGGGATCAGAAGGAACCACTGATTGTCACTAACTTGCAAAATTAACGTTTCCATCCTCCCTCCACAATGTCAACAAATGTGAGGTAATTAAGGCATAGCCTGCAGGCTAAATCTGGTCTGCCACATATTTTTGGAAATCATGTTCTAGTGGAACATGACCAAGGTCATGTGCTTACATATTGTCTCTGGCCAGTTTTCATGCTGCAATGGCTAAGGCTAGCAGTTTCTACAAAGACTGTTTGGCTTGCAAAGCCCGAGATGTTTATGGTTGGCTCTTTACAGAAAACGGAAGCACTGACCCCTGACTCCGATTATCCAAGTTTATCCTGGTGTTAATAGAGCATCAGAACAAAGCACAGCTGAAGGGCACCTGGTGGCAAATTAACCCCCAAACACACTCTTTATTTCCATCCTCTGGGTTGACCTTAAATTAATTTTGGGCATCAGAATTAAATACAGCTAACTGCGTGGCCCCGGAGGCCCCTGTGAAAATGTTTTCTCTGACACAGGCTCAGTGCTCCTTGTCCGCCTTTATAGAGCGCTCAATCAGGAGCATGCATTTGGAGGACAGCCTCTGTTCTTTGTAAACTGTAATTGAGGACATAATTCACTGTGTTCCTCAGTCACTACTCCAAGCTGCTGGCACAGAAATCCTGCTGGAGTTTAATTTTAGGAGAACGTCGATCTCAGAATTGACTATACGGATCTTCCCTGTTCACAGAAATCATCATCCAGTGTGTTTATCTGTTGCCACAGGTGACAGAAAATGCAGCACCTATTTCAGAAAGAACTTAGTAGTGGGTTCACTGCAGGTGCCAGGACTGGGGCGAGGGTGAGGCAAGGAAAAGATACAGGGTGCAAAGTTTAAGAGGAGCTCCCTTTAGGGGCATGGCAAAGACAGGGCCGGCCTTAAAACGGGTGCCTCTTTGATTTTGGTGCCCGAGGTGCCTGGCTTGCCTCATGGTGGCAGCATCCCTGGGAACACCCATCCTCTCAACTTCCAGATAGTGGGCCCACTCCTAGTTTGCTCCAATACAACACTCGGGGTTTTGCTTTTATTTTTCTTTGGACCATGTACAGTAAATTGGTTCAGGTCCTCCCTGCAGTCCATAGGGGTACACATCTCAGAATCAAACCTGTGGGCACTTTAGCGACCAGAGACTGCCATCTGTCCCCTGTGGGTCCAAATGGCAGGCAGGAGGGAAGCTGTGGACATGTGTCAGCTTCCCAGTGGGGGCTCTGCCTGGGAAGTAGGATTAGGGAGGATTATTCCAGTTCTGAGGACTGAGCTCACTTTGGGGAAGAGGAGGAATGCTGGACCTGGGTGCCTCATTGGTCTCCAGTGCCCCGAGTGCTGTGCAGGACAGAGGGAGGCTGCTACTTTGGAAATGAGAGGATACTACAGGGAGGAAGATGTTGGTGACATTCCCTGCCTTGCTAGCTGGTGATGAGGGGGAGGGGCCAAATTACAGGCTGCTCTGCCCCCGCCCCCTATGGTTAGTGCTTAAGAAGAAAGGAGGAAAGAAAGGAGGACAAAGGCAAGGATGGGAGGGAGGGGGAAAGAAAATGAGATGGGCAGGGGTGGGGAGGTAGATTAACTACAGATTAGGCAAAATTCTCTTAAATATTCAAACCTCAGATCAAAACCTCCATTTCCCTTGCAACTTGAGGTCGCTCCGATTTTAGAAGAGTAGGAGTGTGTGAAGGGGCACTGGATTGAAATGATCTGGGATTTGGGGGGTGAATAAGTGTACATAGACCCATCCTTGACATAGCCTTCCCCATTTCAAATAACAGACATTGGATGTATTCTTTGTCAGCTAAAAGTAGGGCTGTTCCTGCCCACAGTGAAGTTTATATTTTTACTGTTTCCCTTTTCCTGTCCCTGTTATAGTGTTGTTCACACTCACTGCCTGGGGGAAAGAGGAGACTGGCTTTGGTAATGAGAGGAGATCCTGAGAACTACCAGGCAGGAGAGCGAGAGAGAAAGAGAGAGGAAGGAGGGACGAGAGGGATTGAGGAGCTTTAACAGGGTAGGGTGTCTCCTCCCTGTTAAAAAGCCGAGTCCCTCCTCCATGTCCTACATGTAGGATTAGAGGACTGTGTATTGGAATTATGCTGTGGTGAGAGGGGGTTGGGAGGAGTTGGAGCCATTCAGTTTTTCTCCCTCGTTGAGTATCATGTCCTAGTCCTGTAATAGAGTCCTCCCTATGAACCCCCAATCTTTAGAAAGGGTCACTGAAGTAAAAAAAAAATGGTCCACTGGGCCCTAAACCTCAGCCTGTCACATTCTTTTCAGTACCCCCTGATTTGAGAAATGAGAGCCTTTTCTCCTTCCATCCCCCTAAACCATGTTCCGAGAAGCTTAAGTGGTGATTTCCAGATGAAGCCCAGTGATCCGCTTGTCGCACATAAAGGCTCAGAGTGCTGCCTCCTCCCTCCACCTGCCTTGTACAGCTGATACCAGAGCCTGCTGGGTTCTTGCACGTGTGCTGGAGGGTGCAGGGGGAGAGAGTCTCTCTTCACTCCACCAGGACGTAGATGCTGGGTGAGCCGCACTGCCGGCGGGGGAGGGGCAAGAGGGCCTGTCTGCAGCACGGCCAGAGGGACACAGGCTCCTCCAGGGCCTTGCAGAGTGTCCCCTGGTGGGACAAGTGATTTGAAGGAACCTGGAGCCCAGCCCAGCACTCTGCTTCCACCATGATCCCCAGTAAGATTCTGGTCTACCATCACCCACCCAGCAGCACCAGTACTGAGGTTTACAGGCCCACCAGGCGTCGCAAGAAGTCCCTGGGTGACTTGTTCCATAAGGGCTACCGGGTGAGGTCGGGGCCTGCCACTCCTGAGGAGGGACCGCCGAACAGCTGGCAGTCCGTGGTGTCTGGCTGCAGGGTTTGCGCTTCTTGGGGTAAGGACCCCCCCTAACCCAGCACTTACCTCCCTAATATCCCACATTCCTGGAGGCTCCCCTGGGAAGAAGTGTCCTCCCTATGAGCTGGATTTTGGGGAGTCAGTGGATGAGTAACAGCCTTCTCCATCCCTTGTGCTTGCCTAGCCCCTGAGCTCGAAGGTGCTGGGCCAGGCAGAACCACTCTGCTTTCTCTTTAGATGAGTGTAACTGGTCTCTGGGGCTCCTGAATGTTTTTGAGATATTAAAGAATATATTTCAGGAACGTAGGGGAAAGCTTGGCCGATGACTGGAACAGCCTCCTTTTGTATTAAGTGGTTATCATTCCCAGTGAATCACTGTTTTCAGAAGAGGCATTTAGGACTAGTGACTGTATCTGTTCTTTCTGGACAACATGCCCCTTCAGTTTGCTTCCCTGTCCTCAGAGGGGCCATGCACAGGTTACCCAGCCTGTCCGGTGGTGCTTCATTCTTCGCACCCAGCAAAGACCATAGGAGGCTCCTCAGGGAGGATTTTCTTGTCTCAACTGCTCTCCATAGTCGTTTGGTTTTATTTGAGCTTCCATAGTGTACAGGCGTTTGCAATAAATGATTTACATGTGCATTTCTGTACCTAAAATCTGGACCTCAAGTCTTATTTCCATAAAGGTTAATGCAGCAGTAGCTTCTTTAGAATGGGGTGTGACTATTGCGGAATCAGCTTAGAGTTGTGATGTGGAAAAGTGCAACTCCAGCTACTGCTGTATTGTATGGTCACGTGTAGTAAAATCATGTATCCCATGTGGCAGGCAAATCCTAGTCAGTCTTCTTTCTTGGGCTGAAGCATCTGCAAGGACTTGGTCTGGAATCTAAATTTTCAGGCCCCATGTCCAAACCTTAGGTGTGCTGATCAGATTGTTATCTTCCCTCTTTCTTCACTTCAAGAACCAGCTGCCTCGTGCTTTATGGCATTCAGCATTGATGAGGCCCACTGTGAAAGCAGTGAGAGAGCTGAGTAAGAGTAATGGCATTATTAAGCTAAAAGGAAAAGACCATTTCCTGAGAAAGAGTTGAGCAATGACTAAAACCATGGGTTTAACTTATTGTACAGTTTTATTTTTACCTTTCTTTTGAAAGGATTTCTTGTAAATTTATCTCGTTTTCCAAAGTGAATGTCATTGTGTGCCCATCATCCCTGCTCTAGAGGATGTGTTCACAGTGGCTGCCAGGGCGCTGACATTCCGCTGAGGAAAACCGGTGGGGATCATCTAAACAAGCACATCAGGTCGCTGTAGGTAGTAATCCAGACCACACAGAAGAAGAGGGAAATGGGTGGCCTGGGGCAATCTCTGAGCTCCAGCAGTTGAGTCAGTCTTACAGTGAACTAGAGATGTGGTCGGCAAACTGTGGCTCATGAACCACATGCGGCTCTCGAGCCATGGTTTACCACTCTGTTGACTAATGAGTTTGCCAACCACTGGGATAGGGGCTTAATCACAAGGAACAACAACAGCCTGTAATTATTGAAATCAAGAATCTAGGTCAGTGGTCAGCAAACTCATTAGTCAACAGAGCGGCAAACCACGGCTCGAGAGCCGCATGTAGCTCACGAGCCGCAGTTTGCCAACCACTGAACTAGGGGAAACATATCCCAGAAAGGAATGAAAGGGACAGCTTTGAGCTGAGAAGGAGCTGGGAAGTGTTTGAGAAGCAGAAGTGTTTGTGAAGGGCATGAGGACCAGGAGAATGTACATGAATGAGTAGAAACTAGGTCATGTACAGCATTTCAGAGAAAGGTGAGGAATCTGAACGCCACTTTTAGAGAGATGGGAGCCACGTAAGGCTTTTAGCTGGGAGCCATGTGATCTGTACAAAGAGCATGCTGGCTGCTTTCTGAAGAAGGGATGGCAGGGCAGGTGGGGAAAGGAGGTTAAGTGGTACAGAAGATCAGCTTGGAAGCTCCTGGGCATACTAGGGGTAGCAGGGGCTCAGACCTGGGTCTGGCAGTGAAGAGGGAAAAGGTGAGTTATTTCATATATTTGTAAGAAGTAAAATCAATAAGGCTTCTTTGTTTATTAAAAAAATGTTTATCTATTTTCTGGCCCCCTATTCAAATAAAGGTCTTGAAGCAGGAGCATCACCCCTATGCCTTCATGTATGGAGCAGTGAGTGAATGGTGCAGACTCACTGCACATGTACGACATGAATGAATGAGTCACAAACCTAGTTTGTGTCCTCTGCAGCCAGTTGACTGCACCAAATTTATCACTTTGGAAAACGAGTGGATTAATTTACAAGAAACACAAACCTAGTTTGTGTTTAGTTTGTGTCAGCGCCCTGGCAGCCACTGTGAACACATCCTCTAGAGCAGGGATGACGGGCACACAATGACATTCACTTTGGAAAACGAGTGGATAAATTTACAAGAAATCCTTTCAAAAGAAAGGTAAAAAGAAAACTGTACAATAAGTTAAACCCATGGTTTTAGTCATTGCCCAACTCTTTCTCAGGAAATGGTCTTTTCCTTTTAACTGATGTTTAGTATGTATCATACAGGAAGTAGGGTTGGGATCAGGTAGTGGACAAGTCGGGAGGCCCAATTCACTCTGTGCTGAGGTTGAGATGCCTGCCAGAGGGGTCCTGGGATGACAGCTGGCTGCAGAGGACACTAGGATACCCCCTTGTGCTATGTCTGTCTCCTGTACTCAGTTTGAGCTCTCAGGCTGCAAGGCCAGATGACCTTGACTTTGTCAGACATCACAATAATAATTTGGAGGGATTGGAAATGACAGAGGTTTATTTGAACCTTTCAGCTTTTTGGATTTAAAGATTAAGGAGTAAAAGGGAATAGAAAATGGCAAATTGGAAAACCCTGGCAGGCTTCCCACCATGGGCTGTGTTTTTACTTTTGTGGTGTTTCTCAGTCTCCAATGGAGCTTTGCTTGCAGGAATCTCCTGGGTCCTTTCTTCCTGGGATAATGGGATCCTGAGCAGTGAATGACTTATCATTCACCTGTGTTTCCCTCAGTCTCTGTCAATATGGCAATTCTGCTTCCATCTTTGAAGGTCCCAATCCCTTAACCTGTCTAGTGCCATTGCTACAGCCGTAGTTCTCAGGATGACACTAACCTGGTTACTCAGGCCCCAGGTGCCACGTTTGACCCTCTGAGGGGACAACTTCTGCTGGCCTCAGGTCGCTGAATCTTTGATATGGATGCAGGGCTCAGAGCCAGAAGACCCACAACCCAGTCCTGCTTTTATAACAACAGCAACCCCAAATTGTGAATGTAAATAGAAATTTTAATATAAGTATACAAAATTTTAAATACTAGGGAAAATTAAAGAAATAAAAAAATGCTGCCTCTATAACAAACCACTTTTAACATTTTATGCTTTTCTTCTATTTTTTTATTTTTCATGTAGTTTTTTTTTAGTTTTATCATAGAGAACTTTATATGCAACTTCTTTTTATTTTCAGTGTTTCCAATCTGCTCTTTTTTATTGTTGTAAAAGACACATCACATACAATTTTCTATCTTCTCCATTTTTTGGTGCACAGTTCAGTAGTGTCAAGTATAGTTACCCTAAGGTGAAGCAGATCTCCAGAACCTTTTCATCTTGTAATTCTGAAGCTCTTTATCCAGTAAATGACTCTCTTCTGTCACCTCTCAGCCTCTGTTAACTGCCATTCTATTCTCTGCATCATTTTTTTAACTTCACATCATATCATAAGCATTTTCTCATTTTACATTATTTTTCCAACATGTGTAATATCACATAAAGAAGATGGACTATATTTAAGAAGACCTATTTTTTTAGATACTAAGTTGCTTTCAATTTTTCCCCGATTAATTAATAATCCTATCTAATAAAAGCATGATATGCAAATTAACCATCACTCCACTATACCTGCAAGCCATGCCCATCAGCCAATCAAGAGTGGATATGCAAATTAACCCTGCCAAGATGGCTGTGCCCCGGGAGCAAACAGGAGGCTTGGGTTTCCCAGGCAATGGAGGAAGCCAAGCTTTTCACACACCCTGGTCAGCATAGGCCTCCCCTCAAAGCTACAAAGATTCAATTGTAGAAGAAAAATAAATCCCAGTTACCAGGGCCTCCACTTGGGTTGTTAAGGGGCATGGCTAGCCTACAAACCACCACAGGCCCCTAGCCCAGGCCACCCCATGGCCCAAGGGAACCCCCACCCTGATCCGGGACACCCTTCAGGGCAAACTAGGTGATCCCCACCTGTGCACCAGGCCTCTATCCTATCTAATAAAAGATTCATATGCAAATTGACCATCACTCCAACAAACCAGATGGCTGCCCCCATGTGGTATAAAGATCCTGCCCCCATGAGGACACAAGATGGCTGCCATAAGATGGCAGTTGGGTGGGACCAGGACTGCAAGGCAGGGCAGTTCGGGGCAATCAAGCCTGCAGGGGAGGACACTTAGAGGTGACCAGGCCAGCAGAAGAGGGAACTTGGGGGCAACTAGGCCTGCAGGGTAGAGCAGTTGGGGGGAACCAGGCCTGCAGGGGAGAGCAGTTGGGGGGAACGAGGCCTGCAGGGGAGGGCAGTTAGGGGTGACCAGGCCTGCAGGGGAGGGCAGTTAGGGGCAAACAGGCTGGCAGGAGAGCAGTTAGGCATCAATCAGGCTGGCAGAGGAGTGGTTATGGGGTGATCAGGCTGATAGGCAGAAGCAGTTAGGGGCAATCAGGAAGGTAGCCAGGCGAGGAGTTGGGAACCAGCAGTCCTGGATTGGAGGGGTCCCAGATTGGAGAGGGTGCAGGCTGGGCTGAGGGACACCCCTCTTCCTGCCATGCATGAATTTCATGCACCGGACATCTAGTTTTACAATAAACGTTTTTGGTCCTGCAGCTTTTTTTTTTTCATATTTTGTTATATTTTCTTAGGCTGTATTTCCAGAGATGGAATTAATTTGATTTATGTGGAATCACTTTCTGAAAATGCCAGACCAGGCCCCCAACTGCCCTCCCTTGCAGGCCTGGTCCCTCAGAATACCCCACATAATTAAATGTTATTCACAGTTACACCATCAAATTATAAGACTATTTCATTGTAGAGTCATCTCTAGCAAGCAAAACTCAAATACATTGCTAGTTAATTTGAATAAACACATTGTTACTATAATTTGTTTAGTATGCATTTTATTTCAACCAAATATAATTTCTAATAATTGTTTACTACTTATTTATTTTTCCTATTTTATGATGTGCCTATTTATCATTTTTTGCCTAATCATGAACTACTGGTATAATATTTTATGGACATGCTTT
Organism: Lasiurus cinereus; assembly: GCA_011751065.1. NCBI lineage: Eukaryota > Metazoa > Chordata > Mammalia > Chiroptera > Vespertilionidae > Lasiurus > Lasiurus cinereus. Next base: position 1,642,367 of record JAAGEH010000367.1, read on the forward strand.
TGATTATTGTAATTTATCCTAATATCATATTTGATGAAATTATTTTTCTGGTAGGTTATTATCTTCATTACTTTTTGGACATGTAAGATTTTGTTTTTTTATGATGGCTGATCTGATATTTTAAAACGTTATCATGATTCCTTTCCTCAGAGGGCAAGTAAATATATAATTATATTTTTTTTCCAGTTTTTCTGTGGTATATTATTTATATTTAATTTTAATTCATCTCAATTTAATTTTAATTATGATGTGAAGTGACAGTTTAAATTGATCCCCACTGTTAATCAATCATTCCATCATTGTGCATAATGTTTCTCTTCCTTTTGATTTATGATATGACTTCTGTATTATATATTAAATTCTTCTCTATATAATACAGTCTATTTTGCTTAACCTTTTTTGATTTTCTTCTCTTGCTTTGTGATCAATGTGGCCTATATGATTTATGCATTTTGGAATTTTATGAAATTTCTTTGTGGACTATTACATAATCAGTTTTTGTGACTGTTCAATAGCTGATATTAAAATTGTTAAAAACTAGTGATATTATTTTTCTAATTTTACTTATTTTTAAATTAAATTAAATTTTATTTTTTTCCATCACCATTTATCCCCTCTATTCTCTCTTCTATCTCCACCCTCCAACCTCCAGTCACCACACTGTTGTCTGTCTGTGAGTTCTCTCCTTTTTGCTTAATTCCTCTACTAGCCCCCAACCAGAGCTGCTTGCCTACTTACTGTCTATCAGTGAGTTTGTCTTTATTTTGCTTGGTACTTCCATTTGTTCATTAAATTCCACATATGAAGAGAAAGACAAGTACCATAAAGACTAGCATTATTAAACTAGTGTTCCTAGTTTCCTGAGCAATATATGTGTTTATCTGTCCATCCATTCAGCTAGATATCTATGAATATACCCCACAGAATTAAATGTTATGCAAATATTTTGTAGATTTGCTTACTTTTTGCTTAGTCTATGGAAAATGAATATTGGAGTTTCACTGTGATATGACATTGTCAACTTTTTGTTTTTGCTGCATTCTTGTCAGATTTTGTTTTATGTGTATCTCAAAAGTATATTCTTAGGTGTATTCAGTTTTTTCACTGTGATATTTTCTTCATGAATTGTTCCTTTATCAATATGAAGTGTGGCTCTTTTTTTTTTTTTGGAACATTTTCATAGTTGCTGCTACTTTATTTGGTATCATTATTGCTTTGTTTGCCTGTTTTTGTTAAGCATTTTCTGGAACGATTTTCAGCCTTTCATTTCTAACTTTCCTTTGTGTTTTGCTTTTAGTGTTGTCTCTTACAAACAGCATGCATCTGGAATGCATTATTGCTGTTTTTATATTATTTGAGTGAGAGTCTTTGTCTTTTTTTTTAAATATATTTTTTATTGATTTATTAACAGAGAGGAAGGGGGAGGCATAAAGAGTTAGAAACATAAATGAGAGAGAAATATTGATCAGCTGCCTCTTACACACTCCCCACTGGGGATGTGCCCACAACCAAGGTACATGCCCTTGACTGGAATCGAACCTGGGACCTTTCTGTCCCCAGGCTGATGCTCTATCCACTGAGCCAAACCAGTTTTAGCAAGAGTCTTTGTCTTTCAATAGATGAATTTAATCCCTTCAGTTTTATTGTGTTCATTGGTATATCTGAGCTCTTTTTGTTGTTGCAAGAGTATTTTCCAATTAATATGCTTTTTTTGTTATTGTTTTTCAAAATTCTTATTCTTTAGTTGGTTCTTCATTTTTTATTTTTCCCCTCTGAGATTTAGAATTTATAATTAAAATATATATTCTTTTAATTTTCTGATATGTATTAGTATTAGCCTGTTTGCCCCTAACTTCCCTCCCTTGCAGGCCTGGTCACCCCTAACTTCCCTCCTATGCAGGGCCTGATGATGAAATCATGCACATTAAAAGGGAATTAATTAGAAGAAATATTTAAATATTGCTATTTGCCGTTTCTCTACAATAGAAGTGTCAGAGATGAAAGAAAATTAGTATAATGTATATGAAAATAACATATAAATTTATTAATAAATAATCACAACATAATATAACAATGAAAATATGATATAAAAACAACCAAAACATAATGTAAAAACAACAGTGATACAAACAATGATGATAAATTGATTAAACTTATTCTAATATCTCCCTCTTTACCGCATTAAGAGTGAAAACACTTCCAGAGTGCTTGACTAATTATCCTTGTGATGAAGTATTTACAACTTTAACTTTAATGTCACATGCTCTTCGAACTCGAGAGAAAGCAACATATAATGACCATGCTCGAAAACGGGTTCAGGTAGAAATATTCCTACTCTGTCTAGAGTTTGTCCTTATGATTTATTAATAGTCATCACAAATGCTGGCATCATGGGCAAGTCTTGTCGAATTAATTTAAACAGACTGTGAAATTACAGCAGGAAGATTAAAGTTAGGTGAGGTAGATAAGAGATCAATCAAAGGACTTGTATCTATGCATATAATCATAACCAATGAACATAGACACTGGGGGGTTGGGGTATGCCTGAGAGGGAGGGGGGGAAATGGGGAGATATGTATAAAAAATTAAAAAACAATGGGAGGCTGGGAACAAATCAATTCTTGGAATCAGAACAACCTCTCCTTCTTCAGATCCTGTTAATACTTCAGCTTTGATAATGTTAAGTCACATCTTTTGATAATAAATCTAGTACCATTACAAAGACCCCATATACTATCAATATTTCTCAGTAGCATGATTGCACCCACTTTCAATTTTAATTTATGACACAGCATTTCTGAAGGAGTAATACTATTAAGAAATTTGATGGGAAATACTTCCTTTTCAGCATCATCCATTGAATCAATAGAATCATTACTCAAATATGTGTGAAAATCTCAGTCAAGTATATCCGAAATTTCTTCATTTAATTTATGAACGTGCTCATTTTTAGAACAAAGAATCACACATTTAGATATATTTTTAATATTATTTATAGATGTAGTATTTCCAAAGGTAGCTTCAATAATAGATCCATTACAAATCATTTCATGGAGGATTTCAATAATAACCATTCCTAAATGAAAACTACTATCCAGTTTGCCATCTCCAAGTTTTACTAACCATTTACTATAAGCAGAATCCTCTGATCTCATATTTGTTTTAAGAAACAACTTTCTGAAACATCCCCAAACATTACAGTACTTTAAACTTGTTTGTACTATGGCTGATCACATAGTATGCGCCACAATACTGAGACATGGTCGAAAATCCCCTCTGAGAAGGAGAACTTTCCCACCAAATATAACATTCAAATTCATAATTTCTCCATACTGCATTCATCAGTAATGAGAAATTGGGCCTTTTTAATGGTTTTAGCAACTTCACTCTATATCCAGGCCAGAAATTGAAGTATCATTTAAGGGGATTGGTGATTTATATTGGAATGAAAGTTTCTTCCACCGAGAAGTAAATTTGCAGCAATTCCTGTAGATGCTCTGGGTAAAACAGTACCACCACGACCTCTAATATAATGTACTCAAACTTTATAAAGATATGTTTTTCCACTACCACCTGGACCATCCAAGAAAAAGCATTTGGGATGTGCAGTTTGATATCTGATGACTGAAGTTATAGTCTGAAAGGCTGCCAACTGTTCATCATTCAGAGAATTTATCAAAACCTCTGCCTGTTGTCGCTGGTATGATTCACTCCATGTATTTGTATCAACATATGGTTTTCTCTTATGTGCTGTAGCTACCTCCTCTTTTTTTTTTGTCATTATGGGATTTTATTGAAAATTTTCCCCTTTAGTATTACTTTAGTGAGGTTTTGAGAAGAGGCAGATACAAACCATTCTCTTCAATATGCTATGTTTAATCAGAATGCTCTGATCATTATTTTAATCCATTCATTAATTACATGTGTTGGTATTTTATGTAGAATTTTAGCATCTCAAATCCTAGTGAGATTACAATTAAACTCATTTCTCAATTCTCTCCCATGTTGAACAGTTTGCTTCTCCACCCAACAACTCTTTCATGCAGATGCCTCTATGATTAGTCATGCATCTCTCAGGTGACAAAGCACAGAATTCAGAGTATGAGTCAGTTTACCGCTATTAACATCTCAAGATATTGTGCTGTAAATATTTTCAAGTTGTTTTTGCTGCTTATTTCGAGCTCTTTTAATGATATTACATGAAAAAAATTTTAAATTTTTACTGTACATTTCCTTTCCTTTTTGTTAAACTTTCCTTTATATTTCATGACCTTTTTGTTTTTAAAGTATTTATAATTAAATAGTACATAAGACATGTACCATATATAGTGAGATTAAAACAGGAAATCATTTGGTGGTCAGGAATAGATTAATTCATTACATTATCTCTAACAGGAAAAAATGATTTGGTTTTCAAACAGCCTCCACAGTGAATTAAGTTTGAGAACAGAGGTTCCACTATATTTTACTTTTGTGTTTTGAGAGTCAATTTGGGTACCAGGTTTATATTTACTGTACAATACAAGTGTAGTAGCTTTCCATCTATTTTTGTATTATAATGATTTGGCACTTCAATCATATATAAATGTTTTAAAGAATTTAAAAAGAAAGTATATAGGTGAAAAATCCTTGAGGGGAAGCTATTAATACATTTTTCAATTTATATTTCAACTAGAGGCCCAGTGCATGAAATTCATGCATGGGGGTGTATCCCTCAGCCCAGCCTGCACCCTCTCCAATCTGGGATCCCTCAAGGGATATCTGACTGCCCGTTTAGGCCCAATCTCAGTAGGATCAGGCCTAAACGGGCAGTTGGACATTCCTCTCACAATCCAGGACTGCTGGCTCCCAACTGCTCCCCTGCTTGCCTTTCTGATTGTCCCTAACCACTTCTGCCTGCCAGCCTGATCACCCCCTAACCACTCCCCTGCCAGCCTGATTGAGGCCTAATTGCTCCCCTGCCAGCCTGTTTGCCCCTAACTGCCTTCCCCTGCAGGCCTGTCCCCCTACCCCCCAACTCCTCTCCTCTGCAGGCCTGGGTCCCCCACAACTGCCCTCCTCTGCTGGTCTGATCACCCACAACTGCCCTCCCTTGCAGGCCTGGTCTCTCCCAACTGCCCTCCCCTGCTGGCCATCTTGTGGCAGCCATCTTGTGTGTTGGAATGATGGTCAATTTGCATATTACTCTTTTATTAGGTAGAATTATTATTCTGTAGTGGTTTTCTTTTATATGTGTATCAACTTTCAAGGTTTACATTTTTTAAAAAGTCATCCCCCCTCACTGAGTTTTTCAAATTTAATTAGTATATAATTGTGCATTACTTTTTTCTATTTGTTTTTTATTGGATCTGTCAAGACTTTATCTTATCTTGTTTGTTTGCCTTATTGTTTCTATTGTTTACACTATAAAATGACTTGAAACTTTTTTATCAGTTATAAACCCTAAAGTAGAAATCATATTTCTCTTAGTGTTGTTAAAATCACTTTTTCACTAAAATCCTAAAATGACTGCATTATTTTATAGACTCTCAATATACTATTGTTTTTTTCTAACTTACAGTTAGCTAGCATATTTATAAAATTAATAAAAGTAAAGATCCAGTTTCAGATTATTCAAATGATTACTCAAGGAGAGGGAAATTCGTTGTGTGGGGAGAATATTAAAACTTGGTCCCTTTGACACAATATTAACCACAATAAATGGATACATTAGGTTTGGTTAATTTTTTTTTATTAACAAGCTGGAAGTTAAGAAGAAAAGATACCCTAATGCAGTAGTTCCCAAACTTGGCTACACATTGGCATCATCTAGGGAGCTATAAAAATTCCGATGCCCAGGTTGCACCCCAGACCAATTATATCAGAGTATCTGGGGATGGAAGGCATCAGGAGTGTGTTATATTCCCCAGGTGGTTTCCATGGCAATAAAGTCTGGGACCCACTGCCCTGCAGCCTTGTGTTTTCAAAGTGTGATCTCTGACCAACAGTAACTTCTTGGAGCTGGTGAGAAATGGAGGATCTCAGGCCCCCCAGTCATCATATAATGTAAACAAATCCCAGGCGAAGGTCTCTAAAGCAAGTGTAGCAAACTAGGCCCCTCAGTCTACTTGTTTGAGTAACATTTTACCATAATACAATAATACAACCATAGCCATATGTTCACATATCTTTTACAGCAGAATGGGTAGTTGTGAGACCACCTAAAATATGTAGTATCTACTCATTTACTGAAAAACTTTGCAAAGCTTTTCAACCTCCATGGCTCATTAGAATCACCTCAGAGCTTTCATGCCTTGGGCCTGGGAGCCCAGGCCTACTGAGTCAGAAGAGGGGAGGCTGACTGAGACCAGGTACCAATAATTCTTACAGTTTCCCAGGTGATTTAAATGTCCAACCAAGGATTAGCACCACTGCCCTAAATGTTCAAAGAGAAAATGTAGATGTATTTTTCTCAAAAATTCCTTTTTATGTTGGAAGCAGCCTTTTTTGAATATTGAAAAAAATAGAACAATGATGGAAATATATACTATATTTGACCATCAATAAACTTTAGAATTTGAAAAGAAAAATTCACTTTAAGCAAACTTTTAGACTTAAAAAATAATACACCTAAGCAAAATTAAAAGAATGACAATTCGAGCTCAAATATATTAATAAGAAAAAATGGACACAGGTACAGTGGTAAACACCACTTTATTTAAAAAATAAGATACAATGACCTAATACATGAAAAACAATTAAATTTATTAACATAGAAGAGCAAAATAAAATAGGAATGAGCCCCTATTTGGGATTGGAGCTTATCAAATAGGGACTCTTATATTCCTTCCTTCCTTTTTTTTTTTTTTTTTTTTTTTAGCAACAATAGTGAATACAGTGGGATGTGGGCAAAGGGCATTTATATACTGAGAGAAATGCAAAGTGTTAGGAGATTTTGAAGTGCTTGATGATTGGCAGTTGGTCAGTGTCTGTGTCAGGGCAGTTGATTACAAGCTTGGGCTTTGTGGAAACAGATTTGGGTTGAAATCTGGCTCTGTTGCTTACAAATTCTGTGCTAGACACTCTAGTCTGTTTATCTTTACTATTGTCTTCTTATGTCCTATGGATTAAATAAGATACAGTTAAAGGTTTGGCATGTGGGGAATACTATCTAATAAAAGAGTGATGTGCAAATTGACCATGCCTCTGCTACACCAACAAGCCACGCCCACCAGCCATGCCCACCATCCCATCAGAGCAAGGAAGCAAATTAACCCAACCAAGATGGCTATGGCCACCCTGATCCAGAACACCCTTCAGGGCAAGCCAGCTGGCTGCCACCCATACACCAGGCCTCTATCCTATCTAATAAATGAGTATTATGCAGATTGACCATCACTCCAACACATGTAGTCAAAAGATCCTGCCCCCATATGGACACAAGATAGCCACCACAAGATGGCCAGCAGGGGAGGGCAGTTGGAAGGGACAAGGCCTGCAAAGGAGGGCAATTGTGGCTGATCAGGCCAGCAGGAGAGGGTAGTTGGGAGGGACCAGGCCTGTAGGGAAGGGAAGTTGAGGGGACCCAGGTCTTCAGGGGAGGGCAGTTAGGGGTGACCAGGTCTACAGGGGAGGGCAGTTAGGGGCAAACAGGCTGGCAGGGGAGTGGTTAGGGGGTGATCAGGCTGGTAGACAGAAGAAGTTAGGGGCAATCAGGAAGACAGGCAGGTGAGCAGTTGGGAGCCAGCAATCCTGTATTGTGAGAGGGATGTCCGCTTGTCCGTTTAGGATTGGGCCTAAACGGGAAGGCGGACATCCCTCAAGAGGTCCTAGATTGGAGAGGGAGCAGGCTTGGCTGAAGGACACCCTCTCGCTCTGTGCATGAATTTCGTGCACCAGGCCTCTAATAATTAATAATAATACACTTCAGTTGTAATTGATTGTCAGCATGATCATTTCACCAATAATTTAAAATGATAATAACACTATATACTGTGTATGTGTATGTATGGGTGTTTCTATTTGTCTTGTTGGCTTTTCTGTTTTAGTTATATAGATTCATATGATGACATTACCATTTACTGAGTACTGCCAATGCACCCTCCTGTTTATTGAGAATACTTAGTTTCTGATACAGAATCTCCAGAGTAGTTTCTTTTTTGTTGTTAATCCTCACTCAAGGATGTTTTTTTCCATTGATTTTTAGAGAGAGTAGAGCTAGGAAAGGAAGTGGAGAGCAAGAGAGAGAAACATTGATGTGATGAGAGAAACACATTGTTTGGTTGCCTCCCACACATGCCCCACCTGGGCTGGGGATCAAAACTGTAACCTTTCATTGGCAATCGAACCCACAACCCTTGGGTGTGCAGGCCGATACTCCAACCACTGAGCAACACTGGCCAGGGCTTCAGAGTAGGTTTTAATGGTCATCTATAGCCATGAGAGAAGAAGGAAACTAGGTATGGAGCCTGGTTGCACTAGAGGCCTCAGCCCCTTCCTAAACCAATATAGAGTATAGAAAAGAGAAGAAAAATCCATTTTTATTACTATATAATAAAATTGATTATTGACTCAAAGACCATGTAAGGAAGTTTACTATTATTTTACTCTATTTCTTGACTGATTGAAAGAACTCACTTCTAAAACCATCTGGACCTGGTACCTTTGGTAGTGGTGGGACCATAATTCATCTTTTTTTGGTAGAAATGCATTTTGTTCACAACTCTGTAATAGCCATTTCCTGTTTCCTTGGAAGGTCATTATATTTCAGAGGTTTTGAATCATATAAGATCAAGCATAAAAGTATAGTTCTATAGAGCAGAAAAGATGAATCATTTGTTACTGAGGCATTGACCATCCTACCCCTCTCTTCTCCTGGCCTCCTGTATGCAATCTGAGTTGCTGTCCCTACCCCTCTGGGCCCTCTCTGGGTGGCGAGGAGTGACCGGTGGTATGGCTCTTGTTGGCTAGGCTGCTTTATATTTCCTAAGAGCATGGCCCTGACCTTGAGCTCTTGGCTTTCTTCTTCAGTAAGTAAGGTGTAGCTCCAAATGCAGAGTATCTAACTTTTAGCCCTGCCTTCTAACTCATTCTCAAGCCTGATGTGTTCATTCAAGTCAAGCAGGTATTTATTGAGCACCCACCTCATGCTAGGCACTATTTTAGGCATGTGACATACAGCCACGACAAACCAGACACGTCACCCCCCTCGGGGAGCTGATACTAGAGCCAAGTAGAAAAGATGCAATTTACATGAAAAGATGCATATGCTTTACACTGAGGAGAGAACAGGAGGCAAGAGGAGTAAAGTAATAGGGTGTTGCTAGAGGAAGTGGGCTCTTGTATGGTTTCCTGGGAGAAGAATTTCAGGGACACTCAATGTAGGCTGAATTTAGCCATAATGGCAAGATTTATTAGAGCTAAAAGTGGCAAAAGTGATGGGTGACAGAACACTTTCTGGGAGGCAGAGAGTGGGCAGGCTGTAAGGTAGCAGCTTGTCCCGAGGTCCCCTTGAAGCCTCTACTCTTTTCCGTGGGTTTGGAAAGAGCGAGCTTTCCTTCAAACTATCCAGTCTCCTTCTTGGCTTTTCAGTGTGGCCCCCCCACCTGTGCTTATTGAAGGCCTGTGCTGGTCATATCCATTCTTCCCCAGACTTTCCCAGGCTAATGTCCTTTGGCAGTTGCCATTTGGCTTCTGCACATGTGCTTTATAAAAGGAATTTCCCCTCCCCATCTTCCTCTTCCTCATTCATCCAGCAGAAAGATGCCATTTACCTGCCATCACCCTAACCCCACAATGGCTATAAAGCTGTTTGCCCTGCTTAGTCGATAAGAGAGGATGTTGTCCTAAAAGATGCTGATGACTCGCCAGGATGACTGTGAGACTGCTGTTTCCCGACTTTATCAGACTTGGTTTGCTCTCTTGTCTTTCCTCAATAACTGTCAACTCTGACAGGAGAGAGAGTGAGGGGAGAGCTCCAGTTTTAGACACAGTAACCAGGGAAGGTCTCACTGAGATAGTGACACAAGTGAACACCTGGAAAAGGTGAGGGGGCGCATCGTGCGCCCATCTAGGCAAGACTGTTCAAGCAGAGAGGACAGTGGGTGCAGAGGCCCTGAGGCAGGAGCATGCTGCATAGCCAAGGTCACTGAAGAGGACACCAGACCAGAGCGAAAGTGAGAGGAGGACAAGGAGGAGGACAAGGGTGCCTTGCTTTAAGTCCTGGAAGGATTTGGACTTCATGTGAAATGGGCATTGGATGATTTCAAGTGGAAGCGTGACATCATCCATTCCACCTTCTCACAGCCCACTCTGGCTGCTGTGCGGAGAACAGACCACCAGGGCTCCAGGGCAGGAAGCAGCAAGGGGCTGTTGTGGACTGTGCCTGAAAGATATGAGCTTGAGACCACCACTTCTCCTGAGAGTCTGGCTTCATCAGGGATAAAATGAAGATTGATTTTTTTAAACCTATTTTGAACTTGGTTAACTCATTTGTGTTCATGAAACCCTATTCTATGATATGACCAGCACAGGCCTTCAACAAGCACAGCCCACTGCTGTCCTATTCCTGAGGATGCTGCTCCTGCTACTCTCCTCCCCCTCCTTCCCCGCTCCCCCGCCCCGTACTTCTGCAGGGATATTACTCTCTGGTTTCCTTCCTGGGATGACTGTTCTCCTGAGAGCCAGCTTATTTTCCTCTTTTATATATTATTCATCTTATTGTGTCTCCCTGCTTGCTTTTGTTGGCAAACAGTTTACCTCTAGCAAGAGTCCAGGGCCATGTGGCTGCTGCATCCATTTGTTCCTACCCTTATTTTCATATACCTCATCAAAAAGGAAAGCTTTTATTCTCTTTTACTTTTGTGAGTCACTTTATAGAGTGGCGAGCTACAAACAAACAGTATAGGATGCAAATGCATCACTTAAAGATAAGAAGGAAGAAATCCAGTTTGAAGTTTACGTCATCTGTACTCTATTTTTGTTTCCATGAGTGGAAAAATATATATATGCATGCACACATGGGATTTTCAGAATGAAACCATCAGTGGCTAATGCATTACTAAAGAATCCTTACACCCTTGACTGGGTTCAGTGTTGCCAGTCGATCTCTACCCAGAGTTTCTAAATTTATTATTTTATCTCCCAGCAGCACATGTCAATTTGATAAAAATACACTTTCCAGCCCCCGCGACTCATTCTGACTAAGTAAAGGTTGAAAACTTCTTTGAAAATACTTTCGCACAAACAATATATTTTCTGAGACCTTGGATATTTGAAAATACCTTTTTGTTGCTTTTACTGTTGAACAGCTACTTTGTTGCATGTACAAGTCTGGGCCTGACCCTTCTTGTCCTAAAATTCTGCGTGCTGCTTGAGTGTCATTTAAAGCTTACAGTGCACAATGTAATTTTAGTTGCATTGATGGTAACCCTCTCCCTACCCCGACACTTTGTTTTTTTTTACTTTATTTTAATACTTGATATTTACAGGAAGCAGTGTCATACTTCACAGCATTCATTTCTAAGAGCTGGCCACCTGTTTTCCCTTTGAAGCCCATGTCATTTTTTTTCATATCTAGAAAGTGCGTTCCTATTATGTCCTGGCCAAACCGATGATCTCACCTGTACTTCGCTCTGAAACACATTTTATTCACAGGTTGGATCTTTGTGATCTTCTCTCCATTGATCTTTTCTTAAGTGTCATGTTTTTCCTCTCTGTCTCCATTGTCCCTGTTTCTGGGATAATGTCTTGGTTTTGTCCTCTGTGTCGAGCTCAGCAAAGTCATGCTAGCCTTTCATCAGTGTAGCTCTGACTCCGCTTAGAGATCCCGAGTCTTCATTTCAACAATACCCTTCTCATCTCTGCACTTTCTTGTTAAAAACAATAAAAATATTATCCTAATATATAAAAAGTCAGGGGCTATCATGACTGAAAAAACTGGACAGAAAACCGAACACAGCCTGTGTGGGGCAACAAGGCCAGCAGGGGGGTTAGTGAGGGACAAACAAATGACTGAACAGCAGGCTGTGTGGGGCAACCAGGCTGGCAGGAGGAGGGTTAGGGGAGGCAGTTGGGGGTGACCAGGGGGACAGGCCCTCCGGGAGGGCAGTTGTGGTGACTAGACCAGCAGGGGCAGGTAGTTGGGGGTGACCAGGCTGGCAGAGAGGGGTAGTTAGGGGTGATCAGACAGGCAGGTAGGCGAGCTGTTAGGAGCCAGCAGCCTGGATTGTGAGAGGGATGTTTGACTGTCAGTTTAGGCCCAATCCTGCCTAAACCAGCAGTCGGACATCCCCAGAGGGGTCCTGGATTGGAGAGGGTACAGGCTGGGCTGAGGGGAACACCTTCCCCCATGCACGAATTTCATGCACCAGGCCTCTAGTTTAAAATAGAAGGCAATTTTTTTTTTCTGAAAAAATCTTTTGTTCATGAAGGTGAATCATAGTCAGATGAGAGGTTTTCCCTTTGAGACATTGTCCTTTCTTCCTTTTTGTGCAGTAAGAACCCCTGCACACCCATGGGCTTTAGATGAGCTTTTCCCAGGCACAAGGAGTAATTTAACTGGGTCCAATGGGAACTGTTTAGGGGGAACTCCCAGTCTGCCCTCTTTCTTTGATTCATCCTGGGTGTCGAGCGACTCACTACCACTTCTTTCCATCACTGGGGATTAGATGCCCCCTTATTGCTTTACATATGGGGCAGAAAAAGCCTCCCGCTGCAAACAACTTAGCTCCCTCTGCCCTCAGCAGCACACAGCATTTCAAGACATTGAATAGTATGCTTAAGGGAAATCTGCAAAATAAAATTCCCTTGGGAGAGGATGTGACCTTGAAAGTGTCTCAAACCCTTGGCCATCAGTAAGCCAGTTTCTTGCATGTAGGCCGAGCATTAAAACCCATCAGGGACTCAGAATGTTTCTGACTCACAGATCTGATCTCAGTGGAAATATATATTCACCCTTGGCCAGCAAAACACAACAGTAATTTGAATTTTCTTTAATCCTTGGTTGTATTTCTCTCTTCTGTCTCCTCTTTCTTCTGCCACCTGAAAATACTAGCTCTTTCTCCATTCTGGAAAGGTCACTGATTTAGAAAAGAGGGACATTTATCTTGGCACTTGGTAGAAGTTGAATTATAGACTTTTGAATCCTGAAGTTATGAGGTGTGCGAGCTTAGAAAACAGTCAATGCAGTAGGCAGTATTCTTCATTTTATCAGGACGAATACTTTAGAAATCCATCAAAGACACCAGGTTTATCAGATTTGTTCCTAATTTGCTCTTGGCATAAGGGTTCTGCGGGTTACCATGAGCTATTCCCAGTCATTTTCAGAGACAAAATCCTCTCCAACAATGAGGTAACTTTGAAACACTGCTTCAGATGGACACGTGAGAAACCTTAAATGGGCTCTCCCCACCGGACCTTCCTTCGCAGTGGCTTCAAACAGCTTCCTTTAATGAGTCAGTTCAGCAGCTGAGATTAAACCAGTGAAGAATCAGAATGAAGGACTATGTCCAAAGTACAGGCAGTTGAATTTTCTGCAAGGACTTCATCTCCCTTCACCCTTGACAACTGTAAATCACATGGTGCGAACATTACCACCCACAGAAAATAATGCGTCTCTATTTCATTTCTCTTTCTAGGTTTGAGATTTTTAAGAGCTCTCAGACTGATCCAGTTTTCAGAAATTTTGCAGTTTCTGAATATCCTTAAGACAAGGTAAGATGTTCTTTGCTCATTCCAGTCCCCAAAGGGAAGTTGTAAATATCAGTTATGTTTCGCTTTCATCATGATAATGTTAAAGTTCCATTATTCACAACAAGAGTGATGGGCCCCAGAGACCTGGAGTAGGGCTTGGGGTGCTCTCTTCAGCAGGGCCAGGGACTCCATGATAAAGAGAGGGACTGCTGTGCCTGTGTCCCCAGTTTTGGGACTTCCAGGGTGGCTTGGAAATCAGGAAATGAGCCTAGCATCACTGGGAGAGGGGCACAGCAGGTGAGAGATGCATCTGCTCATTGATTTAGAAGTTCTCACTCTCAGCTCTAAATCACCCCTTTATTACATCACTACATAAGAAATTGAACCTGGCCGTAAAAGCAATAGAAGCAATGCTTTTGGAGAGGCAATCACAAACCTCATATGGCAAACAGAAAATCATTTCATTTCCAAGTACATTTCAGATGTTCATTTTATAGCTAGCGTAGCCCTTGGGGCTGGCGCTGTGAATTGCCTTTTGGGGACTACCTGAACACCTCCTGCAAATGCACCACAGCTGCTCCTGTTATGATCTAGAAAACTCCACTGGACCAGGAGGAAACATCCCCCGAGGTCCCTTTCCCGATGACCTGCACGTTCCCAGGGCTGGCCTGAACCCAGGGCTGTCTTGATGAATAAACGAATAAAAGAAGTTAGACGTACTCTAATGGAGAGTAAGTGTAGGCCATAAATTTCTCTTAGAGGAAATTACACTTTAAGAAGCTCACTGCCAATGTTCCATTTCCTATTAATGTGTTTGGTGAATGATTAGACACAGGGCCCCTCTGTGATGTGAAATGAACACACCTGCATTTGGGGGCCTTGGATTTGGCAAGGTTTTCTGGGTCTCAACTTCCCCTGGCACGTCCAATAAATGTGCCAGGCTACTGGCTTTCTTTTTGGGTCTTGGTGGGTTTTGTTTGTTTACTTTGGTTTAAGTTCACACTGATTTCTCCTCCCTCCATATTTATCTGTGGGAATGCGAGGTCAATCCACTTTCTCTCAGCCAAGCTAGAGCGAGCATCTAATCTAATGCCTTAGAAGTCTCCTACAGTGCGTCCCACCATCCTATACTTCATACCCCACACTCCGCCCTCTAGTGAAGAGGATGGAATATTACTGATTTAGAGTGAATATTGCCAACCGTTGTAATTCCTCGAAGGAACAATAATCCTGATTTCCACCTTCTTCTGGTTCGTCTATGCAACGGACACTAATGACTCTTGAAATTAAAATTATGAACATCTCCAGCAGTTTCCCCTGTGCACCTACACCGGATTTGCCCACTGGACTGCCTTTTAGGGAGAATCGGTGCTGATCACAGGGGCTGTATGTGGAGAAAGCTGTTTTTTTTTTTTTTTCTAGAGGGGTCAGTATTAGATGGAGCCATCCACACTCTAACATGGCACAATGTCTCCTCTCCTTGTCTTACAACTACCTCATCCATTTGGCAGTTTTAACTCTCTGACACCAGCATTTTGAGATGGTGTCATTACCCTCAGGGATATCGTGGGGAGAGTTGTGTTCTCACCATCCTTGTATTAGCGGCTTTTTTTTTCTGGACATGGAGGACTGATGAGCCATCTGAATAAAATATTTTCTGCTCAGAGACCCCGCTCCCCAATTTCCCATCTCTAGAGCAGAGTCCTTTCCTTTCACCAGAGGATTGGCATCTCTGGTGAACAGTCAGCTGATAACCCTCCAGTGTGGGCAGTCCATTCTCCCAGTGCCTAGGGAGAGAGTGAGACAGCCTGCTGGGGAGAGAGGTGACTGTAGATTAGGACAGAGCAGCGCTGGGGTTATGAGGGGCCACCCTGAATCCAATGTATGTTTCCCAGAACTGCACCCTCACTTCCCAATGAATGAAACCCTTAGTGTCAGGGGCGCTTGGATTGTCCCAGATCCCGTTGCTTTGGTCACAGGCAGGTGACAGAGTCACTTCAAGTCTGAATCGAGCGCCATCTGTGCCTGTAGCAGGTAGGGTGAGGCTGGCATCCTGGGTCAGAGAGCTTAGTGAGGAGGAAGAGCTGTCCTGGCCACTGGCAGTGTGGTGGGTATTCAGAGTAGGTAAGCTGAGCTGGGCATGAATGTGGGGCAGGCAAGTGTCTTTTCAAGGCAAAGGCCTGTCTAGGTAGCCTTGCAGAAAGCCAGGTGCCATTCTGGGGACACTGGAGAGGGGCTGGTGAGAGGGAGGGAAGGGCTAGCTTCCAGGCAGGAAGCTGCAGAAAGCATGCTGGTGGGAGAACATGGCCCTTGGGGTGACTTGAGGATTTCTGCTCCCGAGACTGGGGTTCTGTGCTGGACACAAGGAAAGCAGAGATTAAGGGGGCAGCCAGGGCCAGATCACCAGGCACAGGCTAAAACTTTGTGTTATTGTTAGAATTCTGGGGACTTGGAGTGGCCCTCTTGGCCTATTCTCTGGGTGCCCAGCTGACCTGGCTCCTTGCTTCCATGCACCCCAAGTGCTAATCTCACACAGAAGGGACACCTTGGTTTTTATAGGGCTGTGGGTGTTTTCTAGTGAAAATTCTATACTCTGATGTTTTCATGGGAACCTTCCAGCAGGGTGGAGGCCCATGATATCTTTAGGGCGATTTCATCTGGCTTTCTCTGCTGGTAAATCCCTGCCAGTCTGTGGAATTAGGTAGGGATGAGGACTTCGCAAGTGTGATTTGAAGTGATGATTTGAAATTACAATTTCATTTTCTGTTCTTTGGGTGCCTTGCTTGGCCCAGAACTGGAAGAAATAGGACAGAGAATTAATGTGTGTGTGTGTGTGTGTGTGTGTGTGTGTGTGTGTGTGAGAGAGAGAGAGAGAGAGAGAGAGAGAGAGAGAGAGAGAGAGAGAGAAAGAGAGAGGAGAGGGAGAGAGGATTATGAGGGTAGCAGAAGGAAACCAGAGTGAACAGGATGGCAGACAAAGAACAGATGGAAGGAGCGATCAGTAATATGACAGCGTCAGGACCCTTCTCCCTTTCCCCAAACTGCCATGCCCCGGAACTGAACAGGCCTATTGAGGGGCGTGGGGAGTCTCCATGTCGCCGTCTGAACTGGTGAGAGGGCACTGACTCTGCGGTGAGAACTCAATAAGCAGCTCTGGTTGAGGCTGCCGCCCACACTTCAGTTAGTGCAGTAGATATTGACCATTAACACACGGATCACATTGCAAATAATGATTTTCTCCAGAGGAAACCTAAGAGAAAATCCAGACAAATTGTTAGACTTAACAGATGTAGCAAAGTTCAAAGTCCCCAAATCAATTGCAATCTGTACACCAACAACAAACATTTATACAATGTAATTTCAAAGGTTATATTTAAAATCAAAACAAAACTATGTAAGTATCCTAAGTAAATTTATCACTCATGTGATAGACTTGATGGGGAAAATTATTTATTAAAAAACCCAGATGTCTCAAATCTATTACTTGTCGCTCACTGATGAGTGACCTTAAAACTCAGTCCCTCCAAATAACGATCACTTTTTAAAGATTTCTGATGATTCTCTGGTCAGCTGGTGGGTCTGGTCTAGGCAGGCCTTACTGGCAGATAGCTGTGATCAGCCAAGGGCCTAGTCTTTTAAAAGAAAGTCAGGATTTCAAGGCCTTGGTCATGTACTCAATGGAAAAAGGCCTTTGTTTTAGGAGGTCAAGTCCTCTCATGGGCTCTCCTGCTACTGTCCCCATAGCCAGGAGGAGTGCTCAGAGCTCAGCCTGGGGCGAGGGAAGGGAGAGATGGAAGGAAGAATGGGAGAACAGCGACACTTTAGTGCTTAAAAACAGCCCATTACACTTGAAACACTGCATGTTATTTAATATTCACACACGAAAAGCTCCACAACCCTGTGATAAAGGTATTGACAGATGAGGAAAGTGCAGCCTAGCCCATTTCAGGAACTTCCCATGGGACAGTATGTAGATGTGGGGGCTGGCACGAGAACCTAGTCCACTGCATGTAAAGAACTGTCTAAGAATAGAACACACTTGCCCTAGCTGGTTTGGTTCAGTGGATGGAGCATCTGCTGTGGACTGAAAGGTCCCAGGTTTGATTCTGGTCAAGGGCACATGCCCGAGTTGTAGGCTCGATACCCAGTGGGGGGGCCTCCAGAAGGCAGTGATTGGTGTTTCTCTCTCATTATTGATGTTTCTATCTCTCTCTCCCTCTCCCTCTCTGAAATCAATAAAAGTATATATATTTTTTTAAAAGGATAGAACACACACACATACATACACCAAGGGTTGGCTAGCAATTAATATTTTTCTAAGAGGGAGTGAGGGAGAAGGAAAAGGCAGGAGGAAGGAAGGAAAATTTATTGTTCTACTTATTTAGGCATTCATTGGTTTCTTGTATGTGCCCTGACTGGGGATCAAGCCCACAACCTTGGAGTATCAGGATGATGCTCTAACCAACTAAGCTACCTGACCAGAGCTCACCTAGCAACTTTTAAAATGAAAACTACCTGTTTTCTCTAAGTAATATATGCTTATTGTAAATATCTCAACAATATAGAAAAGCATAAAGGATAAAGTAAAATTTTCCACCACCACTGATGATTGAGGTAACATTACTAATATTCTACCATATTGCTTTTCTTTTGCACATAGCATTCCATGATATACATGTACCATCTTTTACCTCAAAACACATTAGGGGGATATTTTGGGAACTGAAAGCTCTGTACTACATATATAACCTCAGAAATAGTTCCAAAGTTAAGTCCTTAAAAAACAAAAGTATCCCACAGGGTGTCTAAGAGTTGTGCAGGTAGAGGCCAACTTGCAAATGTCATGGATTTGACTCAGAGGGCAGAGAGAGTGGTTGAATGGTCTTCAGCAGGAGAAGAATGTTTTAGAAAGATCCACTATTGCACCTGTATAAAGAGAGGGTTTAAGCATCAAAGACCACAGAGGATGAGACCAGTCTGGGAGCAGTTGTCCAGGCAATAGTGTTAGTGAATGGCTTTAGGCCGTGCAAGCCAGGCAGAGCAGAGGAGGGAGCTGGAGATACTGAAGATGCATCATTCCATGTTCAGAACATTCACCTGAGTGGTGCTGTCCAGTGGACTTTCAGGAGCGGTATCTTACATCTGTCCAGCAAAGGTTACAATAGACAAAATAAGTGTTTTGCCACCCCCAGCCAGAAATAGAGAGGGAGATAGTGGATGGGCAGAACAGGGACAAATCTGCACCTTTTTTATGGAGATTGGATAGCATTTTCAATGTTAACCGAAACACATCTTGTTGCGTACACTGAAGGCAAAGTCGACCAGATACTCTGATCACAAGAACAGAAAGTTCTCGTGCCTGCCCTTGATGATTTGCTGCATCCCCCCGGTGTGAATTTCTCTAATTGCTCCTGAGAATTGGAGAGACCCAGAAATGATCATGGAAAACTCAGAAACCGATTTTCCTCAGATAAGTCAGGTTCTCATGATAAGCTCGCAATCCATTCCTCTCTCAAGGCATGGAAGTGGCCTGGGATCTAAATGGTGCCAGCTGTTCTAACCATTGGGAACTCCACGTTTGGTTCAGAGCCCTGGGCAAGGCCATGAAGTCTGTGACTACCTTCAGTGGCCTCTTTGGCCATGCAGTGCACACAGCCCCATCTCTGCTGTCTGCCCTGCCTTCTTTCCAAGGAGCCCTGTGCAATCTGGTGAGTTTTCGTTTCAGAGGATGGAGAACATCACCACGAGTTAACCTTGTGTCTTTCACACAGAGCTTCTAGATGATTGCCTGGTCATGGAGTTTAATTTGGAAAACAAATCCCTAAGACTGGGCATCTGTAATGATGCTGATACTAAAAGGAATCAGATTTCAGTGCCTAATACAGATTCTCTCAGCAACAATGATTAAATGTTCTATGCGCAACAAGAGCCCCCTGAAGCACTATTAATATTGCAGTGACTAATCATTTAAAGATTGATTATCACTGTGTTTAGGTTGTTGTTGTTTTTTCCAAAGCACCAAGAGGCTCAGAGACTCCAAGAGTTTTAATATCTCAAGAGGCTCTACAAGGTTGTTGATGGGACACTGCTTTGTTTCAACCCTCAGGGTCTGGGAGTCTATACGTCCATCAACTTGGTGCTTAGTTATCCTCTGAGAAAATGCACTATATCTGCTTCCCTGAGATCTCTCCCTTTGCCACTGGCTACCTGTTCACAGGTTTCTCACTTTCCACGGCTGGAAGTGCACCCTACAGGGCTCACCAGGCAGAGGCAGGGAGGGTTCTGTCTGGTTGGCTTCCCATTGAGAAGTGGACTAGGGACAGGCTGAGGTGTGACTTAGCTGCAGTGTGCTTAGCACACTGGTAGCCGGGGTTGCCTCCCCTGATGTGACTCACTGGGTGGGTGCCTTCTAGCCATTTGCCTTTTTTCTACTCTGCAGATATCTGGGTGAGGTGACAGTCCTTACAGAGAGAGAAGCCAGTGACGAAGCTGGCCGGCTGCTCTGGGGAACAAAAGACAGGAGCTGCAGTATCTGCCAGCTCTAGGGAGAGGCTCAGAAGGGAGACTTTATACATTGTGAGGGCCAGTTGGGGGGTCTTCCTTTGCAGCTACTTAGAGGTGAGGCGTGACCCCTGGTAGCTAATGTCTGGAAAAGGAGATGAACACCAGGATTTGGTAGATCTGTGCTAGACTCATAGCAGAACTTCCAGGGCCATGGAATTAACTTGTTAGCAAACTAGTGGGTGGTACAGGATCCATCCTCTTTCCACAGATGGACAGTTCCAGACCTGATTTTGGGTTTCCCAAGAGCATTTGGATATCAACTCTTCCATTGTAGGCACATAGCTTTTAGTTGCAAGTGACAGAGTCCACCTCACACTAGCCTTGACTGACTGTGGGTCCAAGAAGGAACTGGGGATGTCCGATTCAGGGGTTCAGTTACTCTTTTCAGGGTTCTTTCTCTTTCTCCATATCTTTCAGATTTTATTCCAAGACAGGCTTTTGCCGGGCAGATGGCTACTAGAGCATACCCACATCTCAGGAGAAAGATTTTTTTCCCCCGCTTAGCTTCTGAAAACTGCTTCTAATAGTATCTCCCTCATTGCTCTTAGAACTGAGAGTTCCTGCATTGGTCAGCATGGCTCAGGCCACTCAAGTGGAGAGACAGGTGGGGGCTTTAGACTGACACCCAGCCCATCCACAGGGCTTCCCTAGAGGAAGAGATATGGGGTAAGCTAAGTGTCAAGGAAAGAGATTCACGGAACTCTCTGCCCTGCCTCTCCAAGTTGCGTAGGTCAGCAGCTCTGGATCAGGCAGTCCTGGGTTTGAATACTGACCCCACCACTTACTACCATGTTTCCTCAGGAAGCTGCTTACTCACCTAGCCTCAGTTTCCTTACCTGGATAGTGGGAGCAGACAATGAAGAACTCAACACAGTGCCTAGCACATAATAATGTCTCAGTAAAAGTCGGCCATTATTGTAGGCCATTATTGTAATCCAGCACGCTAGAAATGACCAAGAAAGATAGAGTGGGCTTTGTTGTTTTTCTAATCTGGTTTTGAATCATAAGGAAGTTGTACATACTTCAAAAGATCAGTCTTGCCCACAAAAGTGAAAATATATGCTCATTCTTTTCTTGAACTGTCAGAACCAACTCTAGAAAATGAAGACCATGATCCTCTGTTCAGTTATGTAAAAGGAAAGAGATTGAGGGAAAAGGAAAGTTGGGCACTGGCATCATGTCAATCCTGGGAACAACCTCCAGGGTGGGCTCCTCCTCTAACTCTGGTTACCCCATGAGCCACAGCCCCATCAACATTCCTCCATGTGGGGCCCCTGGAGAGATGTGGTCACCAGAATTTTTCTCTCCATTCTTTTCTGTGACAGGTGTAGAGGTTAATCAATATGTTGAGACAGACTCCCCCTTGTGGCAGGACTCTCTGACGCTTTTGCATCTCCTGTCTCAGAGTATGGGTGAAACACAGTTTTGTTAGCAATCTGGAAGACTTTCTAAGGTGACTGGTGCTCTGTAGTGTGTGGCCAAGAGGGCAGACCCTGCAGCCACACGGCCTGGGTCCAGATTCCAACTCTACTGCTTTCTGTGTGAACCTGGGTCAGTTTATTGACCTCTGGATGACCTTGTAGAGGCATTATGAAGATTAGATGAGTTAATATATGTGAAGTTAATATATGGGGTGCATAATAAAAAAATGTTAGCCATTACTATTACCATGATCTTAAACACTTAAAATTTAAATGTTGGTTCCTCTTGAGAGAGAGAGTAGGGAAGAGGCAGAGATCAAGAATGATGGGTGAACTACCTGGGGAGTGGTGTTGGACCGGTAGGGGGAACTGAAAGATATAAAAATAAAATTTTTTCCTACAGGATGCTATTAGGTATCAGAGTCAAATAGCCATCCACAACCACATTGCAAAGGATATCTATGCCAGTGGGTTCAATGACCAAGTGGCTGAGTGGTAAGAGCCAAGAGGAGGAGCCACTTTGTGTGCAGAGGGAGGTGGATTGAACCAGATTTTGAACAAAAGACTTGGGTAGAGGGGGACGACATTCCTACCAAGTAATAAACAGAGGCATAATGAGTAGGAAGGCATAGTGTGGAAGAAGAGCCTAGAGCCTCAAATGGTGCTGGAGATGGGAGGAGAGAGCTGCGGCGCAGCATTTTGCTCAGCAGGGAGCATGTGGGCAGGAAGTAGCCTGCTGGCAGTATCATCTTTTTCCAGTGGGAGTGGACAGGGTGACCTTTATGCTTAATGGGGTAGAGATGGCAGAGGAAGAGACCAGTTCACTCAGAACATACTCATAGAAGCCCTACTGTGTGCCAGGGACTCACTGCTCCTGGGACCCAGACAGACAAGGTTCCTCTCAGGGACCTTAAAATGTAGTGAGTTCCAGTTGACCCACTCAGGGAACACAGGTGAGTGCTGACATTATCCTATCTAATAAAAAAGTAATATGCAAATTGACCATCATGCCAAGAATAAGATGGCTGCCCCCAGGTGGACACAAGATGGCCGCCACAGGGTGGCCTGTAGAGGATGGCAGTTGTGGGCAGTTAGGGGTGACCAGACTGGCAGGGAAGAGCAGTTGGGGGTGACCAAGCTGGCAGAGAAGGACAGTTGGAGGAGATCAGGCCAGCAAGGGAGGGCATTTGGAGGGGACCGAGGCCTGCAGGGGAAGGCAGTTGAGGAGAACCCAGGCTTGCAGGGGAGGGCAGTTGGGTGCAACCAGGCCTGTAGGGGAGGGCAGTTGTAGGCAATCAGGCCAGCAAGGAGGGCAGTTAGGGGTGACTGGGCTGGGAGGGGAGGGCAGTTGGGGGAGACCAGGCCTGCAGGAAAGGGCATTTGGGAGAGACCAGGCCTACAGGGGTGGAAAGTTGGAGTGACCAGGCCTGTACAGGAGGGCAGTTGTGGGGGGACCTGGCCTTCAGGGGAGGGCAGTTGGGGGTGACCAGGCCTGCAGGGGAGGGCAGTTAGAGGCAAATGCGCCATCCAGAGAGCAGTTAGGTGTTGATCAGGCTGGCAGGGGAGTGGATAGGGGGTGATCAGGCTGGCAGGCAGAAGTGGTTACGGGCAATCAGGCAGAGGCAGGTGAGCATTTGGGAGCCAGCAGTCCTGGATTGTGAGAGGGGTGTCCAACCACCCTGTGGGAACGGGCGTAAATGGGCATTCGGACATCCCTTGAGGGGTCCCAGATTGGAGAGGGTGCAGGTTTGGCTGAGGGACACTCTCCTGCATGTACGAATTTCATGCACTGGACCTCTAGTCCTATATAATAAAAGCATAGTTTGCAAATTGTCCCCTCTACCAGGAGTTTGTCTGGGAGTTCGACCAGGGGGCGGGGCCAGCCAGGGGGAAGAGAGTGAGGCCCAAGCTAGCAGCTGCCAGTAGTTAGGGACTTTATCAATGCACAGATTTTGTCCCTGGGCCTTTAGTTAGATATAAGGTTGTTGGGAAGCAGGATATTCTTATGGTCTCAGAGTCTCAGGGCATAGAGTGCAGATGAATTACAAAGGGCACCTTTCCTGGAGAGATCTGACATTCCCATAGTAACCAAGTGACTACCTGCATGACTTAGTTGGGATTTCCTGAAGTGATGCCATTAGAGGCAGATACTCTAACAGAAGAACTAAAACAGGATCTAATCGTGGGGAACCAATCAGACGAATCCACAATGTGGGGCATTCTATAAGATAGCTGAGCTGGTGCACAGAAATTAGATGTCAGTAAAAACAAACAAAAAAGGAAGTAGATTATAGGTTAAAGGAGGATAAAGCAGGGATTAGCAAATTATATAGCTCATGCCAGCTTTGTAAATAAAGTTTTATTGGCACCCATTCACATCCATTCCTTTCCATGTGTTTCAGGCTGCTCTAATCCTACAGTGCAGCTCTGAGGAGTTTTAACAGAGACTCTATGACCTGCAACGCCCAAGATATTTACTGCCTGACCCTCTACAGAAACTTTCCTGACCCCTGGATTAAAACAACATACTAACCAAACACAATGCATGAATCTTGGTTAGTTCCTGGATCAGGGTGAAAAAAATGCAAACATTAATACATGGGGAAACTTAAACAGGGAGTGTGTATTCCAGGACTTTATGACTTCCTGTTAACTCTCTGAGGCATGGCTGTCATATTGGGATTGTGCTGCACAATGTTCATCTTGGCTGTTGAATATTAAAGTACTTGGGGGATTGAATCATGATGTCTGCAGTCTACTTACAAGTGGTTCAGTAAAAAGAAAAAATAATAGATAGATAGAAAAGTAGAAAAGAAATGAGGTGACAAAATGTTAGTCAATTTAGATGAAGGGCATACTGTTTAGATGAAGGTTCATTGTACTGTTCTTTGATTATTCCTTTTGATTGAAAGACTTTCAAAATAAAAGTTAACAATAATTAAAAAAACCTTAAGCACAACTGGAGGGTTAATTTAGGGGTACCTTTCAGTAGCCCTGATGTGACTTCTTACAGGCTGTGGCCTGGCCCACTTATGCCACCTTCAGGGCATTCCCTTGGGAGTGAGAGAAGCGCTGGGAGCCAGAGGTGAGCTTCCTGTCAGCTGAAGAGGCAGCCCCAGCAGGAACTTGTGTTGTAACCCGGGGTTTTGCTTGTTGTCTCTGCACAGTAATTCTATCAAGCTGGTGAATCTGCTCTCCATCTTTATCAGCACATGGCTCACTGCAGCTGGTTTCATCCATTTGGTAAGTAGTCTCACACATGCCTTAGCTCTGGCTTTCCTGGAACAAGCCTCTGAGTCTTTTGATTACTTGCATTGTTTCTCACTGTGGAGAAACTTAAGCCCAGTTGTCCAGCTTAAGAAAAGAAGAAGCAACTGCACCGTTATCTGGGTTTCCAAACCTTTACCCCAAACTGGTTCCAGTGCTGAGTAAAATTTGCACTAGTGTCCTGCGTTTTCCAGCTCACAAGTTGTGTGCCCTGGGACTTCGGTACATTTTCACTCTATCTGCAATACCCGCAATGAGCCACAAGATGGCAATGCTCCCTCGGCAAACGCCTGAAAATATCATGGGGACAAGGTTGGAAGTTTGCCCCACATCTTTGTAAACAACACATACAGATCCCTCAGTTTCTTTTCACTTCCCCCTTACAAAAAGCCACCTTTGATTCTCTTGCCTGATGACTTGTCAAGTTATTTTGTATCTCAAAAAATGTTAATTCTTATAGATGAGCGATTCTTTAAAAGCCTTGTATTAGAAGTAAAGCTGTTCTCATCCTCCTCAGGGCAGACTTTTCCTGCTTGTAGGAAACACAGCTATTGTAGGGAGCCTGTTATTACCCCTAAGAGAACCTTATCTGACTCTGAAGCTTTGAGTAGGGGTGCCCTTCCCTTGCAGAGCCCCTTTCTGCCTCAGGGGTGGAAGCTGGCATTTAGCTGCCTACTATAGGGACTTACATGATTTTCACCCCATGGAGCACAGCCCAAGGGAAGCCAGGCTCTCTTTCAGTCACTAGATCTGAAGGTTCTCCACCTACTTTTTTATGCTGATGGGATTCTTGGCTGAAATCACCCTTTGATGATCACCCTAATTCTGCCAAGTGCCTGCATCACAGATAGGGATGGGTTAGTCACTTTCAATAGCCAGTAACCTCACCTTTGTGCTGCGAGGAGCACCAGGACCTTCCATGGAAAGGGCACGCTGACGATGGGTGATGTGTGAGCTGGTGGACCAGGCAGGATCTGGGAGCTTTCTGGAGAAGTAGAGGTGGAGGTCTGGGGCCTGTGGGCCTGGGGTGCCCTCGCACTGGCCACAGTGAGAGATCGCAGACACTGGTCAGGGAGAACAAACCACCATCTCTCTCTCTCTCCTGAGAGTATCTACAGTACCTTTCCTGCCTGCTTCATGGCTTTGTTGGCAGATCAGATATGATGAGAGGACTGAAAGTGTTTGTGACATTTAAAGCAGAGAGGGGCACACTGCAGCCTGGGCCACAGGTCTCCAAACCTGACCCGCCCCCTCAGTTTCCGTATTACCGCTGGCCAATTTCACCCACCAATTCCGAGCTGAGTTGTCCCTTCAGAGATCAGACACTGAATGGCCTGTAAAACTAAAAGCATTTATTTACTCTCTGGCCTTTTGCAGAAAATGTTTTCTACCCTGGGCCTAAAAAGTTGTGTAAAATCAAGCTGTTCTCATGGGCCCCCTTTTGTGCTCCCGGGAACAGCCTGCGATTCACAGGGTGGAGCCATTGCTGAGGATCTACAAAACAGGGAGCCGAGCCAGACCCCAGGAGATGCTGCTGGGGGTTTGGACGTGAGATCTGGAGGAGCCAGGCCTATGGCAGGATGATGAAAGGAGAAACCCTCTGCGGGAGGCACTAGAATTTCTTTGGGAGCTTGTGAGTGGGGGCTGGGAGACTGAGCAGGAACTTGCTAAGAAAGGGCCAAGTAGGGCTCTCTAGCCCCTTCCTTGATGGGAATGCCATAAAGTGAGGCCAGAGCAAGACCTTAACCTGCAGCTAGCATCAGATCTTCAACAATGTGAAGGGAAAACAGACGGGGCCTCTCCCTCCTAGCCCCCATCTGCCGGGAAGCATGATTGTGTTCCTACCACTCTCTGCTACCTGCTCGGCCATCCCTCACAGAACCCAACCTAGTCAGCCAACACTGGGGTTGAGGGGCTACCCCTCCAAAACATCCTGCTGGAACTTTTGTGCTCCTGGTTTATTATATAAATACTAGAGGACCGGTGCACAAAATCCATGCACTCAGGGGCTGGGTAGGGCAGTGAGCTCCTTCAGCCTGGATTGCGAGAGAGTGCAGGCCAGGCTGAGAGACCCCACTGGTGCACAATTGGGGCTGGGGAGGGATGTGGGATGTTGGCCACCTGGGGAGGAAATATAGGAGGGCTCCAGGTTATGTTCAGCCCATCTTGCTCAGGTCAATCAGCTAGACCTCAGCAGCAAGCTAACCTACCAATTGGAGCATCTACCTTCTCATAATCAGTGCATGTCATAGCGACTGGTCAACTGGTCAATTGTCTGCCCTCTGGTGGTCAGTGCACACCATAGTGAGTGGTTGAGTGGCCTTAGCATATTATACTTTGATTGGTTGAATGGATGACTGGACACTTAGCATAGTAGGCTTTTATTATCCTATCTAATAAAAGAGTAATATGCAAATTAACCATCACTCCAATACACAAGATGGCTGACCCTATGTGGTCAAAGATGGATGCCCCCATGTGGACACAAAATGGCCACCACAAAATGGCCTGCAGGGAAAGGCAGTTGTGGGGGACTCAGGCCTGCAGAGGAGAGCAGTTGGAGAGGACCAGGCCTGCAGGGGAGGGCAGTTAGGGGTGACCAAGCCTGCAGAAGAGGGCAGTTAGAGGCAAACAAGCTGGCAGGGGAGCAGTTAGGCATCAATCAGTCTGGTAGGGGAGTGGTTAGGGAGTGATCAGCCTGGCAGGCAGAAGCAGTTAGGGGCAATCAGGATGGCAAGCACACAAGCAGTTGGAAGCCAGCAGTCCTGGATTGTGAGAGGCTGAAACGGGCAGTCAGACATCCCTTGAGGAGTCCCAGATTGGAGAGGGTGCAGGCTGGGCTGAGGGACACTCTTACCCCATGCATGAATTTCATGCACCGGGCCTCTAGTATAGGATATGTATCTCTAGCATAATATTCCTTTTTTCTCCCCTGTCTCTTTTCTAGGTGGAGAATTCAGGGGACCCATGGGAAAATTTCCAAAACAACCAGGCTCTTACGTACTGGGAATGTGTCTACTTGCTCATGGTCACCATGTCCACTGTTGGCTATGGGGATGTTTATGCAAAAACCACGCTCGGGCGCCTTTTCATGGTCTTCTTCATCCTTGGGGGACTGGTAAAAGCTCTTTGTTATGATGTTGATTTTTATAGTCATTAATATCTTCTGTTATCCATTCATGAAAACTTTGTATTTTGATAGTGTGTTACTGCGCTAGAAGCAAGCAATTGCTTTAGTTTTACAATTAGGCTAAGTCAGTCTGAGCGTGAGGGTGACTTTTTTGCATATTTCTTTGGTGTATTAACTTGTTTCCCAGAGACCCAGGCATGTTTCCCTTGTCAGGGCCAGCCATTTAGCCAGGAGCAAACCTAAGTGTCTTAAGAAAATGTTTCTCACTTATTGAGTGTTTGTCCCTTAGTAATATAACTCAGTATCTGACATTCTGCAAGGACAGTTGCTGTCCTCGACCCTGGTAACTGACTCCATAGACAGTTTGCAGTTTCAAGAGTTCTCCGCCCCTTAACAGTCCTCCCCAAACTTCCAACAAACACTGTGGCTGGGGCATGCCCTAAAGAGTGGGGTCTCCATTTCAGAGATGGAGGCCCACTGGTCTTGTCCAGGTGGATGTCACCAAGTGTGGCACCTGGGATGTTTTTTCTTCCCCTTGTAAGTCAGAAAGTTTCACTGTTTGCTTTTCTGCTCTCTGCAAATCATAATGGTCGGTTATGATGTCATTTTCAAGGGACGTTTGACAACACGGTGACAGTGGCTGCATTTTGTCTCTCAAAGCAGCTCACTGTACCTTTTGATTTTTTAAAAAATATTTTTATTCATTTTAGAGAGGAAGGGAGAGGGAAAGATAGATAAAAGAAACATTAATGATAAGAGAGAATCATTGATTGGTTGCCTGCCACTGGGGATTGATCCTGAAACCTGGGCATGTGCCCTGACCGGGAATCAAACCATGATCTTCTGGTTCATAAGTCAACTCTCAACTGCTGAGCCACACTGGCCAGGCTAAGATTCAATTTTTGCTGTGTGTGAGGTAGGTGATTAAAATCCTACTTCACACACAGCTTTCACATATGTACACCACACACACATTTACACTATGCATACACATCTCTCTGTTTTGTATGCATAGGACATAATACATTTAAAAATGTATGTAAATGTACATGTGTGTGTGTACATCAACACAAGTGTTTCCACATTGTCTGTGAGGTCCAGTTTATCCAGCCACAGGCGCATTGTTTGTTGGACAAAACATGGCAGATTTGTGTTTCTCTTCACTATCCTTTCCTCCCATGTGATGTCCTCAGTTTACCTTGTGTGCTTTTAGTGATTTTTTTAAATGCAAAAGTTGGTATTATTTTAATCTCCCTTTGGTGTTTATTATATTATCTTTAATCATTCATAGGCATTGGTTCTCCTTTGGATTTTAACTAGAAAAGTCTTGCCCTGCACTAATCTGAGTGTGTGTATGTGTGCACGTGTGCATGTGTGTGTGCACGTGTGTGTGTGTGTATAAGTGTGTAATTTCCCCAGCATGCATCTCCCTTACCTATTTTTCTTCAGGAAGAAGAGCTAGATGTCAACTTAATTATTCCCGTCTTCTTGGAATTTTTCTCTTTGTATTTGCCTTTTGTGCAATATCAGCAACTGTGATTTTTTTTAGTTGTCTAGGCTGGCTGATGTTTGTTTTGCCTTGTGTATTTTCAGGAGCTTACCCTTTTTTTGCCTTTTTTTTTGTAATCCAACGTATTAGTGTATACCTTCGCAGTTCTAATCCTTGTGTTTTCAGATCTTAGCATCCCCCCCCTTCTGAAAAGGTCACCCCTTTCTTTGGCCTGTCTTTTTAGTCTCTCTTCTGTCTCCTATCTTTTCCTCAGGCCATGTTTGCCAGCTACGTCCCTGAAATCATAGAGTTAATAGGAAACCGCAAGAAATACGGGGGCTCCTATAGTGCGGTTAGTGGAAGAAAGTAAGTATCCAGAGGTCTGCTGCCTCTGCTGCAGGGTCCTCTCTGCATGCCATTGTTTTTTTGGCTCTTGTTTCTTTGTCTCATGCATGTAGGCAATGTTTGCCCGATACGTGCCCGAAATTGCTGCTCTCATCCTGAATCGGAATAAATTCGGCGGGACTTTTAACAAACATGGAGGCAGAAAGTAAGTCGGTTGCATCAGAAAAGATGTGGTTGAGTGGCTTTCAGGAGTCCTGGTGGTGGTGGCACCTGAGTCCTGTCCTCTCCTACCCACCCGGGCATTTCTCTGAGGGAAGGGCCATGCTCTGGGTGGGGTGTGATATTATCTGGGTTGTCACACTGGGACCAACCGCCCAGCCCTGTTCTCATTCACCTCTGTCCCCCTGTGCATCTTTCCAAGAGACATGGGTTTATCCTGGAAAAGGTCCAGCTATCACTGGGCCTGTATTTTCTGTCCTGGTCCCTAACAAGTAAACCATGCTCTTTCATTCCCACACCACTGGCTGGGTGGTTACACTCAGGTCCCCCACACTAAGATGATGCCATTTTATGGGTTATCTGTGCAGCAGTAACGCAAGATCTTACTCCAGCAAAGAATTTGCAGGGAGGCAAGGCAAGGTCACATTGCCTACTAGAAGGCATGGCCACAGGGGAACCAGTTCTTTTTAACCAGGAGGCACAGAGCTTATCCTCACAGGGACTCATTACTCACTAGCAATTCCTTGTGGGCAAGAAATAATGTGTTTCTGATAAGTCAGGACACCACATGCTAAGGCCGAAGTATCTTGTTTGGCTTTCCATACATGAATGCTTTCTCCATGGGCTCTCTTTCAACTTGTGCTCACCATGTTATCAATTTGTGGGTCTGTGACCCACCAGTGATTTTCCTCTGAGTACATGGCCGGATCACAGATCGCTGTGCTCTGCCAGTTCTGGACACTGCTGGAGGGAGGCACAGCAGGCAGCAACCATCCGTCCCTTTTTTTTTTTTCTTGGGCACAGCTTTGTTTCTAAGGTTTTGTTCTTTGTTTTAACTTCCATGTAGTAAGAGGTACACACACATCTTTATCATTCAGCTCATACCTGTTTGCCCAGCCAGTCACTCCCACCTGATCTAGACGCAGAATATTTCCATCACTCTTGCCCCTTCCCTATTACAGAGTTCCTGCACTGGAACTAGGCTTCTTTCATTCATTTTCAGGTAAACTCTTAAATAGCCGATTCTGTTT
Organism: Lasiurus cinereus; assembly: GCA_011751065.1. Classification (NCBI taxonomy): domain Eukaryota; kingdom Metazoa; phylum Chordata; class Mammalia; order Chiroptera; family Vespertilionidae; genus Lasiurus; species Lasiurus cinereus. Next base: position 1,673,504 of record JAAGEH010000367.1, read on the forward strand.
TTTAAGAGAAAATCAAACCAGCACCATGGTGTCCCCTCCATCCTCACCACCTCCTCCTCACATGGCAGTCCCATTTGGTACATGGACCTCGTCAGTGAGGCGGTTTCAACACACCCCACATTTGGGTGTCCCGTCCTCCCTCCAGAAGATGAGGAGGCGGGAAAAATAGGGCTCACTTTCTTGAACAAATACAGGACACCAGTTTTCTTTCAAAGGAACAAAGGACAGTAGCTGAGAGAGCCAGGTGGCACCTTCTTTTGCAGCCAGCCCGTACCTCCACTCCCCTCTGATGGAGCCCTGCTCTCCTATTTCTGTAATAGCCCCAATGAGATTAGAACCAAGTGGCTCTGACTTCTTGGCCACTGGTTACATCTGAAAGGCCAAATGTGTCTGGAGATTCCATCGGTCCTGTGCTCCATGCCCAGAGGAAAACAGCTTCTCTCTCAGTTCTGCTTTAAAGTGTGAGCAGGTTGCCATAAAGCAGACAGCCTTCCGACCGGCAAGGCCATGTTGGCCTCCCATCCGCTGTCCCAGCCAGCTTGTCCTATCACTGCCCCCGAAGTCAATTGCCCTGAAGTCCAGGTTGAAAATATGTCTTGACTCTTACTCCACATAAAACCCCTTTTACCACCAATTAGTTTCCCAACCCCAGTGTGGGTGGTCCTGGTGACCGACAGCTTTTGAAGGCCAGTGACCAGCTCGGGACCTCAGACCAGTGCTCACTCCCCAGCCTGGTCTGATCCTTGGCATTTCCACTCCAAACCCCTCTCGGTGATGACTTCAGATCACAGGCTCCTGCAGCTTTTGTTCTGCCTCCCTCTTGGTAATCTTTTATCACCACTCCTAGCCTGCTTATGCCCGCCCCCTCTCTTTTTTCCTGTTCCCTTTATGAAAATGCGCACTTTGCTTTTAATGTTCTTACTGGGTCTCCAGTGTCGCCGACCCTGCGGACAGAGAGCAGGTTCTGTCATCAGCATGGGGACTGTGCACTTTACGCATTGTTTCCTGGTTCAAAAGCTAATTACTAAGTAGTTTAAAGAAGCCCTTTGGTCACTTAGATCTTTCATCAGAAAATATAAGCTTGGGAAAGGCACGGTAATAGAGGGCCATTAGCACCCTTTGTTTGATGTTGTTTTTCCAGTCAGTAGAACAAGATTGATGAAATGTTATGTTTGGCCACGATTTGAGTTTTCGTTTGGAAGTCAGTGTTGAGAGAATGGGCTGTCAGAATCAATAAGTTCCCTCACGCTTGGGATACAGGCGTGTGGTAGCAATTAGCAATATAAGGTCTTTATTTGAACCCAAGCATGGGTTCTGGCAGCAAACATAATGAGAAACTACAGTTGTTCTATTTCTAACGTCAAAAAGTTTCCAGATAAAATTAAATGCATTTGCAAAAGGAAAGCAGCTAAACTTTGTTGAAAGATAGAGTTCAGACTCTGAAAATAGTATGCTTTGCCCATGTTTGTGTGTACACATGAATGTATGTGCTGTACTCGTGGACCCACTTACATGCACGCTGCTCCCGAGGATTTAGTCAAGTGAGTGCCCAGAAAGTAATTACAACATATACACGGTTAAGGGATTGGCTTATGGTTGCGTATTTTACTCAGGAATAACCTTTCTTTTAAAAATGCATCCTTGGAGAACTCAAGGTAACTTGCAACCCAGAGCCACGGAGACAACAACTTTGAATTCCAAAGATTATTTAGAGTAAAAGAAAATGAGGCCGAGAAGCTCGGGAGGTTGTTTAGGTAACACTGCTTTTTAGAATATCAGAACATATGAAGATTTCCTCGGCACCTGATTTTCAGTATGTGTTTGCCAGAATGTAAAGATTTCCTTTCACCTTCCCCTGTCAACACTGTATCAAGGGTGTCACCCAGCCCTCTCCTCATTATTCCACACCTGACCTCCCACAGCACAGCCCGAGCCAGCAGTGGGTGTGGGCAGTATGCTCTGTGGGTCAGCTTTTCTCTAATGTATCTTATGATGATGTATTGGAGCTCCTGAGAATAGGGAGTTGGTTGTCAATAACCAGGAGTTCCAGTGAATGACCAAGGAAGGCAGTTTTTCCAAGTTGGAGGTCTTGGGGACAGTTAGCCCCTTTGGCTGAGCCCCCAGATTTTATTCAAAAGAGTAGCCTACTTGCAGCCCAGCCATCCTCTTACGGACGCTCTCTGCCTCTTCTCCTTTCTTTCATGTGATGCCAAAGCCGCTCTGAGGCGGGGAACACAGGGGTGAGGCTCCCATGACCTTTAGGATCCCAGCTTGCTCTGCTTCTGCCCACAGCCCCTGCCGTTTCCCCCAGTGGTTTCCTCTCTGTGTGTGACTCAGCCCACTCCTAGTTAGTTTATGAGAACTGACAAGATCATGGTCTAAGGTCACATGGCCAAGGGCCATGGAAAATAATCGGCCACAGAGAGCAATCCATCTGCTAACCCCTTTGTTAGAGGCGGCCTGGACAGGGAGCCATCCAGACCTTATATTTCCCAGGCGGGGCTTCGGGGGCCCGAAACAGAGGCAGTGTTTTTGGCCAGGTGTTTGGGACAGAGGAGAAAGGGATGGGTTAGATTATTCCATAGATTCTTGGTAGCCAAATACTGAGAAGACACAGAGAGAGAGATGAATCACAGGACAAGGAGTAGGCAAAGGGGAATAGAAAAGTGAATATAATGTACTTGGAGGAAATATTGCCAGCTGAATGAGAAAACTGGGCCCCTTCTGGCTGGAGGAACAGTGGTTGCAGACTAACTGGGCCTAGCTCCAATGCACAAAAGCTGCCTGTGAAACTTAAATGCCATGGCTTCTAGAGCACATTCTTCTGGACTTCCAGGCGAGCTCGGATCACTGTAGAGCAGAGCCTCAGGGCTGCCTTCTATGACAATAGTAATAACTACACACACTTGCCTATTTTCCAATTAGCTCAACAGCCTGTGAGGAAGGTAATGTTGTCTTCTCCATTTGCAGCGGGTGAGGAAACTGAGGACCGCAGAGGTTAAGTGATTTGTCTGATGTCCCATAGCTATTGAAGGGCAGATCTTTGATCAGGGGTGTAACCTGGGGCATCATGCGCCCCTCGGTCACATTGCCTCTCTAGATCATTTCTTGAGACCCTGTTCGTTCTGTTCTATACTCAGGGATCTTACCATTGTACATGTTTCTCCACCACTGTCTGTAAGTGGGGTGTCATCTTGGGTCTGTCTCCTCCTTCTGATTATTTGTTACCTTTCAGGATCCTGGCCCCAGGGAGAGGGGACAAACTATTTTTCCCTCTCATTTGGTTAGAAGAGAAATTGACCTCTTGAACACCTCTAACAATGAGGGGCTCTCAAAAATGGATAGACAGATCATTAATCAACGTGAGATTTGTGTCTTACTAGTATTTGTGGGTTTCAACACTGTCAGCCCCTTTCAGACTCCATCCTTTCTGGGGGTTCATTTCCTAGGTGACCAGCCATCATAGGTGGTAGTGATCACCTAGACCAGTAGTCAGCAAACTGCAGCTCACAAGCTACATGCAGCTCTTTGGCCCTTTGAGTGTGGCTCTTCCACAAAATACCATGGCCTGGGCGAGTCTATTTTGAAGAAGTGGCGTTAGAAGAAGTTTAAGTTTAAAAATTTGGCCCTCAAAAGAAATTTCAATCATTGTACTGTTGATATTTGACTCCTTTGACTAATGAGTTTGCCGACCACTGGCCTAGACTGCTCCTGGGCAGAGCCGACCTGCTTTCTGTCTTAGGAAGAGCCCTCTCTGCCTTGGCAGATGTATCTACCTGCTCCCTTCAGTTCCTGAGAGCACACCTCTGGGTCTCTGGTGGTGGTTTCCTGGTGGCAGGTGCCTCTCCAGGGATATTAGCTCTGAGCGGTAATATCAGCCCTTGGGCTGTGTCCCTCTGGAGGGAGGGAGGGCCGGCCATCTGCTTTCAACCTCTGGTGTGTCCTCAGGGTTGTAAGAAGAAGCCTCAAAGACACAGAGGTGGGGAGACTCTATTATGCTTTTCTATTAAAAAATGAAAATAGGGTGATTAGTGTTTTTTCTTGAAAAAGCTTACATTTTGAAAAGTATTCAGTAATTTGGAACAAAATGTCAAGCTCTAAGAACCGCTAGAGAGCAGTTACTGTCTGCTCCTGTTTTCTCCACTGGTTCATTCATTTAGTTCTGGAGGTTTGCTGAGGAACTCTGTACCAGGCCCACTGCTGGGCTGTGTACGAGCCGGATGGGGATGGGTGGTGAGCAAGCTGCCCAGGGAACCTGTCCTGGTGGAGGTCACAGACCCCAGGAGGTCACAGGCAATGAGCAAGGCTGTGGCCAAGGAAGCTACCAGGCACACATGTTAAAAGCAGAGACAAGACCCAAGATTCTGTTGTAGAGCAAAACCAGGATTATTTACCTTCAATAAAGGTCCTTCAATAAAGTTGACACCTGGGAGGAGATGTTACAGTGTTTCAGTGGCCGCTGAACCCAGCTTTCATTATCCTCAAAATAAGTGAGCACCCTAGTTTTAAAATTCATATTTTGTGAGGTCTTTGCTTGTCCCTCCATGGAACTAAGTTTTAAACTGTCTCTCTGGGGTCCAGATGCCTGACCGAGCTCTGCCTTGACCCACGAGGGGAGGCATTCACGTATCTGCCCCACTTCTGTTTTAGGGGGCCCTTATCAGACTCCCTCTTCCCTCTTATCAGAAATAAGCTTCTCATCTTCCTCTGCATTCTTTGTTCATTTCTGATTCCACTTTCTCGTCCCTTTTGCGAGATTTCTTGTGTCAAAATGGGATTCCATCTCACTGTCTTCGCCAGACTAAGGTTTTGCACACTGTGGTTCTCGACCATTTTTTAAAAATTGGACTTGAAATGACCTGCTGGGGAGGAACAGAGATTATTTCTTCACGAAAGTTCATTTCATTTACCCTTGGTAGCCCACCCCCACCTAAACGAGAGCTCACATGAGTTCCTCATTGTCATTCATTCCACATGTGTTTATTGAGTGCTCGCTACACACCAGGCACTGGGGATAGATGTATTTCCACATACCCATAAAAACCTCCAAATAGGCCACATCTGTCTTGAGCTGCACATCATATATTATTTGACCACCAATGTGGTTGGCAGTTCAAAGTCAGAGCTTATTTAGGTTTCCCCTGCTTGTTCCCAGAAGTGACAGCCTTCCTGTGGGCTGCATGGCCATGGCTGAGCCTCCTGGGAAGGCCTGACCCAGCGTTTGGACTAGGACACAGGGTCCTTCTCGTGGTGTGTTGGGCTGAGCGCTGGGGGCCTTCTTCCCTTTCCCATCTCCATGGAGCTTAGGCAGCACTCACTCTTGCCTCCCATGGTCTATGTGGCAGGGCTGCTCTTGTGAGTGAGGTTCCCTGTGAAATGTCATTTATGATTTTTGTCCCACAGAGACCGCTCTGGTTGAAATGTGACTGAAACTTTGCTTTTTACACAAACTTCCATCCCTTGACAAGTGAGCCCTTCAGCCCGCTCCTTGCAAGGCCCATGCGAGCCCCAGCTTGAACTCCCAGCAATGTCTTCAGATTCCTAGATTTTAAAAACCATAAATTAGCAAATCATCAACATATCACCAGGAAGGATCATCTGGTAGCCATTCGAGTCAGAAGGAAACACAGGCCCCAATAACTGATCTTCACAAAGATATGAAGAACCGTAGACAGACAGATACAGTAAATAGGAAGACAAACAGATAATTCAAGCTGACAGGCCAGCTTGGACTGATTAGGCATTCTGCTTTGATTATCATTAAACTTTTAGGGGAGGAAAAAATGAGATTGCCCTAATACTTTGGAACAATGACCCCTTGACTACTTCTGAAATTCAGTACTGAGGGACAGTTACCAAAAGCAAGTGTCGATTAGATGCTGTATCATATAATGTAATATGCCAGGTATTCCTTTGCAGCGAGAGGGGTCTTGGTGGGTGTGGATGTGGGTGCTTCTTTCTTTGCATCTGCTTTGGATTCTTGTAAGCCACATCTTCAGCCCCTTTCAAACTTGAAGCTCGATTTAAAGAGAGTCGGATGCATATTAAATCAATTTCCTGATAATACTAATGGAATGAAAGCACCCCCCCAACACACACACACACATTTTCCTGCTGTCTCTCTTCCCTTCCACACACTTATCAAAATGTTCCAGCTATTGTTCTGAAAACAAGAATAGAAATATAGGTGGGAGATGAACTGCATGGCTAAAAAAAAATCAAAGTCATATGTAATCCTAGATTTTGCTCTTAAATATTCATTCTTTCATTAAAAAAAGAAGTCTGAATATGAATTTTCTAGTTATAATTCCAGAAGATTATTTCTCTTTAACCTCACATTTTATTGGAGAATCCTTGCTGGGTAGATTTCAAATCTAAAAGATGCACGCAGCCCTCAGAAATTAAATGATGTTGTTTTCTGTTTCTGATGATGTCATTCATTTTGATGGAAGGCTTTCCAGATCTGTCTTCAGCAGTTCTCAGTAGATTTGGGGTTCATCCCACAGATGCTTCCATCATACATTGAAAACAAACTAGGAAACTTTCTAACTGACCAAGTCTGGTGTTGCCTTTTATTAAAAATCTGTAGGGGCTAATGTGATGTGAAACTCCTGGAAGCCTCATTCTATGACATTCAGGGATCCAGCCTCCACATCCTAGTACTGGCATTGCATGGCAATGGCTGTTCCCATCCCCAGAACCACAGGGCTGCTCCAGATGCAGGTGGCAATCGTCAGTAAAGGAACCTTAGGTCCCCTCTCTATACCTTTTTAATAAGGGGACATAGAGGCAGTTCAGAGATGCATACATGCCCATCTCTGTGAGAGGTTTCTGACCCTGGCCACTGACTGGGAAGCCCAATGTCAGGTAGCATCTAGAGTAAATCCAGGAAAGCTCTCATTCAGCATATTTGCTTCACTAACAAGTATTTGAGCCCCTGTCATATTCCTGGCACCGTGCTATGTGCTGTGTTTAAAAGGATGAACTAGCGCCCAACCAGTATGGCTCAGTGGTGAGCATCAACCAATGAACTGGCAGTTCAAATCATGATTTGATTCTATGTCAGGGCACTTGCCCGGGTGGCTCAATCCCTAGTAAGGCGCATGCAGGATGCAGCCGATCTATGATTCTCACTCATTGATGTTTCTATCTCTCTCTTCTTCTCTGAAATCAATAAAAATATATTTTCAAAAACATTTATAAACAAACAAACAAATAAATAAATAAATGAAAGGATGAGCTAGAAAGTGTGATTATTGCTCTCCTGAAGTGTACCTGGGACATCGAGCAATTAGAATCATTTAAGAAGCCAGTGGCAGCTAAACAGAAGCTTGACTGTGGAAGTATCATCCCAGTGAAACGCTATTTTGGCGACAATTTTATTTAGTAAAATCATGAAATTATAAAGCAACATGAAGGCTGCAAGCCTTTTAGAAGGAATGCTCCTGAAAGCATTTGCTAATTCCCAATTTTTTAAAAAAATATATTTTATTGATTTTTTACAGAGAGGAAGGGTGAGAGATAGTTAGAAACATCGATGAGAGAGAGACATCGATCAGCTGCCTCCGGCATATCCCTGACTGGGGATGTGCCCGCAACTAAGGTACATGCCCTTGACCAGAATCAAACCTGGGACCTTTCAGTCCACAGGCGGATGCTCTATCCACTGAGCCAAACCAGTTTCGGCAAATTCCCAATTTTTAAATGTACCCATTGAGTAGTTAGGGAAAAGGTAACAGCAGGTAACTTGAGCACCAAAAGCCTACGGATCTAATGATGGACCCAGTAACAGAGGGGTGCAGAGAGATTTGGAAGGATGGGGAGTGGCTGATGCCACCCTGAGGTCTGCTCCATTCCATGCCTTCTTTCTTCCATAGTGAGGAGTTCTGTGCCTCATTGAGACCTGGAAGCATTATTTTGTGTGTAACATGCCAGAGGCCTTGGAGACTTGTGCAGGTGTGTTGCATCTACTCAGCCAATAACAGAGTATGCAGCCTGGGGCAACACCCTTGGGCGTGGTGGGGAGCAAGGCCAGGATGTGTCAACTTGATTGTCATTATGGGAAGGTCAAGTCCAATAGCACATACTCTCAAGCCATCAGGCATGATTTACTAGAAGGGTTAGAGAGAGAGGAAGGGCTCACTTTGCAAATCAAAGCTGTATGTCTCCTCTCTAGGGCAAGAAACATTTCTTTTGGACTCATTCTCTATTTCACCTTCATCCCCAAAGAGGTAGCTGACTTTTGCTTAATCCTCTCTTCTCTTGATCCCTCTGGTTCAGAAGCAGCATTACCAAGTGGAGAGAGACAAGCTTGCTTTGATCTGAGTCGAGGAGAGTGTGGTTCAGTGTGATGATCCCTCTGTAATTTCAGAGAGCCGGCCAGAATTGGAAGAGTCAGGTCAGGAGAAGACTAGCTATCTAAAAAATAGCCAAAATCCATTAAGTCTGCAGTTAGTGGATGAATAAAATGCAGAGGAGTGAGGGGTTGGGGAGAGAGACAAGAAAGTACAGTTTGTGAGAGTCTGGCCATCATATTATTGCTTCCTTAAGAGAGTTGTGTAATTCCTCTTCTGGGCAGGAAGGGAAGGAAGCAGAGGGGGAGGGAGGAAAAGAGGGAGGGAGGAAAGAAGAAATAGAGAGAAAGGAACCAAATCGGTGGTGGTAATATCTACATCCTAGTTTATTATGATAATTATATGAGAAACTGAAAAGCAGGGATTGGCAGAGCTTAGACAGGGAACCTTATTTAAAGGGTCCAGGACTGTATGTGGTTGGAGAGGAGTGATTCTTCAATTAAAAATGAGGTGCTTGCCCAGGGGGTAAGAGATCTACAAAGGGACTTGTATCCATGCATAGGAACATGACTAATGGACACAGACAATAGGGGGTGAGAGCACGTGCTGGGGAGCGGGTGCGGGCAGGGAGAGGTCAAGGGAGAGGGTGAAAGAAGACATATGTAAAACTTTCAACAATAAAGCATTAAAAAATGAGGTGCTGTTGACAGAAGGGGGGTGCCTGCTGAACAGGCAAAATCAACCAATGTCTCCCACTCTGAGGTTCCCAGCATTTAGTTTTAAGACTTGGATTGAAATACTCTTTAGGCAGCCAGCCACAAAGACGGGGATCATTGCTTGTGAACAGTCCAATTACGGAGGTCTGACTTGGGATGCTGGAGGTGCAGTCACAAATTCCTCTGGGCTGACTCATGTGCTGATCACCTACCAATAGTAAGATGCACCCCTGTCCTGCAGTAAGATCTGGTCTGGTCAAGACATCCAGTGCTTCCCATTGGGTGGACCAGTAGTCTGTCCTCCGACCTTGGTGTATTTTCCAGAGGTGCCTTTGCTGCGAAGCTGGGATGTAGTTGCTCAACCTTCTGCCCCATTTAGAGAAACAGCCAACAGCCTATCTCCCCAGAACAGCTCTGTTGACAGCTGGATCAGATGATTACTTCATTCTCTTCTTCACTTGGAGGGAGAAGGCATTACCTTCCTTTGTGATTAGCAAAATCTTAGATGTAGCCCTGGCTGGGAAATGACCTAATCTCCTAACATCCTTGGGTTGTTTTGATTGTTGTTTGTTTGTGTTTTCATTTGTTTTAAACAGAAAGTGGTTAAAACAGGGCTTGGAGTGCTGCGTGCTCACAGTTGTTTTGGTTTCATTTTTGTCATTTTTTACATGTGCTGTTCTCTCACATACTTGAAACAGGGTAGTAGACTTGAGCTGGCAGAAGCAGGCACTGCTCTGAGAGGCTTGCAGCTGACTGTTCAATTTCTTCTACACTTACTATGCCACAGGTCACCTAGCCACATATGCTCCGCCATCAAGTCCATTGATCAACATATAGTTCGTGATAGCCTAGCTAGTTTGGGGGTCCTGAGCTGGGTCCCAGGGGACGTTGGAAGGAGGGGGCCCACTCACCTGGGTTTGCCTTGTTTACAGAAGTTGATCTCCTGGCATAGACATCCTTTGGGACAGTCTTTTAGGAGGATGTGTGAAGGCAGGAGCTAGTTTAGCCTTCTTTCTTCAGGGCAGTACTTTGAGTACTGACCACTGTGATGTGGGTTTTGGGCCCTCTTGCCACCCCACTCTGCTTTCTACATGATAAATGCTGATGAATTCTTGGACAAGTCCTTCTTAAAATGCATTCCCATCAAGGCAGCATCTATCAATGGCAGGAGGTGTGGGGGGAGGTGGGGCCAGAGAAACATGATTAGAAGGCTCAGCAGAAAGACAAGAGCTTCTAGCATATGTATTTGATATAAATATTATAGTTTTACAGACATCGGGATCAATATATGCCACATTTCATCTAGGTCTTTTACAAAGTGAGCACAGTGTATTCAGGAAAAGCTGTATAGGATTTTCAATTTACTCTGTATGATTTATTGTGACAGGATAGCTATGGGTTTTTTAAGTTCTTTATACTTGTTCCAGTAAAAATGGATATAGTATCTTTAAAAATAAACAGCCCAGAGCTGTGCATTTTACATCGTCTTCCTTAAGTGAGGCTCTGCTAAAGAAAGATGTTGGACCTCCCTGTCCTATGAGGTCCAATGCAGTCAGATCTACCTCCATCCTCACGTTTTAGCTTTTTTTTGAGGGAGTGGGGGTGGGGTTGTGAGTTGTAGGGAGAGTAAACATGACCGGAATTAGGAAGCTGTTGTATATGTCTAGACAAGATGGATGGATGGCATGAACTGGGGCAGGTCCAGAGAAATGGGACCCTGTGGTAGGACTTGACTGATCCCAGGTCACCCAGGACTGCAGCTCCTTCTAGTGGTACCTGTTGCTTACTTTGCTTAGGGGGCATCAAATCACAGGCAGGCCTGGCCTGGCTCTGGCATTCACTGGGCACCGAGTCTCTGGACCGCAGTGTCCACACTAGAATGATGCAGGCACTAGACTGTACACTCGCCAAGGACAGTTCTGACACAGATACATGGAGACACTCTCCAGAGTGATGTGTAAGGGAGCCCACCACGCTTGCAGCCCTTTGCAAAGCTGACCCTTAGCAATACTGCCTGAGTCTTTTGAAAAGTGTGTAGATTTTTCCTCTTATTGAGGGAAGCTCACCCGCAGTGGCTCTGGGTGCCTTGTTCCCCAGAGCCTTGAAAAGCTGTGTCTGGTGGCCCCCCTCTCTACTTTCCTCTTACACCTCCAGCCCTGAGGCAGTGTCCCTGAGTTATCCACTCTGAAAGGCACAGTGGCATTGAGCTCTGAAACTGAGCTCCCAACTGCGCTGGGGTGTCCAGTTTTCCTGACCACTTCCCAGTAGAGTGATGGAGGACAGTGTGTGGGAGGTGAAGACGGTTATTGACAGTGATACTTATTGAGTGAAGAGGTGCACATGAAATAAGCAATTGGTATTTTTCTGGTGTGGCCTGATAGCAATCATAATAGTCAAAGATTATTCTGATTAAGTCACTCTCCACCCCTCGATGCCATGCTTGCTCCGTGACCCACCGACATTATCACCTCTGGTTCATCCAGCCTGCATTTGTGGACACTCTCCCCAGGCCAGCCACTATGTGAGTACTGCTCTCCCCAAAATGACGTTTTGGCATTTCAGATGTTTCCACCTGCATCTGAGATGAACCCTTTAATCCTAGCTAACAACAATTTATCTCAACAAAGATTTGTTCCCAGAATTAAAAAACTTTAAAAACCAAAAAGTACATCAAAGGAAAAATGGTTACTGAGTTAGGTTGGCTGGCCATCTTTGCAAACCAGGGGCCAGGCCTGCTAGAAGTCAGCGGTTGCCATGGCCAACAGTCTAAAAATGTCTAGCTCTAGGTCCACAGAAGCTACCTTTGTAAACTCTCCAGTGTCAGTGAACCAAAAGATTTCTGTCTTCCTCTGGGTCCTCAGGCTGAGGAAGTCTTGAGCCAGATACATCCTATAACATCTAAAGATGGATGTCTGCATTGTATCGCAGCCCCTGGGTGGCCAAATTGTGTGGCTTAACTTGAAACTTGGTTCAGAGTTGATGCTGCCTCTCAGCCTTGGCTGTCTTGGGCCTTCTGGTGAAGCCAGAATCCACCCTGCATCGCTATGGTGCTTTAGGTAGGGTTTATCTCTGTCCGCTGCAGGCCCCACACTAAACTTCTCTCCTGGCCCAGCAAAGACTCTCCAACACCCCATCCTCTGTGTGTCCAGGAGGATCTCCTCTTGGTTCAGCCCAGCCCATCAGGAGTGAGCAGAGCTGCAATACCGAAGCCTCTGCCCTTTTCACATCATCTCTTTTCTCTCAGCGAGAATTGGGTCAGAGAACAGAGTCACAGCCTGGGCAAGTCCCTTTCACTTGCTGTGGAATATCGGACACATCGTTTAAGGCAGTGGTCGGCAAACTCATTAGTCAACAGAGCCATAGTTTGCCGACACTGGCTTAAGGAAATTGAGGTTCAGACAAGATAATAGGAACACGGGGTAATGTGAGGATTAGGTGAAATTATACCAGCCTCAGAGCTTTTTATATTGTTATTCACGGATTTACAGGTATCTCATGAATCTTGCCATTTAAATGCTTATAAGGGCCAGACCTTTTCCTAGGCCCTTCACATGTATTATCTCTATTTAAATAAACTCTCAAGATAATCTCATGAACCAGGCACTCGATCCAGCCCTTCAGAGATTCTGACTTCATAATTGTGAAATGCAGAATTGGTCCCTTACCTAGGACTCTTCTGTTCCTTGGCATCGGAGCTAACACAGGGCTATCTAAATGAATCTCACATAGTAGATTTGCGGGTGTCACAGACCTGACAAAGATAATTTTGGATAAGGTTCTTTTTTGGCATTCTCTGAGTCATGCACTGTGAACGACCTTTACTCTGTGTCCAGGGATGACACGCCCTGCTCTCAGCCTTAGAGGATTTCAATTACATTTTCAACTAATAGGAACTGCTGCTTCTCTTTTCCCCTTGATGACATCCTTCTCAAGACGACTGCTCCTGGAATTGTCAACTCCTGAAAATACTTCTGGGAAATAATGTGCCCCTTTCACCATCCACCCCTGGAACTCCTGCAGGGCCCTTGTGCTCCCTGGGCAACAGGCTGGTGGGGGCCGGCCTCCTGATGCAGATGCTGAGATGGAGAGACAGCTTCTCCCCATCTATCAATCCTAACTGCATTCAAATATTTTCAATATGTGGGTTCCTTGATCGCGTTCACTGTATGGAAAACAAAATAGAGGGAAATGATTATTGGCACAAAACAGGGATGCGGTAAATCTTCAAATCAGATACGGGACAGATTGGAACAATATGGGTCCTCCAAGGTTGCCACCATATTGTACCTAATACCTCTACGCGGGCAGGGCAGCAATCTGCTTTCAATCAATCTCGCTTTTTCTGAGCAAAAATATCAATTATGTTGAAGGAAGATTTTTTCCCCCTCCCTTTTTGATAAAGAATGCGCTTTACCCCAGAAGGCATGCTGTAGTGAACAGACATATATTTTAAATCGTCGAGAATGGTATTGGACAGCTAACACCAAATGAGAAAAGTCAATTCTTTTTTTCTTCTGTCTCCTGCCAGCATTTGTCTTACTTCTTAAGAGATGTGAAAGCTAATTAAAGGCTTAAGGGATAATATTGATTGCATTGGGATATATTTTATAAGTACCCAGCACATTTTCAACTAAGAGAACCCTGACTCTAAGGCTGAATAAATCAGCTGCTGAGCTTTGATTCAAGGGTGAGAGGGTGAATTCATCCCTCCCCTTCCACTTCTCATACAGCTGTCCTAGAGATGAATGGTTTTGGAAGAGGGAGTGGGGATGCTGGCAGATGTTCATTCAGTTCTTTGCACACAGGATAGGAAGGATAGATGTCCAGGCATCTCTCTGGCCCTCTCTCATTGATTTGAGTCCAGCTTTGATAATAACCAGGCTTATGCTGGTGTAGAACTGTGGGCTTTGCAATGCCTGGGGCAGGAGCTGGCTGGGATTTTAACCTCTCAGTTCTTTAATCTGCTGAATGGGGATAAGAAGCTTGCTCTGGATCACATGTCCTCCGGGGCAGAAAAGGGAATCAAATCTGGATTCCTTTCATATCCCTGTAGAGGGGCCCTTACCTTGGACCATGCTGGTCTTATTCTCTATCAGGGAAGTTGTAGGCAGAAAGTATCAGCATTGCCTTATGCTACCCCACTGTCATTTGTGGAGAGGTCAAGTTCACAATCACAAATCTTATTGAGATCATGCAAATTCACATGCAGCCTGTTTTGTCCATATAAATGCACATGTGTGACAAGCATGTTAAGGTATGACTTGATAAAAATGCATATAATCCAAGTGTTTCATTCACATCATGTACTCAGGCATACTGTGTATTTTAGGAAGGTGCTGGGTGTATGAGTTTTGAGCGTAAAATTTGAATGGGTGGTCACAGGACCTCCCTCAACCCTGCAGGCACAGACTCGAGCTCAGTGATCTTGCTCACATGGCTCCCCTGAGGAAGTCACAGACTCCTCCCTCCCCAATGGCCTCTGCTTGCCGATCGCTAAGTGCAGCTCCGTAACAATAACAGTCCATAATGGTGATATTATGAACTGCACCACGCGTATTATTGATTTACTCTTTGTTCTGCATCATTATCCTTTCACCAATGAGTTTACTGCATTATTCTCACATACTTAGTCAAGCACCAAATTACAAGGAAAGGGCAGGCTCTTGTAATGGCATCTAATGGAACATTGCATAAGTGATCATCATGCCTCCTATTATGAGCTGCCTCCAGCCAATGCGCTTTCCACCTTATTGCAGTGTGCACAGAGCAGTTACGAAGTGCAAGAGGCCTGACCATTTTACATTTTCCCACAGAATTACTGTGCTTCTTGTTCACCAAATGCCTAAGCCTCATGGCCCAGCCAGGGATTCAGCCTCTGTCCCCAGAGGCCCGAGGCATACAGGGGTCTGGGCTGAATCCCTTTCGACCACCTTTCTACTCTAAGCCAGCGGGTTTCATCTGTACAGCCAGTCCCGACATTAGGGCCTGGCACTAACTCTTCACCAAAGTACTTAGTCCTGATCGATTGAGCACCTTGTAGTGAAAGTGACCATAGTATAGCCTGGTGTCAATGTCAGATTGGTCCAGGAGCCCAGAGATGTTGGGGGGACTCTTGTCCCACAGTTCTGGAAGAGGGGCTCCTGTCCTCAAGATCAGCCACCATCTCCAAAAACAGAAGTCCAAGTCCCCTGGGACAAGGTCGACAGTGCCAGCGCCCTCTTTTTCTGGCTTCTCCCCATCTTGAGGCTGATTCCTTTGGCTCACAGAGACATCCGCTGCACCCTAAGGAAGCAGCTGCTTGAGGACACAGGTCTGCGGCTGATCTCCCATTCCAGAGGTGTCCTGTCCTCGTTTAGCCCTGAGTAATGCTCACTTACTGTAAAGTGTTACGTGCCCCCATTGTTGGAGGAGTTATGGCAGAAAAATGCAAAATTTTCCTTTTTACTGCTTATGGCCAACAGAGCCCATAATGTGTCAAGCCGCACATTAGCCACCCTGATAAAAGTTCGCTTCCTTACACACAAAATCATCGTTTCAGCAAGATTTGTTATCTCATTACCTGATAAGCTCTATGTCATAAACCAAGACTCATTCAGTAAATCTCTCGGGAGGACACTTTGTGGGCAGAAAGGGAGAGATAGGAATCTGCAAGGGACTTGATAATGCAGCATTTAAGCATGAGCATAATGTCACTTATTGTTAAATGGGTAAAACCACTTGGCCAAACGGTTGGGCTTTAATAGGATTTTGTGCAGCATCAGGTGAGAAGCCATATGCCTTTTCTGCTGAAGAGCACCTGCCAGCATCGATGCTTTGCGTCGCAGCCTCTGGGGAGGGGAGCTGGGCACATGGAGCCCCTGGGACGATGCTTTCCTGCGGCTGCTCTTCCTCTGTCCTGCTGGGCATGGGTGCCTGGGTCACTCTGGGCCACCTCATCTAACCAGCCTCTCCCATTCAGGCACATTGTGGTCTGTGGACACATCACTCTGGAGAGTGTCTCCAATTTCCTGAAGGACTTCCTGCACAAGGACCGGGACGATGTCAATGTGGAGATCGTCTTTCTTCACAAGTAAGAGGCCCCTGTGGTTTTGAGACCCTCCACCCAATAAGACACCTCAAGGGGACACCCTAAGTATCTACAGGAGTGGTGTTGTGGGGGTAGCATTGGGAGACAAGGCAGCGTTGAATGAGACATGGTCCTGATGGCCTCACTGGACAGGAAGATCTGAACCAAAGGAAAGGCAGTAACACGCTAGTTCAGTGAGAGTAGCACCTGCCTCTGTGAAGATGATTCTGGAAAATAACAGAGGAGTTTATTATGAATCACAGACATCATTACTGTCCCCTCAGCTTCTGAATCTCTGTGATCCATGTGTGTCCCCAGTGTCTGGTACAGAATGATGAGTGGTATGGTGTAGATACCTTATGAGTGCAGAGGTGACATAGCAACTAAGGAAGACATAAACATAACAGAAAGCAGGATATAAGGTACTAATAACCACAGTAACTCTGGTTCCCAGAAATCCTCAGTGGGGGACACTATGCTCCCTTGTCACTGTGCATACAGTCCCTTCTTTAATAAACAAAGGGAACAAAGTACATGTTCTGAGTTCTGAATACCCAATCTGAATCTTGCATCAACCAGTTACTTGCTTGAACCTCTCTGAGCCTCACTTTCCACATCCATAAGATAGGGAGATCATCATGGTTTCTGCCTACATCCTTGGGCTGTTTTGAGAATAAAAAGAAGTAGTCCATGTAATTTACACAGAGCAGAATCAGGCATGCAGTAGCTGCTCAATCAGTGGTAGCTATTATTGTGAAATATAAAATATATTAGGTCACATAATTGATTTATAAGTTATGTCTTATTATATTTGATTTACAGGTGAGGAAAGCAAGGTATCACCCCTCTGCTCAATGTTGTTGAGATTTTAAGCTTTGCCTCATCTTCTTTAAGTAAAAGGTAGTCTGTACAGGGATGGAGAGTTGGGGGCTCAATCATGTTGACATACATTGCTCCATCTTCTTTTAGAGACAGACCATCAAGGGACCAATCCTAGCCATAAGTTGCCAGGGGACAAAGCTTACATGTCAGTGTTGGCTTGATATGAGGTTTACCACTCAGGATTCAGTCCTGCTCCAAGAGCCCACTCCTTACATTCTGTGCATCTTCCTCCTTTGGGCATTTGTTCATCAATACCAAACTGGTCATCAGGTTTGAGCACCAGCATTTTTCTTCTCAGTACTGACTTCTCCAAGTTCTGAAAAGAGTGGCCAGGCCATGGGCCCAGGAGTAGAACTCACAGAAGAGTTCAGAGCTAGTTGCTGATTCCCAGTTTGGGGCCTGTCTTCTGCTGAGCCTTTGAGAAGGTTCAAGAGAAGTATAGTGTGTACTAGTAGGTCTGCCCTCCTTTTGGTTGAATATTTCAAGATGAGCACATGTGCAACATCAGAGCACAACAGTGATCCTACCTTAACTGACTAAAGTCAGTTTAACCAGGTGGCAGACTGGCCCAGAGCATCTGTACCAGAAGTGTCCACCTCTTTGTGTATTACCTGGGGAGCTTCAGAAATGAAGCATGATCATACTGGATCTGGGGGACTGGAAAGATTTGCATAGGCAGCTCTTCTCTCATCTGAGGCTTCAGTCAGAATCAAGTTGGCTGCTAATGCTTCTAGTATTAGGGTTCCCCTGTGTCCAGAGCATCAATTCTTGTCAGCATCATAGCTGATGGCCCAGTTAATTAACCTCTTGAAGCTTTGTGTTAATAACATACCTTTCTCTAGTGTCGTTCTAAGGTTTAAATGAGTTACTACTTGCAAGTGTTTAGAATGGTTTCTGCCATGCAGTAAATGCTCAAAACATTAAAAGTTATTAAGACTAGGTACTTAGTAAACGTTGATTAACACTATCCCTGGCATCAAGTAGGTTCTAACTATGACCTCCCAGTGCCTAGTATAGTACCATATAGAGTAGGTTTATTTATTTCTGCAGAATGAAAGAACGAATGAATGAATGGGTCAGTCAGTGTTTTAATCTTTGTCCTCTAGTGGAAAGATGTCCTTACAGTATAGTCCTAAGAATGATGAATAATGTACACCCCTGTGAATGAAGAACAGTACTGCGAGTAAATGAACTCTGGGTGTGGCTGCACAGAAGTGACATTTTTAGGGATGAAGAGTCCATGAGGTGGAAAAGGCTTTTGGTGGAAGGAATAGCACTGCCAAGGGAACCTGTGACTAACCCTGATATTACAACCTCAGTTTCTCTATTTATAAAATAGGGATTCCATTCATAATGAAGTCGAAGACATTTCATCCCATATGCCTCAGGCTTGGTAAAAGTCTGGATCTGTTTATTTTTCCTGGTATTTGGTTTGGTTCAGTTAGGTTTTATCTCTCTTGAGTGCAAGCCTTTTATTTATGACAAGCTTGAGAGCTGCTTTGAAGGAGAAAGCCCTTTCCCAGGTCTCCCTCTGTGGAAATCAAAAGAAGGGGGCCTGGAGGCTGTAATACCTGCATCTGTCATATTAATGGCTATTTCTTCTCTCCCTGCACAGCATTTCCCCCAACCTGGAGCTGGAAGCTCTATTCAAACGACATTTTACTCAGGTGGAATTTTATCAGGGATCAGTCCTCAACCCACATGATCTTGCAAGAGTCAAGGTAAGAAGGAAGGATCGACCTCTACTTTTCTTCCACTTAAGTGGGGTCACTTGACTCAGTGGTGAGGGGACATGCCTCCCAGAATGGCAATGAGTCACCTCCTAACTCCTAATAAGAGAAGTCAGATACCACCATCTTGGCATCACCTTTGCATAGACCCCAGGGCTTGGTTCTACTGGTACCTGCTAGATCACTTGTGAGCATTCCCTACTGGAACTACTTGGATCATGAAACTTCCTTTGCTTGTTCCTTCAGTATCAGCACTGCTAAAGGAAGCGGACTAGTTGTGTGGACTCAATAGTCTCCCATACAACATAATAATCAAGTTATTCCCATCTTGAATACTTAAGTAGGACTCAATGTAGTTCTGAAATCAATTATATCAGAAAGGAACATTAAAAGTAAAATTCTATATAATAAAAGGCTAATATGCAAATTGACTGAATGGAGGAATGACTGGTCGCTATGTCATGCACTGACCATCAGGGGGCAGATGCTGGTGGTCAGTGCATTCTCACAGGGGGAGCGCCACCCAGGGAGAAGCCGGGCTCATGGTGGGTGAACACAGCGGTGGTGGCAGCACTCAGGATGTCTGACTGTGGCTTAGGTTCACGCCCCCATCAGTAGGACATCCCCTGAAGGCTCAGGCCAGGCTGAAGGACCACCAAATTTTAGAAGCACCAGGCTTCTAGTTGAAAATAAAATTTTACCAAGTTATAAAACATTTTGAGTTTCCTTTTCCCCCCTCCAAAAGACTAAGAAGTGAAACTAAACATCTGATATCACTTTGTAATGGGCTAATACTTCTTTCCAGCATCTGCTAAGGTAGAATCTTCTTTGAAAGCACACTCGAGGCTTATAAGGGTATGGGGTACAGCAAAATGGTCTCTGCCACTCTACTCATTGCATACCAATTTTGTAAGCACGCTCTGAGTTTGTACAATAGTAAGTGCATATTGAAATTGTGAAGCCACTGACATCTAATGCTAACTGTAGTCACCACACCATTCAGTAACCATGTAATGGGAAAACATGAATAAGCCAAAAGGACTTGAGTAAATTCTCTGGACTGTTAAAGAAAACCAGAGACATTGTGACATACAATGGGGGAGACCATGCCCTCCCTCCAAATGCAAGAGGGTCTGCTAAGTACAACATGCCAAGTGGGATAGACTGCAGGCCTGCACCAGAATGAGGATTCTTACAGAGTCCAGTTCATCTTAATTTTCCCCAGACGTGGTCCAAGTTATGGCTAATATGGAAGCTCATGAGA
The DNA here is from genome assembly GCA_011751065.1 of Lasiurus cinereus. Lineage (NCBI taxonomy): Eukaryota > Metazoa > Chordata > Mammalia > Chiroptera > Vespertilionidae > Lasiurus > Lasiurus cinereus. The sequence continues at coordinate 1,693,456 of JAAGEH010000367.1, forward strand.
ACTTCGAGAAAATGGTTATTGTTCTTGGACCTAATTTCCATGTAGGCAATTATTAGCACTACTCACGAACTCCTCAAAGGAATACACTATTTGGGGCTCATGTTCAGATAAGTTAGTAAGTTATAGTTTGAGATCTGTAACACATCATTCCATACATACAGATGTGTTGTCTTTTGAATATCTGAATGCTAATTGAATACTAAACAGCACTGATTCAGGACTCTTACTTCCTTTTATTTGCCAGATAAGATGTGAAAAGGTTTAGAGGAAGAATGTTGGAGTCTAAATGACTGAATCTCCAACTCCTCAGTTATCTTGGTAACCCACATAACTCTATTTCCCACCTAGAAAAATTAGGATTACTGTGGGGAAAGGAGGTGGGGCAGGGGTGGGGGTACTAAAAGGCTTAGTTCATTGTTCTTTAAATAAATCGGAGAAGCTCACACATAAGACAATGCAAAATGAACAGTATAATTACTAAGGTACATGCTGTTCCCTCCAACAGCAACAAGATGAATTGTTTATATCATAACAAGACTTTGCAATATACACTTTTGACACAAACTATATTCTCTTAGGATTCTTTTAAAAAATTTCCTTGCAAAGCACCAGGTTCCCCAAGAGCTGCCAATAGGGAGAGACTGCCACCAAGCCTGGCTATTTATGTGTTTGTGCCTCTGCTTTTCTTTTTGGTGTCTTAGATAGAGTCAGCAGATGCGTGTCTCATCCTTGCCAATAAGTACTGCGCAGACCCCGACGCTGAAGATGCCTCCAACATCATGAGGTAACCTCTGTGGGTGGGGAGAAGGCTCTGGGCACAGGGCTCTGTGGCCCATTTGCTCCCCTTTGGGTCCTCTATACCATCTTCTCCATAAACTACCTGCCTAGGCCTGGTGGGATGGGGACGGGGAGGAGGAGGGGGAGCTGAGGCTGTGTTGGGTGTAGAGGGCAGTGACATAAGGCATAGTCCATAGGAAGTTAGTCCTGAGAAGATGGGAGCTCTGGGTCTTGAGTTTGAGATCCTTTAGACAGGACCAAAAGGAAAGGTAAATTTAGATGGGCATGACCTGGAGTAAGGTGCCATGTTTTCTATGAGGCAATGGACCTGAGATACTTAAACAAGGATGTGGTTTCGTCTCAAGGGATCTTTCGAAATATCTGGAGATGTTCTTGGTTGCCATAACTAGGGTTGTCATCCTAGAGACCAGTAATGCTGCTCAACATCCTATACTGCAAAGGCCTGCTGCATACAGCAGAGAATTGGTCTGGCACCAAATTTCAATAGTGCCTGGGATGAAGACTCATCTTAGAGATTTCCAAGTGTGTCTATAGCACATCGATTCATGTCACCCACAAAGAGGAGTTTGTTCTCTAATTAGTTTGTTTCAACCAGTCTCCCTGAATGAAATAATTTTGTTTACTGAAAACTTTCTCAGTGCTTTTAATACTAATATGAATGATAAAAATAATGTGCTCTAGAGAATTTCTCAAACCTATTCGACAACAAGCCCCCACCCTCATTATTACAGAATATCTGGCGGGGGGGCACTCTTTGGAGAACACTTCCTAGTACCTTTCCTGCAAATGGCCTGAGCCTATCAGAGGTCATTTTCTGCCCAACTCTTACTCCTCACTATTTCAGAAGAAAACTGTTGTTCTATTTTTGTTCTTTGAATAGACCCATATCCAGACATACTGTTACTATGAGATGCCTAAAAAGTTAGGGTATTTTGCTCTGGATAGTTAAAGCCCTTTTGAAATCTTACCTCCTGTAGCATAAACTGCAGAGTAGTTAAGACAGCTGGGAAGGGTAAAAAGAACCTTCTGGAGAAGAAATGACCTAAGAGAAAACATGTCACTCCCACTGTATTCCCAGGAACTCTTACCTAATTATGAACAACCATCTTTTGGGTCTAGACAACGATTCCCTCCCTGTAGCTTGGTTTACTGTGTCTTGGGAATTTGCCCTGACTGTCCCAAGATGGGGGCTTGGGAAGTTGCCTTTGCATCATCATAATGCTGGAACCTCCTTTCTGTGCCTTTAATCAGTAGCCCCAAGTGACACGTACTTCCCCATCGATGAGGTGGGGGGATTCCTCCATGCTTTTTGGATGAGAAAGTCCTCCCCTCAGCATCTGGTCCTAGAGTCTGGCAAGCAACATCTGGAGCATTGTTCTCTTTCCACTCGTTTTTCTTTGGCAATATGATTAGTGCAGTTTTTTTAAGGAAGTTGATGCATGAGCTCTTGTAAACATCAGGCTTGCCAGGCTACAGGAGATGGTGGGGTGAGGACATGCTCCCACACCTGGGTCCATCCCCTCACTAGTCACAGCTGGAGAGTGACTATAGCAGCCTTGGTTAAGGTGGCTCAGTCTGCCCTTTCTTTGAACTAGGATTTCATTCCTTCACTGTGTTTTTGCATCATATGAAGTGACACAGATGTAGACTTTAAGGCACTAGGCTTTATCTTCAAAATTTCATCCAAAATATCAAAAGAAGATGAAGCTTAATGTGTTGAACCCCACAGACCAGTTTGAGGGTTGGCACTATTTTTTTTTTTTTGCCTTCAAAAGTGACTAATTGAAATGATACTAACATTGAAATGGACATTTTTTTCTTCATCACAACATCTCATAAAAGCCTTGTCTGAGGTAGGGTTAATATGAAGACATAGGTTACCAGGGCATGATGCCAAGACATAGAGATTACTGGGCAAAGGTAGTATCAGAAATGTAACTGAGCCATCCATTAGCCAGAATCAGAGGTAAGGTTCAGGCAGGAAGGAAATGGGAGGCTTGGGGTTAAAAATGCGCTCTGTCTTTCCCTTATTTGTATAATCCTCTTTCCTCCTTAATTTAATGAGACCAATCTGCCCTGTTTGAAATTAAAATGTCAAAGATCCATTTGAAATGAGCTAATGCAGAAAACTGGCTGAGGCTGTGAACTGAATTCAGAGGGTTGACAGAGGCTCCAAGTCCTTGAGTTATAAGGTTGGGCCAACACAAGACTTTTTCAACAATAAAATGAAATTCTTCAAGTGCAGAAGCCCAGAGTGAATTTGTGCAGGAGAGGCTTATGTGTGATTCATTTCCTAAGTGCACAAGTTGGAGCTTTCCAGAAACAGCTGCTCCTGGCCACCTCTCTCCATCTTTGCACAACACAGGGATGAAGTGCAGGGTTTCTGGGTGGGAAGTTTGTGGAGGATGTCACAATAAATGCACTTGCATTTCTGATTAAGCTCAGGCGGTGGGCCATTCCATGGAATTCCATTCTTGAGCCTTCCTTGTCACAGAAGGAAATGTACAGTGTCACCTCTGACAGAGTCTGTAATGACAAAAACCATAACTTACACGTGGAGAGAGCTTTTAATGATTTCAAAGCATTTTCACATCTGGTCTTTCATTTTGCTACTCAGACAAAGCCTGTGAAATAAATAAAGCAGGTACTGTTGCCCCCGATGTCCAGATGAGGAAATGGTCAGAGAGACCAGTGATTTCCTGAAGGTCACCAGTTCGCCAGGCACTAGCTGGGACTGGAGTCCAGGTGTTTATATTCCTCTGCTCCCTGCCCCTCCCCTATTAGCACATAATTGTCAGGGGGATCATGGGGAGGCCCAGGCAGGAGCTAATACTGAGTATGAACTGAGGGCAGTTTGGAAGGATTTTGACTAGAACTCTAAAAGGCCTTACCCCTTATTCTAACCAGGGTCAAAGTCATCATTTAGATGCTATTAGCCATTGAAGGCTAAGTCAAGAATCTCATCCTGGAAGCCCAACTTAGAAATTATTTTTGTGAGTGGCCATGTGTATGATAATTAGAATCATTTGTCGGGTTGCTTGTTTGATTTGTCACTGTTGTCTCAAATTATGGAGAATTGAATCCACAGCAAAATATTTCTAGGCTCTTCCCCAGGGTATGAGATTGCAAACATCCTTTGGCCCCATAAATTTAGATTGCTTTTTTCAGATGCCTCTATAGGCAACACACTTTGACCCTGGCCCCAGAACCCCCTACCCCCAGGACCACATGCTCACATAGCACAGGCTTCTCTTTCCTTTTATGCCCAGGACACTTGTGTGGCCATTTTGTGTGTGTTTTTTTAAATATATTTTATTGATTTCTTACAGAGAGGAAGGGAGAAGGATAGAGAGTTGGAAACATCGATAAGAGAGAGATATCGATCAGCTGCTTCCTGCACGCCCCACACTGGAGATGTGCCCGCAACCAAGGTATATGACCGGAATCGAACCTGGGACCTTTCAGTCCACAGGCTGATGCTCTATCCACTGAGCCAAACTGGTTTCAGCTGTGGTTTCTTTTTCACATTGCCATGGATACAGTAGTGGAAACACAATTTAACTTGGCCCCATATCTTCAACCCCTCAGGATGGCCCTGGATGCTGGCCCCACATTCTACTCCATTCAGGTGTAATCAAATTAATCTTCCCATCAGACTCCAAAGTTAAGGTAAACCCTGCCTCAGCTTTCATGTTTTCTTTTTCAGAGTAATCTCCATAAAGAACTACCACCCAAAGATAAGAATCATCACTCAGATGCTGCAGTATCACAACAAGGTAGGACAGTAAGAGCCTACTGAGGCTCAGGGATGCATATGGGGGTCTAGTCTCTTCTCCCTTGCCATTAAGCCAAACACATGTGCACACACACACATGCACACACAACAAAGCAATCCACAGGCCTGAACGAAGTGGGTGGTGGGTAAACTCTCCTTGGGACATTTCTTCAGTCCAAGCACCTTGTCTGCAGTTGGTCACTGGAAGGAATCTCCTTCAGGTACCAATTCATTCATTCAGGAAGCATCTGTGGAACCTCCAGGTTCAGATTATTGCTGCACTCAGAACCGATTGCAATACTTCCATTTTTATGTGCTGTACTAATTCCTTCAGTTTGTGTTTACTGAATACCTATGAGATGATCAACACTCTGCCTGATGCCCTAACCCCAACTGGATATAGCAAAAGAGAAATCCTGTTTTATGCTCTCAATGATTTAATTTTTAAGGTGTAGCTAGTATCCCAAATAGGACTCTTCTACCTGAGACTAGGTGAACCTGGGTGGACAGAACACACGTTGGGTGGTGAATGTGGAACATGGCATTCTCAAATTCAAGATGAGAATTGCAAGGTTGAATTCAGGAACAGTAGAGTAAACATAATGGAATCTTCCTAAAGTTAGAGCTTGCAAGGGGATGGGGAAGAAAACAAATGCTGGAGTCTGTGTTGATTCCCAGAGTTCAGTGGCATTCAGAGGCAACACGCCTCCACTCGAATGGTCATTAAACTCCCAGGAAAACAGCTTTGGGGGAGGGAAGGTGGCACTTGTGTCTGTTTGATATGGAACCAGTTATCCCCTTAATGAGGTTTAGAAATGAGGCTGTGCAGTACCTGGAACCAGGTGTCCTGCGTGAACAGAATAACTCCCTGCTGGGTTTTGAGTGAGTGTGTGACCCATCTTACAGGCCATATTCCCTATGAAATAGGCAGTTAGGTGACTCAGAGAAGACCTGGCTCTGCCAAATGTGCCAGTGCCACGACATTATTTCTTAATTGCTGGCAAGGGCTGCCCCATTTTGCTCTGTGGAAGCCCATCAGAGGCTGTCGTTGAGTGGGGCCTGCTGTCGGTGACTGGCTACCCTTGGCGCGGCTCCCCTTGCCAATCATTGCCCAACCCTCGGCAGGTGGTTCCACTGCAGAAGGTGTTGTGCTGCAGCCAGAGGGCTTAGTGGTGGGCACCCAAGGTCACAGTGCCCTGATTGTCTTTGGAAAACCCAAAGACACTGAAGAGATATAGTGAGGATATTGGTAACTCACAAGCATCAATTTAAAGAAGTTTTCTGACAGCAGTCCCTGCAGTGGAGGTGGATTTTCTTAGCAAGGCCGTGGCTGGTGACAGCTCCTGGGGTACAAACTCCCCTTCTTTCATTTGAGATTTCCAATTGTATTTCGTATGGGAGTGCTTGAAGCTGTTGTTTAGATTTTGGGCTGAATTCAGACTGAATAGGAAAATTAATGTTGTATGTTTACAAAGGCATGTCAGTTCCTTCCCTCCTGCTTCCAATGATTGCTGATATAGCATATTCAAGACATTAAGGAGGATTTCAGCTGCGATTCCTGTCAAACTCCAAGCGACTCTATAGATCCAGGCTCCAGATGGCAACTGGTCAGTGTTCACATGGCCACAGCGAGCTCAGGGTCTTCCACAGACTCTGCACTGTGGCTCTTCAGGAACAATGGTGAAGATGTCAGCCAATCTGTGATTAGAACACTCTTTGTTTAGAGCCACCCATTTGTGTGGGTTTAGAATTAGGCAAACATCACTATGAGATTCTGCCCTGGAAGATTAGTAAGGGTGCCAGGGACAAAGTGATCTGACACAGGGCCTTTCCTCTCTCATTGCCTTTCTCTCTTCCAGAGAAAGAATAGAAAGACTACTGTTCATTATTAGTTATCTTATTCCTTGAAGAATTGCAAACAGACATTCTTCCCCTTGCTTTATAATTTTGCACTGTTTCCTAAGGTCCTCCTACCTACCCTTTCAACATGTTTTTTTCCACCTTCCATTCAATATTATTTTTCTTCCTCTTTTGGCACTTTTTTTGTCACCAGAGATCTCTACCCATGAAAACTTGCTTTCAGAAAAAACCTGGTATGTGTGTATAAACTTATGTCACTGTCATTATATTCCAAGGGATAGTTAATTCCATAATTGGATGCCATGTATAAAATATAAAGGATCTCAATTCCCTGTGACCAAATGATACTGGTATTCTAGGAACTAGAGGGACATAGGGAAACTGCATGCTTTTCTCTATGTAAAACTACCCTTGAGTTTGTTATCACAATAATCTCAGACATTTGTGTCATATTTTATGGTTTTACAAGAGTTTTGATAACATTGAGTTCTGTCATTGAGTTCTCATTTGACCATCTGTGCATTTCAGCATTCAATGAGACTTTGGACTGGGGCTCTAAGCTCTGACTCAGAGCTGCTCTGGAAGGTACAAATAATGGTCACTTGGCTGCCTGTGAGCTAAGAGACAGAGCTGCCAACTACCACCTTCTCCTTACATAGAACCACAGCCCACTGAACCAAACTGTGGTACTATGGAGTAGAACTCATAGAAGAATTGATATTCTCCAAAGGGGGTCTGTTTAATATCACTAGAATCCATGGAGGGAAACACAGTCTAGCCATCTCTGAACGTGGAAAGGCTATGACCCAGGAAATTTTCTAATTTGAGTGTAAGTGGCTTGAATCTCTTCAAGGAAAGAATGGTTTATGACATCTTGGAAAGGTGTTACTCCTGATGATCTAGCTCTTACTGGATTTCCTCCTCCAGCAGACTGTAGTGAAAGAGAACTTTTCTGAACTTGAAGCTGAGTCCTGCTGGCCAAATGGACATGCAAGTTCTTTGAGCTTCCTCCTATAAACCCTCATATTTGGGCAGTAGTGCTACAGTGTTTCCTCTGATGTGACCTCTTTGCTCCTCATGGTGGCTTCTCCAGTTGTATTTTATGTGCAGTGAGAGATGGGACTGGGGCTGGAATTCATCTCTCCAGCTTTCCCAGGACAAACTGTCTTACGTTCCTTCTTCTTGAGATGATGAGTGGCCCAGTACAGACCCTGCCCAGCAGGTCTACTTCTCTAAGTTGGAAGGATTTGCCTCTGGACTCCCAAGTAGCAATGCTGGCCTTTCCCCTGAGCCCCACTGCCATCAAATGAAAAAGGACAAAGTTGCCAAATACCAAGAATTCAAATTCCTGGGTCAATCTCCTATCTTTGCTTCATGCACACAGAAATCCCTGGTCCCAGTCTTTGGCACATCCCTGGTGGTTCCCTGCCCAGAGATTGCAGAAGATACTGGGGCCAAGAAAGGAAGCCCAAGAAATGAAACTAATGCCTTTCCCCTCTAAACATGTAAACTATATCTAAGGAACTCAAAACAGATGGGCACATGAGGGACTTAAGGCCTGAACTTTATATCCTGGATGGCACCTCAGGATGTGAGAAAACGTCTTGAAAACTTTCTGTGTGTTTGTTTGAAGGTTCCATGAAGGTTATCTAGTGTCTGGGGCTTGATGACTTAGTTGTTCATGAGTTAGATTTAATTTTCCTCATTCTTTTCAGATGATATTAATGCAAATTAATATTTTTTCCTCTTAGACTGATATGTTATTCTCTATGATGCTAGGGAAGTAGAGGGGAAGGTGGCCTTCTTTGGATAGTGAAGAGTAGGGAGAAAAATGGGATAAAGGGCAGGGCTAGTTCTAGATTGAGGATACGATGTGCTGACAGTCTCTGATACTGAGGGAAATTGCCATCCTCTGTGGCCCACACATGGGGCTTTCTTAACAGTGCTGTCATCAGGATGAATACAGTCATCTCTCCCAGGAATAGACTCCTGCTGGGTTAGGATGCACATGATTGCCATAGAACTGGATTTTGCAAGAAGGAATTTCACAAGAGTGGTATTTCTGAAAGCAGAGCCTAGAGCCTTAGGGCCCACCCTTTGTTTCCACGATGGAGTCTTCTATCTCCTTCTAATACAACTGCCTGCATTGTCCAGAGAGTGAAGGGAAGCCTTGCTGGTGCTCCTCCTGTTTGGAGAGAAATTGTCATTTCAGGGCCATGAAGTCTGGCATTGGAAGACCTAGGGGTTCTCTCCATGCAGAGCGAAAGGTATTTCTGCTGAGACTTAGACACTTACTAAGTTTTAGGGAGAGAAACCTTGCAATGGAGTCAGCCTTCTCCATCTCTTAGACAAATTGCATCCTCAGAAAGTTCCTTTACAAAAAAGCCAAAATTACTGCTTTCAGTCCCAGTTCTGGCTCCTGGAACAAAGCAAGACAAGGCTAATCTCTTCATCACAGCAGCATCTCCATGATGGCGAGACCTTCTTCAGGTCCCATGCTGCTGCCTCTCTTCGTTGTTCTTCAGAAGGGGTTGTCCAGAACTGACATCTCCTCTCGTCCTTCTCATGTTTTCTCTGTAAGTGATGCAAGTGGTCAGCTTCCACCCTTAGATCTGATGGTTAGGCTGGATCAGGTTTTCTAGAACCAGCCTGACCCATTCACATCAGAATGGAACCTTCATTTCCCTCGACCTGGAAGCCATTTCTAACAAGCAGGCATTGGCAGTCTCTGTAATTTCTCACGCAGTTGGCCTCTCTTTGGGGTTTAGTTACACTTAAGTTTTTTCTTTTCTGTTTCCTCATGTCTGCTGCCAAGTTAAGTCTTCTCATTTTAAACTTATAGAATTGATCTTTCTCAGCCTAAATGCTATACTTGACATTAAGCCCTTTAAAATCTTTTCTGGTTGTTTCTCTCTCCCCACCTCCTCCCAACTCTGAAGAACTCTGAAGAACTTTTGAATCTCAATTCTTTTATCCAGTGTGTCACCTATGACTGTGCTTCATGCCAGTTAAACACAACTGGCTGAGCATGATCTGGGCCCTGGTCTCAGTACTGATCTAACTGTTGAAGAGGATCTGTCCACTTGCAACATAAGGTGACATGTCCACGCTGTGATTTGCTTGATGATTTAGGGCAGTGGTCCTCAAAGTGTGGTCCCCAGCTCAGCAGCTCGGCATCACCTGGCCCTTTTAGAAATGCAGATTCTCCAACCGCATCCTGCACACAGGAAATCGAGAACAGTGGGGAAGGGGCCAGCAATGTGCTTGTTCAAACTCTCCAAGTGGTTCTGATGCCCACTCAAGCTTGGGAGCCACTGATCTGGAGTATTTGGAAGGCAGATAAAATGAAATGTGAAGTACACAGGCATTGGATAGTATCAGAGTCTATTTAAGGAGCCAATTTATGAGCAATCTAGTCAGACATCCTAGTAGCATAGACCTTTGTCACAAGAAGAATTTGCCTCTTGACTATTTGGCTAAAGGACAAACCCTAGGGGAGGCCTCTGGCTTGGTAGGTACAGAAGCAATTTCCAGGGAGATTGGCGTCTGATGAAGAGATTTTAGTAAAACACCAAGCACCTGACCCAAAGCTAGGGAAGAAAGAACGAGTCTGGATCACCCTGCAGCTGGGCAATGCTGCGTTTCCCAGGGGAGACTTTAAACAATTGAATGTTTCACAAAGGAGGGTCTCATAACTGTTTTCTTTCCACAGGCCCATCTGCTAAACATCCCAAGCTGGAACTGGAAAGAGGGTGATGATGCAATCTGCCTTGCAGAGCTGAAGCTGGGGTTCATAGCCCAGAGCTGCCTGGCCCAGGGCCTCTCCACCATGCTCGCCAACCTCTTCTCCATGAGGTCATTCATAAAGGTAACGTCTTGTCCTATTAGAGCACATTAGCCCCGGATTCAATTTGTCGTGGGGTTGAGTAGAGAGCACAGCTTAAACTCAAACCAGATCGACGGGCTTCAACCACTAGGGTTGAGGAGAAATTCCTTGTTACAGATTTGGGCAAGAGGCCAACTTCTTTCAGAATTATGTTTTTATTTTTATTTGGCACATCCATGGCCATTAAATGATTGTTCAAAGCACAATCCTCTCTTTTTTTAGATAAACCACATGTTTATCTATCAACAAAGCCTCCGCTGTTAAAACAAAAATATGATTTATATACATTCCATATGGCACCAGAGCGCCTAAAGAAAAGAATTATCATTTTCCTCTTTTACATCAAGTGGCTGGTGGACCTCTCACTGTGCGGATAAATGTAGACCATGTGTTTGTGCTGAATCCCAAACCCCAACAACATAATTCATTTATTTATTTCTGCACAATCAAGGAGGCCAGTGGGGCTGACATGCCACGGTTATTTGAATGGCGAGTGAAACATTGAACTGAGTCCTCAGCAGTGGTGCCCTTTTCTTGTGAGATAGGCGGCCTGGATATGCTCATCTCCTTGTCAGCCTTTCACTCCACAGAACTCCCTGGGCAGCCCTCTTGTGGTCCCTGCCTGCTAGACCTGATCTGTCCTTTCAGGCTGGCCAGACATGTTTCCAGTACATTGGTTAAGGTTCCAGGCTCCTATTTAGAGGGTCCTTTGAGCTCAGGATAATGAGAACACGGTCCTTATCCTTGGATTGTTCTCAGTTTCAACAGGCAAGGTGGCTGGACCAGTGCAATGAAACTTGTCTAGTTTGGGTCTCTGATTTGGCATTGGTGCTGGTTAGCTCAAGATCTGGGTTTACAATGCCCTGTCTGTTATTTATTTCTTCACATTCACCTTCCTGAGTTGGTAGTGGTTGAGGCGGGAAGTTAGTGAGTCACCAGGAAGTCCCACAAAGGAGGCCAAAAGCTCTGAAATCAGAGGTCTGAGCCCTTCAGCCTTCACTGCCATTGCTGCATAACCCACTACCAGAGCTAAGATCTGAGTGGAATTGAGGAGGTGGACTTGGATGCGGTGATAGGTATGGGGGGGAGGATGTGGATGCAGATGTTGGACTAAAACTTTGTATCAGTTCTCATCTCGGGCCTCCACAGGTTGTTTGACTTACAACAGGATATTTTTCTAGGCCTGACCCTGCTGTTTCTACCTCATTGGCTTTATTTAGCCACTTTATAGTTAACATTACTCTATGGATTAAAAAAAAAAACTTGCTTTGGAGTTCCTTCAATCACTTTAGCAAATGGGTGCCTCTATTAAAGAAATTCATCTAGCTTCTACATGCCCAAAGACTTGCACTTTACTGATGTCCTGGCTCAGACCCAGCTCACAAGCAAGGACATCACATTCCTTTAAGTGGTTCCTTCAGTCCAGGCTGCTAGTCCACTGCCTAGAGAAAGCAGAATGTGGCAAAATGGAGGCAGCAGGATGGTCTGTGTGGCAAGCCCCTGCCAGCTGTAAGCTTGTGTCTCCTAGGCTCTTCCATTCAGCACCAGGAGCCCAGGCCCAGGATTGTCACCAGGAGAGCTTCTCTGGCTTGTCCATCCAGCTCTAGTGGTTTCTTCTGTAGGGAGTTTCCCACAGGCCCAGGCTAGAGGCCCGAAGGCCTGGCCTCCGCTCCCTAGTGCTGATGTAACCCGGCCTTGGCAGGGCTCCAATGCACATGGGCCATTGACATGCGCATGTTTTGATTTTGCGGTGCCTGCATGAAACTAGAGCCACATGTCAGGAACATGAGTAAAGTGTAGGTGATGGTGATTCTGCAGGGCTGTTACCAATGGGGAAAAGGAACTTCTGTCCAGCTTCTCGCAAGACCCTGGAGGGCCTTATCTCTGCACCAAGGACATCCCTCCAGCCCAATTCAGCCCATTGCCAAGTTCCTATTTAGGAAGAGCCTGTGGGAGAGGCCCAGCCTAGCCCTGGTGTAACTGAAAACACATTTCCCTCCTGGCGTTATGTTTCTGTGCTGCTTCTGTCCAGGGTCAGCCCTCTGTGTTTGGGGGTAGCTCTCTGCATTTGGCCCTATGACATTCAAGTGGTCTTTGTGTTGGAATTCGCTAAGTGCATGACCTAGAAAGTGCGAGACCTTCAGTCATCTATTTCTCTCATTAACAATAGGATGATCCTTAAGCACATGCCCACCATTCTGCAGCATCATCTCTGGGCACGTGCCCTCAAATTCCAGGTCCTCTTCTATTTCCTTTAGTTCATAACAAACACCGCAGTGAAGCTCTCCTTAGAAAGTTGTATGTATTATCTCTCATTCCAGGCGTGTAAAGCCTTCACTTGTTTTTATTTGGGGGCAGATAGAAAAGGAAATCTATAAATGGATTATTGTTTCCAGAAATTGCTTCCTTCCCCAATGTCCCCCATGTCCTATGTAGAGAATCCATCAACACTTTCATAGGGACAATCTATCCTATTAGGGTGGAGGGGGACCGGATGGGGCTTGGCAACACTTGATCCCTTGAGCACACTTAGCGGTTCTGGAAGCCAAAGGTGGGGTGTGAGCTCACCTTTACTTTGCCTTGGGCAGGTACAACGTCTGTTTCTTGGTTCAGCACCATGTACTGTGTTCAGTCCCTCCTGAAGTGAGAAAGAAGAGGAATGAGACTGAAACAGTGAGGAGTATAACAGGCACCGTGACTCACCTCCAGGCTTTTTAAGCCAGGACTGAAAGTGAAGGTGTGAAAGCTCAACAAAAGAGATAGGGCTACTGGTATGGAGCAGTCACTAAGGAGACCCAGCCCAAAGGCAGCAGGAAATATGGGGGAGCATTCTCTTATCCCCTCAACAACGTCCATTTCAAAGATCCTCACCTCAGGGTCCCAAGCCATTGCCCTTGAAAGCCTAGCTTCCATATTGGATATGTTCTCTCTGAATAGATCTAAAATTTTGTAAATCTATTTATGTTTTTAGCTCACATATTTGGGGTAATGATTTTATTTTTTAAAGTTTGCAGTTAACTTGTTCCACTTGAGGCATGCCTTCTACAGTTTCTGGTGTGCTGGGATTTGTTTAATAAATCTACGCTAACTTTATAGCCAATACCTTTATGAAGGAGGCTCAGGTTAGCCACTTGGGGACCTCTGGCACAGTGGCTTGTTGCTAGTGACAGGTTAAGCATTTTGTCCACTACATCAAGTTTCTACCTAGAATTCCTTTAAGGAGTGAAGGCAAATATTCTGGTTCCTGTGACTTATCAACATCTCCATTATCCACCAGTCCTGGAATGTCCTGCTCATTTACCACTATCTGATCTCCCACCACCTGCCTTCAGGTTCCAGGGAGACTTTTCCTAGTGTCTTCTGTAAGACCAGGATAATGAGCCAAGGTAGCCTACCTTCCCTCACCTCTTCCCTGAAGAAGTGGCCATTCTTTTCCTTTACTTGGCTTCCTCACTGGAATATAACTTAAGATTCATTGATTTATTTTACTTTATTTTGGTTTTAGAGTCTTACCATGTAATAGTTAACTTTCCAACATATCTGGTTACAAGTCAGGTTTTGACCTGATATTTTTGTGAATTGTGCTATTATTCTTATTAGGATTAGCTGTCCTTGGATATGATAAATTGTGTGTGGGGGTGTTATGTGTGTTTAGAGGGTGATTAATTCTTAAAATTTCTTTTTGGTCTATGCTAAGTCTTGAAATTGAGCACATTTAAATTGTTTCCAGGATTGCCAACTATTTTAATTCCACTAATCTACCATTTTACACACACACACACACACACACACACACACACACACACATGCACGTACACTTTCACACAGCCTGGAATATGGCAGGCATTCTGTAATTATTTCTTGTTTGGATAAATCAGTTATGAAAATGGAGAAATTATGTAATATGCCTTTAAAAATTTTCCTATTTTATAAGATTTGGAATTGGGGGCGGAATTTACTTAATCTTGATCACAATGCAGTCATATTATCTATTTGTGAATGAGCAAGCACTGTATGTTGACTGAGGTGGCTTTGCTGGACTTAAAAATCATTTGTTGATTATTATTATTACCATGTTGAGATAAACTTTCAGCAATACATAATCCTAGCAATAATTGTAGCCAAGGGAATCATTTTTAGTACTTTTATTTTGGGTTATGTTTATGTGTGTGCATATGTTTGAATAAATGCATGTTTAAAAACATGGTTTAGGAGCTGGATATATAAATCAAGAATCTTTAATAATAGGTGAAGTATACTAAGTCTTAACAATGTGCCAAGCCCTCTGCTATGATTTATATGCATTATATCACTCAGTTATTACAATGACCCTACCCAAACTTGGCACTGTCACTAATTCTGCTTTAAAGTGGCAACCATTGTGGGTTAAGACAAGTTGAGTGACCTGTGTGAGGGCATAAAGTTGGAATGAGGAACTCAGTTGTTCAAACCCAGGCAAATGGGTTCCAGGACCAAGAGGAAATAGGATCGGCAATAAGAGGGAACTTAGCTAGTGCCCTCATCTTGGCACAAATCTTAGCTTTCTGTAGTTTACTTTATGGAAACTGTGGATTCAGTAGAGATTCCCTGGGCATTCACCACACTCCACGCAGATGCTAATCAGACTGTCAAACTGACTATGAGGTGCTGAGAAACTTCTAGAGCTTCTGTTCAGACTGGGATGTGTGGGCACATGTTTTCTCAGCCCCATCCTGTGGCTCTTATTGGCCTTTCTCTCTGGCATCTCTGCAAGGGCAGATCATGGTATCAAGACAGATGAGGGGTTAGCCTAGGGTGAGATGAGTCAAAGAGTTAAAATGAATTAGGCTGCCAAGACAAAACTGACACCAGGCACTGCTATATGTGGGTGCAAAGCTAATTGGCTTAGGTAGGTGCTTCTGGGAGACAACAAGCAATTTCGATTGGCTGGTGGGTATAAACTCTGCTGAGCAGAGGCATTTGTCCAGGTGAGGGAGGCTTACTAGTAGCAGGGCTCCACTCTGCGTGGAGGCAGGGAGGCTGGTGAAGGGCTCTCTGAAATGGGATCAGGGCTCCGAAAAAGGAGGGACCAAGGTGGCTTTCAACTTCCAGAAGGGAACACTAATGCCAGGATAGAGGGTTTGTCTGGCAAAGTAAATGCACATGATGGGAGTTAGATAGGAGACACAGTTGTTACTTATCCTATACACATGGACAATGTCACCCTAATCACAGATGGTGTCCCGACAATGGACCTCTACAAGTATCCTCATCAGTGGAAAGTGGCTCCCGATACAATTATACTCACTTTCTTTGTAATCTCCTTTATTCTATTAGCTTCTAGATATAAAGATGAAACCTACACTTATATCTCCATTCAGACCTCTCTCTTGAACCCAATATCATCTATTCACCTGCTACTCAACATCTCTATTTAAATGTCTCATCTCTCAGACTTACTTTATCCAGAATAGAATTCCTGTTGTCTATAAACCTGTTTTCTCCCATTGCACCATTGGCTATGTCATCATCCCATTACTTAGACTAAAAACTTTGCAGTCACCCTTGACTCCTTTCTTTTTCTCCTGTACGACATTCCCTTCAGCAGGAAATCCTCTTGGTTCAACTTTCAAAATATGCCTAGAATCTGAGCACTTCTCATCACCTACATACTAACTATCAGTTCCAAACCACCATCCTCCATCTCCTATTGCATCAACCTTGTAAGGTCTCCATGCTCAGACCTTACCCCTTCCTGCCCTCCAGTCTGTATCCAATATACAGAACAGCCTTCTGAAGCATGAATCAGACCTGTTATCCCCACATATACCTCTCCAGGCATTCCACTTACCAGAACAAAGTCCTTGCAAAGGCCTCGAGGTTTCAGTGGCCTCACTGGCCTCTCCTACTCCTCAGTGGGTCTCCCTTCGGCTGGCCCAGGGCTGGCTTCTCCTGCTGGCTGGAATGTGCTTCCCTTGGGAGCTGCATGGCTTCCTGCCATCAAACCCTCAGGTCTGCTCAGTGTTAAGTTCTCAGTGAGACCTCTCTCTAAAACATTAGAAATACATTTTAGAAAAGGGATTGAAAATGAGCTATTAATCGACACATAAGATAAAAACATAAAGTGTGCATCTAATAAATATGATTAAATATCCACAAAGCCAACACCTACAGAAACAGGACCCAGAGTAAGAAACAGTACATCATCAGGACCCAGGAGCCCCTTTTCGTGTCAGGCGCCAGTGTGTGTGGGTCTGCTCAGGGCTGTGTGGGGAGAATTGGCATCTTCACAGTGCTGAGTTCTCCAGTTTATGAAGATGGCTCTCCTCTAATAAGGGGCTGCTTTATGATTCAACAGTTTTCCTGGCAAGTGCAGGAAAATCAAGAAGAAAGTGAATATGCTCATACATGGCTCTGGGGCTTCTGAGTCCCCCACAGGGAGGAAATGTACTATTCCACATTCTCTAGGAAGGACTTAGATGTTCTTTGTTTCATGGAGCTAATGAAGTTTCCCTGTGAAAAAATATCAGAACTGCATTTTTAAAAATTGCATCACTCTCCCCTCCACACCACATGCATCCACATCCTTAGCCACACTTCCACAGGCTTTGCACTCAATTGCACTTCCTATCATTGCCTCTTTTCTGTGAAACTGTGTAAGCTCTGTGAGGCCCAACATCTAGAACAGCCCCTGACTCATTCCAGGACCTCAGTGCTGTTGAACAAAGGAATACATTGGCCTCAGCCTAGTCTGGCCTGTCTTTGATATAGACAGCTAGGTGGGGCCCAGACCAGCAACTTACACTTTGGGGTGATTTGGGTGCTGAAACATCTTTTGCTACTGTATGTGGTTCTCTTGCCAGACTGAAGAGCTTCGACTCCCTATAGATTTACATGAAACTTGGCTTCATGAAACTTTGACTCTATGAAAGTTGGAATTCAAAGCGTTATAATCCTTGGCTAGGAGGTATGAAGGCTGGTTAGAATTGTTATAAACCATTCTGACTGGCAGAAAATCCAGTCAGTGTGCTGTTGGAATTTACAATTCATAATAGAAACCCTTGCATTGAAATGAACTTGCTAAACCTCAGTGTCCCATTCGGGTGGACATCATTGAGCATCTTTTCTTCCCCTTGAATCTCCTCTCAGTGGCTTTTTTGCCTCCCCTGTGCTGCCTGCTCTGCCCTAATGACTAACACCCACCAAAGGGAAATCACTCCCCTGAACATGGTTTCAAATGAATTGAGTCTTAATCCATGAACTATTAACAGGGATTCCTTTCCCCTCTGGCCCTGATAATTTCTAGAATATTGAATTAAACAGTTCTCAGACCTTTACAAATTCTCAAGGCAAACATTATTAGCAAAGAGAAGCCCATACAGCATATTAGAAGATTGCCAGAAAATGTCAATGGGTTTTCTGGATAAAACAAAAAAGGGTGAAACTCCTCCACCCCATCTTCTCCCCCTGCTTCCCTCCTTCTCTTCTTCTCTCCCTTCCTCCCTCCTTCTCTCCCTCTAACATGATTAAAAAATCATTTCATGTGTCTTATGTGTTTGGTCAATCAAAGGCAAATGTACATGATTGATGGTGACAGGGAACACATTTAACTCATTATTCTTTACTTTGCAGCAAAATGATTTGTGTAAACTGTCTGCCTAGCATTAAAGGTAAAACAAACTTAGAAACCCCAAAATGTTATATATTTGTCTAATATTTTCCTTTCGGTTTTATAGCTGTAATCACATATGGATTCTTTTATTTGGCACTTGGCATGGACTGAACAAAGGGGAGGGCAGCCAGAAAGATTGCATAACTTACAACAGCCGGTGCCCATGAGGACAGAGCTGACGCCATAATGACCAGCACGCACCATGAAATCCAGAGGCTGCCATTCACCCGGCCCCTTTCAGCTGCCAGAATATTGTTATTCATGTGGCTTGAGGCCCTCTTGGCTAAACCTCTAGTCAAACATCAAAATGAGCTCTTTCAGAGATTATCGGCCTTTAACTAATTGCCTGTATTTCTGAGCACACCTGTGTGTCCACAGGCTGAGTCCTCCTGGCCTCCCCACTTCCTATTTCTAACTTAGATATTATGGGCACCACCCACCATCTGTGATTTTTCAAGCCAAATCTCAAAATGTTATTAAACCATTAGGAATAAAATCTCAGATTCCCTTATTTCATTTATTGGTTATTATGCTCCAAAGGACACCAAGTGTAACCTATGCCAACAACAAGGATGAGGAACCTTTGAGTTCCTTTGAGGTGATTATTCTACATTCCTAGGGGATGCCAAGCAAGGAACCACCACTGATTTGACACAATGGGTATTTTGTCAAGAACTTTCAAATGATACTAGTGCCTAAGTGTGTATGTATATCACATTATCCTATCTAAAAAGAATAATATCGAAATTGACTGTTATCCCAACATACAAGATAGCTGCACCCATGTGGTCAAAGATGGCTGCCCCCATGTGGACACAAGATGGCCACCACAAAATGACCAGCAGGGGAGGGCAGTTGGGAGGGACTAGGCCTGCAAAGGAGGGCAGTTGAGGATGATCAAGCCTGCAGGGGAGGGCAGTTAGGGGCAATCAGGCTGGCAGGGGAGCAGTTAGGCATCAATCAGGCTGGCAGGGGAGTGGTTAGGGGGTGATCACGCTGGCAGGCAGAAGCAGTTAGGGACAATCAGGAAGGCAGGCAGCTGAGTAGTTGGGAGCCAGCAGTTCTGGATTGTGAGAAGGATGTCCCAAATTAGAGAGGATGCAGGCTGGGCTGAGGGACACCACCCCGCCCCCCCATGCATGAATTTCATGCACTGGGCTTTTAGTAGTTTATAAGATGCTTTAAGTTTATGAGATGTGCCAATAGATAAGTTAATACGATGTGCCAGTGCAAAGTAGCTGTTGTTTCTGACCTTCCTCATCTGTAGAGCAGAAGAAATGAGAGAAGAGGAAAGGAGCAGATGACTGGCTTCTCGTTTCACAGCTGTATGGGAAATGGTAGTGTGAGAGCCAAAATCCACTATGCTCTTAGCTTAGCGCTTTTCCCGCTATTACACTTTGCTTCCTCTAGGAATGCTTCATATAGAAACACTGTTTGGTTTTATATTTAAAGCTTCTAAGACTAGAAATCACTTTTCAATATCTGTCAGTGTGGCATCCTCAGTTTACCCAACCATATCAAACTACATGATATAAAAATTAAGAATCATTGCAAAGGTGGAAAATGGTCCATTACCTTCGTGGAGTCTTAATCTGAAAAGGACCAGGCTACCTGTCTTTCCTAGACCACAATGCTTTGCCACGTGGGAGAATTAGCTACTCCATTCAGTACTGCCACTGAGCAGGGAGGGGGTAATGACCTATTTGTTGAAGATGAATGTCAAAAAGCTAAAAGAACTTAGTCCTGACAATCTGAAGGAAGGAATGAGCGGGTCAGAATGTAGGATGGTGGATTTCCAACATAGAGAGGTCTCACTAAAGACGGTGTGAGATCTAGAGGGTTAAACAGTGATGATAAAAGGGAAGAAAGGAACACTTCTCAGAGGGAAGGTAGAGCTAATCTTAGTCTTTGCAGGTATTTTCCGAGCATCATAAAGTATTATAGTAACTCAAAAGATTTGGACACAGGTAGTGGAACACTGAACTGATGTCCTCTGGAGATTAGTAGAGAAATTCAATTCCATTCACCTAGCATTTCTTTTCTTTTTCTTTTTTTAAATATATTTTATTGATTTTTTAAAGAGAGGAAGGGAGAGAGATAGTCAGAAACATCGATGAGAGAGAGACATCGATCAGCCGCCTCCTGCACACCTCCTACTGGGGATGTGCTCACAACCAAGGTACATGCCCTTGACCGGAATCGAACCCGGGACCCATCAGTCCACAGGCTGATGTTCTATATCCACTGAGCCAAACCGATTTCGGCCACCTAGCATTTTTTCTGGCCATTTTCCTTTATAGAAAGTGCTTAAAGTAGGTAGTCCTGCTGAGATTCAGAAGTGACTTTAATTGTCCAGATACTGCATCTCCTTCTTTAGTTTTATTTTATATTGAAGTTTATGTGTGGGTACAAAGTTCTCTGCATTTTAAGACATGTAGTATCATGTAACCACTACCAAACTCAGAACATAAATCAGTCTCAGTAACCTCACTTTGTAGTCGTAGCCTTGCTGCACCCCTAACCTCCATCCCCTGATAATCACTATTCTCTCTCAATATACTTTTGTCTTTTTGCAAACGTCTTGCAAATTGAATCATACAATATCTAACTTTTGAGACTGGCTTGTTCAGTTAGTATAATTCCCTTGACATCCATCTAGGTTATTGTGTGTATCAATATTTCACTCCTTTCTACTGCTGAAAATGATGGCATTTTATGGAGGGGCCTTAGATTGTTTACTTTCATTCATTTAATGGCTTTGAGGTTGCTTTCAGTTTGGGATGATTATGAATAGAGCTGATAAAACATTTGTATAGAAATTTATATGGACAAAAGTTTTCACTTCTCCAAGGCAAATAACTGGAAATAGAATTGTTGGATTGTAGGATAAGTGTTCAATTTAAAAAGAAACTTCAAACGTTTTATCATAAATGGCTATGCCATTTATGATTTGCTCCAACAATTTTTTAAATATATTTTATTGATGTTTTACAGAGAGGAAGGGAGAGGGATAGAGAGTTAGAAACATCAATGAGAGAGAGACATCGATCAGCTGCCTCTTGCAGGCCCCCTACTGGGGATGTGCCTGCAACCAAGGTACATGCCCTTGACCGGAATCGAACCTGGGACCCTTCAGTCCGCAGGCCGACGCTCTATCTACTGAGCCAAACCGGTTTCGGCTGCCCCAACAATGGTTAAGAGTTCTTGTTCATCTGCATTCTTGTCAACACTTGGTATTGTCAGTATCTTTAATTTTAGTCATTCAAATGTGTGTGTAGTGGTAATTCATTATGGTTTTAATATGTATTCCCCTAATAGCTAATGATCTTGAGCATCTCATCTTAAGCTTATTTATCATCTGTGTATCATTTTGTGAAGTGTGTGGCCTATTTTTGTCATAGGCTTTATTTTTAAAGCACTTTTAGGTTCATAAGAAAACTAAGTGGAGGTACAGAGATTTCCCATACCCCCCCTGCACTCACACTGGCATAGCTTTCCCATTATCAACATCAACATTGTTTAACCACTGAGCAATTGATGAACCCTCTTTCCCCTAATCCCTGGCAAACACTGATTTTTTTTATTGATCTTTCACAGAGAGGAAGGGAGAGAGATAGAAAATCAGAAACATCAATGAGAGAGAGACATCGATCAGCCGCCTCCTGCACACCCCACACTGGAGATGTGCCCGCAAGCAAGGTACATGCCCCCGACCGGAATCGAGCCTGGGACCTTTCAGTCCGCAGGCCTATGCTCTATCCACTGAGCCAAACCGGTCTCGGCCAAACACTGATTTTTACTCTTTCCATAAGTTATGTCTTTTCCAGAGTGTCATATACTTGAAATTATACATATATAGACTTATATATGTAACCAATCATATATAGCCTTATTAGATTGGTTTCTTTCATGTAGTAATATGGTTTTCAGGTTCTTCCATATCTTTTTATAGCTTGATAGTTTATTTTTTTAAGCTTAATAATATTCTTTTGTCTGGATGAACCACAGTTTTTTCATTAGTTCCCCTATTGAAGGACATCTTAATGAATAAAATGGGCTATAATGAGTAAAACTGCTATAAATTCCATTTGCAGGTTTTTGTGTGGACATAAATTTTCAAACCTTTTGAGTAAACACCAAGGAGTTTGATTGCTGGTTCATATAGTAAAACTATGTTTAGTTTTTAAAGAAACCACTAAACTGTCTTTCTAAATGACAACTAATTTGCAGTTCCACCAGCAATAAATGAACTACTCTTGTTTCCACATCCTCACCAGCATTTAGTGTGATCAGTGTTGGGACCATTTTTAAAATTATGCTGTCTGGTTTTTAACTTTGAGTTTAAAAGTGTCTTATATATTCTGGGTTTCTGGTTGGAGATGGGATTTGTAAATATTTTCTCCAATCTGTAACCTGTGTTTTTATTTTCTTGATATTGTCTCCCCTGAATCAAAGTTTTTAATTTTGAAACATTAGGAAGTTTTCTCAACATGTTAAATATATAGTATCTATGTGACCCGATAATTGCCCTCACAGATATCTACTCAAGAGAAATGAAAGTGTATGTATTAATGTCCCAGGGCTGCTATATTACATTACCACAAATCTAGCTGCCTGAAATAACACACTTATTTTTTTCTCTGAAATCAGTTTTACTGGACAGAAATCAAGGTGTTGGCAAGGCTGATTCCTCTGAAAGCTGTTTGCCTGCTCATTTTAGCTTCTGGAGGCTACCTGAATTCCTTGGCTTGTGACTCCTTCCTCACATCACTCTCACCTTTTGCTTAGATGTCACATCTTCTATTTCCTCCTTATTTGTCAAGTCTCCACCTGCCTCCTCATATGAGTACTTGAGATTACAATTAAGGCTCACTTGGATAATACAGGCAAAACTCAGAGATACTGAGGGTTTGTTTCCAGACTACTGTAATAAAATTAGTTTTATAATAAAGCAAGTCATAATCTTTCTTGCCTTCAACTTGTAAAAAACTCAACAGCTGTGAAGGGCAGGAAAGCAAAGCACAATAAGACAAGTTATGCCTGTACAGAATAATATCACACCCACAAATCCTTACGTGGAATCACATATGCAAAGTCCCTTTCATCATATAAGGCAATAGTCACAGGTTCCAAGGATTGGGGTGTGGTTATCTTTGGGGGTCATTATTTAGCCTACCATTTTTCTTGTCCTCAAAGATTCATATTGATTCTCATGCAAAATACATTCATCCCATCCTAAAATCCTTAAATGTTTCAGTCTACAGCACAGATTCAAATTCAAAGACTCATGTAAATATCATCGACTCTAAAGACCTAAGTTTCATCATCTAAATCACTTTATGGGCAACACTATGGTATAATGAATGCATGCTGGGGCAAAATTCCTTCCATCAGTGGAATCATAAAACCAGCATGTCTCTAAAGCATCATGGTAAGACAGCCATAGGATAACAATGATGAGCATTCCCATCACAAAGGAAAGAAAACAGAAGGGAGAAAGGAGCTACCAACCCGAAGAACCTTCAAAATTTAATGAGAAAATTCTATTAGGCTTCAAGATCTGGAAATAATCCTCTGTGGCTTAAAATTGCCATTAGGTAATGTGATTCCTCCAAGTGTATTCTTTTTCAAATTGTTTTGGCTAGTCTAGTGTTTTTGGCTTTTCATATGAATTCTAGGATCAGATTATCTGTATCTGTAAAAAATCCTACTGACATTTTTATTTGAATTGTGTTAAATGTATAGACCAGTTTGGGGGAGCATCAGCATCCACATGGATTCCAATCTATGAAAATGGTCTATTTATTTAGATAATCTTTAACTTCTTTCATCAGTGTTTTGTAGTTTTCAGCAAACAGATTCCCATACATTTTTGTTAGATTTATACATGAATATTACTTTTTGGGAGCTGTTTTTAATGGCATCTTTAACAAATTTAGTTTCTAGTTGTTCATTGGTGGTATGTGGGAAATACATATTATTTTCCTATATTGACTTTGTATTCTGCCACCATATTGTGCTGGCTTGCACTTCTTGCAGGATGTTGAATAGAAGGAGTGAAGGATTGTCTCTGATTTGTCTTCACTCTTAAGAGAGACCAAATTCAGTGTTTCACCATTAAGTATCATGTCAGCTATAGGTATATAAGGTTAGCCCTTCTTTTGAGAATGAGGACATTTTTTTTATTAATTTGAAAAATGGATATTGAATTTTTAATTTTTTAAAAATTTTCCTTATTGATTACGGTATTACATATGTGTCCTTATCTCCTCATTGTCCGCACCCCCCCCCACTCATGCTTCACTCCCCTGGTGTCTGTGTCCATTGGTTATGCTTACTAGTATATCCATGCATACAAGTCCTTTGGTTGATCTCCCCACCTTTCTCCCACTTTCCATTGCCTTCCCTCTGAGGTTTGCTGGTCTGATCGATGCTTCTCTGTCTCTGGATCTGTTTTTGTTCATCAGTTTATGTTGTTCATTATATTCTACAAATGAGTGAGATCATGTGATATTTATCTTTCTCCTACTGACTTACTTTATTTAGCATAATGCTCTTCAGATCCACCTATGCTGTTGCAAATGCTAAGAGTTCCTTCCTTTCTACAGCTGCATCATATTCCATTGTGTAGATGTACCACAGTTTTTAATTCACTTATCTGCTGATGGACACTTAGGCTGTTTCCAAATCTTAGCTATTGTAAATTGTGCTGCTATGAACATAAGGGTGCATATATCTTTTATGATTGGTGTTTCTAGTTTATTGTGATAAAACCCTAGAAGTGGGATCATGGAGTCAAATGGGACTTCCATTTTTATTTTTTTGAGGAAACCCAATACTGTTCTCCACAGTGGCTGCAGCAGTCTGCATTCCCACCAGCAGTGCACAAGGGTTCCTTTTTCTCCCCATCCTCACCAGCACTTGTCAGTTGTTGGTTTGTTGTTGATAGCCATTCTGACAGGTGTGAGATGGTACCTCATTGTCATTTTGATTTGCATCTCTCAGATGATTAGTGACTTTGAGCATGTTTTGATATGTCTTTTGGCCTTCCTTATGTCATCTTTCAAAAAGTATCTACTGAGATTCATTGCCCATTTTTTAATTGGGTTGTTTATCTTCCTTTTGTTGAATTGTATGAGTTCCCTGTAAATGTTGGAGATTAAACCCTTATCGGAGTTAACATTGACAAATATGTCCTCCTATGCAGGGACTTTCATGTTGTTTTGTTGATGATTTCCTTTGCTGTTCCAAAGCTTTTTATTTTGTTGTAGTCCCATTTTGGATATTGAATTTTACCAAATGGTTTTTGTACATCAGTTGATATAATCATGTTGTTTTCATTCTTTAGACTGTTAATATGGTGAATTGCATTGACTGATTTGAGAATATTGAATGAGCCACTATGTATTCCAGGATAAACCCCAATTACTCAAAATGTGATACACAACCCAGGCACACAAATGTGTACATATGTGTATATTTGATTTGCTAATATTTTTATGAAGATTTTTTGTATATATGTTTTCAAGGGGATATTTCTTATATTGTCCATGTCTGATTTTAGTTGGCTTCAGAAAACGAGTAAGAAAGTATTTTGCCTTCTATTCTCTGGAAGGGATTGTATAGAATTGATGCTATTTTTTCTGTAAGTGTTTAATAGAATTCACTAATGAAACCATCTGGACTTGAATTTCTTTTCCCAAAGGTTTTTAAAGACTAATTCAATTTCTGTAATAGTTATAGGTCTATTCAGGTTATTTATATAATCTTGGGTGAGTTGTGGCAGTTTAAGGGGTTTGAAGAATTAGTTTAATTTAACTGAGTTGCTCAATTTATGTACGTAAAGTTATTCATAATTTCCCATTATTGTTCATTTAATGTCTGCATGGTATGAAGTGATAACCTCTTCCTCATTCCTGGTTTTGTAATGTGTGACTTTCTTTTTTATCTGTCTTACTACATAGAAATTTTACTTATCTTTTCCATGAATCAGCTTTTAATTTTGTTCTTTAAAAAAACAAACAAACAAACAAAATATATATATATATCCTATCTTATAAATAGGGCATATGCTAATTAACCATCATTCCATCACAAAGATGGCTGCATCCACAGTTGAGTCCAAGTTCCCTTAAGGAGCCTTAACAAGCAATCAGCAGGGACCTGAGGCTATGCCCTCTCTGCTCATGGGGCTTGACAGGGGACCTCAGGCTGTGCCCCAGGCCCTGTGTCCGACTAGGGGATCTCAGGCCACACTTCCTGCCTTGGCCCCAGGCCCAGGGACCTCAGGCCATGACCCTTGTCCAGCAGGTTTTGACGAGGGACCTCAAGGTTTGCTTCCCATCCTGGTTCCCCTGGCTAGGGGACCTTAGGCTGCTCTCCCTGCCCCAGCACCAGGCCGAGGGACTTCAGGCTGCACTCCCCACCAGATAAGGCTTGACAGTGGACTTCAGGCCACACCCTCCACCCTGGCACAAGGCCAGGGGACCTGAGGCTACTCTCCTCCACCCTTGACAGGGAACCTCAGGCCATGTACCCCGCCACATCTGAGGGATCTCAGGCCATGCCTCCCATCCTGGCACTGGGCCAGTGGATCTGAAACTATGCCTCCTGCCTGGCGGGACTTGACAAGGGTTGGACTGAATCTAGGCCAATGGAGGGGTGGGTCTGGGTCTGGGTCTCATGCAATTTTGAGGTGCATATGGGTGAGCGGGGACTTGACTCTGGTTCCCCCTTTTAATGTGCAAAAATTTCATGCACTGGGCCACTAGTATACACACACACTGAGTGTCCAGATTATTATAATCTCTGAACGCATAATTATCTGTCCACTCAGTGCATATCCTATATAATAAAAGGCTAATATGTAAATTGTCCCCTTGACCAGGAGTTCGACCAGCAGGCAGGCTGGACAACTGCCCATGTCCCTCCCCTTGCCCAGGCTGGCTGGACCCCACCCATGCATGTATTCATGTAATACACACACACACACACACACACACACACACATACACACACACCACACTGAGTAGCCAGATTATTATGTGTTCAGAGATCATAATAATCTGGCCACTCATTGTATATTAAAAACATAATAGGCTAATTAGACTGGACAGCCGAATGACTTTCTGGACGTCATTCTGGATGTCCTTCTGGATGAAGTTACAGTAGTGGGGGCTGAGGCAGAGGCAGTTAGGGGCAATCAGGCAAGCAGGCAAGCATTTAGGCACAATCAGGCAGGTGAGCAGTTAGGGGTGATCAGGCAGGCAGAATGGATAGGTGTGATCAGGCAGGCGAGTAGTTAGGAGCCAGTGGTCCCAGATTGTAGGAAGGATGTCCAACTGCCCGCAGGATTGGGCTTAAACCGGCAGTTGGACATCCCCTGAGGTGTTCTAGATTGCGAGAGGGTGCAGGCTGGGCTGAGGGATCCTCCTTCCCTGTGCATGAATTTCATGCATTGGGCCTCTAGTATATATATTTTTAATCTTAATTGTTGAAAGTATTACATATGTCTACTTTTTCCCAATCAGAAAGGACATATGCATCCCAATGTTCATAGCAACACTATTTATAGGTTTCTTTACCTTCTACATTTTTTGTTGTTATATATTATTACATCTTCATACATTGAAAAACCATTATAACTTTAAGTTTCAACCATCAACATATTTTAAAGAACTCAACAGAAGTATAGTATTTTGTATTTATTCTGATATTTCCCTTTTCTGTTTTTCTCTCTTCATTCCTGATGTTTCAACTTTCCTTTTCATATTATTCTATTCTCTCTGAACAAAATCTCTCTCTTCCCCAATTCTTTTAGAGCAGTCTGCTGGCAAATACATTTTTTCTTCATTTGAGAATGTCTTTATTTAACCATCATTCCTCAAGGACATTTTTGATGAATAAAAAATTCTGGGTTAACAAGTATTCTTCTTTTAATACTTTAAAAGTGTTGTTTTTCCCTGACGGTGTATCTCAGTTGGTTGGGCCTTGTCCTGTGTACAAAAAGGTTGTGAGTTCCATTCCTCCTGCAAGGCATGCAGGAGGTAGCCAATCAATGTTTCCTTCTCATATTGATGTTTATCTCTTTCTTCCTTTCTCTCTCTCAAAATCCAATTTCTAAAAAATGTTGTTTTACTTCCTTCTTGGCTATGTTATTTCTGACTAGAGGCCCTGTGCCCAAAATTCATGCTCAGTGGGTGGGGGTGGGGGTGAGAAGTGTGCCTCAACCCAGCCTGCATCCTCTCCAATCTGGGACCCCTCGAGGGATGTCCAAGTGCCGATCCAGGATCAGACCTAAACGGGCAGTTGGACATCCCTCTCACAATCCAGGACTGCTGGCTCCCAACTTATCACCTGCCTGCCTTCCTGATTCTCCCTAAATACTTCTGCCTGACAGCCTGGTCACCCCTAATTGCCCTCCATTGCAGGCCTGATCGCCCACAACTGCCCTCCTCTGCAGGCCTGGTCCTTCCCAACTGCCCTCCCCTGCTGGCCATCTTGTGGTAGCCATATTGTGTCCACATGGGGGAAGGATCTTTGACCACATGGGGGCAGCCATCTTGTGTATTGGAGTGATGGTCAATCTGCATATTACTCTATTAGATAGGATAGAGGTCTGGTTCATGGGTTTGCCCTGAAAGGTGTCTCGAATCAAGGTGGGGGTTCCCTTGGGGCATGGAGTGGTCTGGGTGAGGGGCCTTTAGTGGTTTGCAGTCCAGCCACCATCCCTGGCAACCCAAGTGGACACCCTGGTATCTGGAATTTATTTATCTTCTACAATTGAAACTTTGTAGCCTGAAATGGAGCCAAGCCTCCTGCTTGCTCCATGGCAATAGCCATTTCTGTTGGGATTTATTTATCTTCTATAACTGAAACTTTGTAGCCTTAAGTGGAGGCCAAGACAGGCCAGGGCTGCTGAAGCTTGACTTCCTCCATTGCCGGGGGCAATCCTAGCTTCCTGCTCTCCCCAGCTTTGTGGCATTTTTGTGGTAATTTATTTATCTTTTATAATTGAAACTTTGTAGTCTTGAGTGGAGGTCTAGGCCTCCATCTATGGGGAAATGCAAGCCTCCCTTCTGCTTGCTCAGTGACCGCAGCCATCTTGGTTGGGTTAATTTGCATACTTGCTCCTGATTGGTTTGTGGGTATAGTGGAGTGATGGTTAATTTGCATATTACTCTTATTAGATAGGATGAGAAATCCATAGCTATTTGAATTACCATTCGCCTATAACTTATGAGTCGTTTCTCTGTGGTTGCTTTTAATGTTTTCCTTTTTCCTTGGTTTCCTGTCATCTGATTAGTTGAGCATTATTTCTTTGGGTTTACGCTGTTGGAGCTAACTAAGATTCTTGAAGTGCTAGGTTTATCTTTGGTGGAATTTAGGAAGTTTTTATTCATTATTTCTTTAAATATTTTTTCTGTACTACACAGTTTCTGCTCTTCTGGGTTTCCTATAAGACAAAAGCTGGGCCTTTTTTTTTTTTTAATATTCCACAGGATCCTAAGACTCTATTCATTATTTTAAAATCTTCTCCATTGTTCAAATTGTACAATTTTTCTTGATTTAAGTTTATTGATTCCCTTCTCTATCATCTCCATTCTGTTACTTGGCCCAACTATAATATATTATTGTATTTCAATTTGAGAATTTCCATATGATTCTTCATTTTATCTCGTTTCTTTACTAAGGCTTTCTGTCTTTCAATTCTTTATAAAAGTGTTCTCATTTAGTTTTTGAAATGCTTTTATAGGCCCTTATTTGGACAATTCTAATATCTGTGCCATCTAGGCCTTAGATGCAAGTTGAGATATTTTCTGGTTATTCATATGCCAAGTTATTTTTTTTTATACCCTGAACATCTTGATTATTTTATTATGCAACTCTAAGTCTTGTATAAATCTGACAAAAGTGTTAATAATTTTATTTTGGCACAAAATTGACCTGTTTAATTTTAGGCTGCAAGTTTTGACCAAGCTTCTATGGCATGTGATTCCAATAGTAGTTGAGTTTTCAAAGCATCGGCATTGCTCTTAGAATTTGTCCCATATCCATCTCAGACTGGGCCATAGACTATACTACAGTTTAGTTCTTAAAATTTATATATGCTGTGTAAGGTCAGTTCCATCCATGCACACAGCTCAGTGTGGGCCCAAAAATTCATAAACAATTACAAGGGGCTACTTTTCCAAGTCCTCTTTCTCTGTGATCTCCAGGGAACTTTCAGTTTCATGGGGTTTTCCTTTTAATATTCTGACCAAAAATCTGGGGCTTTAAAAAATTTTGCTTTGCTATTTCAGTGACTGGGAACAACCAATGGGAGGACAAAGTGAGATAAAAAGCAGGACTGCCCTGGCCGTTGTGGCTCAGTTGGTTGAACATTGTCCCATGCATCAAAAAGTTGCAGGTTCAGTTCCCGGTAAGGGCCCATGCCCAGCTTGCCGATTCAATATCCGGCCGATGGGAAACAATGGATTCATGTATCTCTTTCACATCTTTGTTCTCTCTCTCTCTCTTTTTCTCCCTTCCTCTCTCTATTACAGTAATAACATATTTAAAAAAAATAGAAAATATCAGGGCTTTGCCCCACTCTCTTGAGGCCTCAAATCCTCTAGCCAGAGAAGGTTCTCCTACCTCCTTCCAGCTCCCATTGTTGTTGTTGTTGTTGCTGCTGCTGCTGCTGCTGCTACCACTGAGTGGCTTGGGCAGGGGTGGAATGTGAGAAAATAATAATAAAAAAAGAAGATAAACTATGGTTTCCTCCATTTTCTCTAAGTGTTAGGAATTCCCTGCACTGCTTTTTGAGCCAAAATGAGAGCTTTTCTCTGAGCTTGCTCTGCTCACATCCTAGTGCTCATTTAGGAGGTTTGGTCTGTCTGAAGGTCATGGCAAGAAATACCAGAGGAAAAACAATGGTAAACTCACTGCTGATTTGGTGGTCCTTTTTGTTCTGGTCATTTCCCCTAATTTACCAGTTGCTTTTTACTTCTTAGAGCTTTCAAATAGCTGCTCCATGCATTCTGTTCAAATGTGATTGGTGCATGTAGTGGAAGATACAGAGTGGAGTGTGCTTACTCCATCTCATCCAGAGCAAAAGCTCAGAGAGCACCATAGATGCCATATTCCATGCGTGTCCTTTATAGCCGGACCAGGTAGATTATTGCCTCCAAGATACTGCCCTTGTCATCATGTCCTTTAGCATATTTAGTAGTTATTTTTTGGGGGGATGAGTTTGAAGTAGTCCGCCTTTACATTACAGGCTAATGGTATGGCAAACCGTGGGGCCGGGAATCCAGCACCTCTCTCGATAGAACAATGTGAGGTCGCTGTTTCAACTTCAGACTCATCTGGCTGACTTAGAGAAACTTTGGGACACTAGTCAAATGATGCCGAGATTAATTTAGGCATCTCTCTGCCATCTTGAAAAATGGCATAAGATAAAACCTTTCAACTGGGTATAATTCTTGTAGTTTTTATCATTAACTGCCACATGTATTTCACAGTAACGAGAATGATGCAGTCCCTCTGATAAGGGTTTCAAGTTCAAAGAAATACAGGTGCTCTGCCCCGACACTAGGCTTTGTCTACACTAGGCAATGTAGAGTAGAATGGAAGTGGATGGCATTAATTGATGTGTCAGGAGGTAGGGTATCTCTGCCCACTGAGAAGTAACTCCATATCCACGACCTTGGTTTGCAAAAGCTCTTTGCTGTCAATCTGACAACAGAAGTCTATATTTCATCCTAGCCTCCATATTTATAGCATTGCTTTTTAGGACAGTGGGTTGAATCAAGTCTTTCCTTTGTGTATATGTGACAAGGGAAGTATAATTTCTTAAGGAATTTCTATACATTTCTTGTTTTAGCTAAAGTTTGGTTGTTAGATGGCCATTTATCTTAGTGGTTGGGTATTTTTCTTCTCCTTGAATAGAGTAGTAGGAAAGAATGAGTGAGAGGGGAATATTTGGTGTTCCTTTCAGAATTCAGATTAGGTATTAGACTTGACCATCCAGAGATCTTGAGATGTATTTTCCTATTCAGATACACCCATGGACTATTGTGTTATCTAAATTTGCCAGCACAGCCCTCCCTACCTTGTACAGTGTGAGGACAATGTGTAGTTGCGGAGTGGGCCAAGGAATAGGTAGGAGAAGAATTATAAGACTGATTTAGCACATGATTTGTAGCAAGACCTTGGACTGATCACTCAGCCTTTCTGAGCTTTATCTTCATTTATTGTGGAAAGTGGTTGGAGACATCATAAGTGAATCAATGCACCTAACCTCCTTCTTCCTTCTTAGAAGAGGGCGATACTGTTTGGATTTCTGTTTGTGATGAGACTTGGGACTGGGTTTTTCTTGGGTCACTAATGGGAGAAGAAAGAAGGATGAACCTAATATAAAGTTATTCTCTTGGGTAGCATGAAAACATCCTTCCCTATATTGCTTACAATTCCGTGTTGCCAACATCTTTGTAAATGACTAATGTTGGGGGAGGTCCCTGGAACTCTTTGTGGCAAGAGAGAGTTAGCAGAATTTTCTGCTTGAATATATTTTCTAGGCAGAGAGGCATTGTTCATCAGCCTAAGTGACTCTGGTCTTTTCAACTCCCCTTTCAACTCTGCCAACCCCTCTGTCAGAATCTACCCCTGCCGTGGGGGTTGGAAGATTCTCTCTGCTCAGACAAGAGAAAGCTGGGATACTGGGTGTATCTATCTGGCTTTTCCCAGGCCTCTGCAGTGAATGGAGACTCTCTATTCTTTCCTAAATGTAATGAAAACCCATCTAACATGTACAGCCTTGCCTGGGACAGAGCCTGTGCTAGCATTAACTGAGAGGACACTGTGTGCTGGAATGAGTTACTTGTGAGAACTCAGAGAGCAGCAATCCCCTGAGTCCTGCCTGAAGGACTGAAACTGCTCATGACTAGTGAGCATAGGGGCAGAGAGGCCTCTCTCTGCCCAAAAGGGACCATCAAAGTCCTCTCTTTCTTCTTACCTCATAACATCTGCAGGGTGAGGGCTAGGCTGGCAGCTTTCTGGGGATACTGAGCTATAGCAAGTGCTAAACTGATTCCAGAAATTCAACGAGGAGAAAAGTGGGCCCTCCAGGACTGTTCTGAGGAGGCATACCATTCATGGTTGAAAAGAATGCTTTGGTGAATTCTTTGGGGGTCAAAGGAAAGGGGTCCTTTCTCCCAAGAGGCATGTTGAGGCAACAACAGGTATTCTCTAACTTGCCTCTTAAAAGGACAAATTCACATAACCCCAGGCTTTCATATTGGTGCAGAAAGTAGACAGAAGGAGGACCGAACTGAACTGAATTGCTGTGGCCAGGAGAGACTGAGGTCTCTTACAGGTGGTCAATCTTCTCTCTTATCTCCCCATCCAGTGCTCAGCCTCTCCTCCAAATACAATTTGAACAGGTATTTTTAGCGATAATGTTTGAACAAGCACCAGTTTATTAGCATGCCTGTCCTGTGGACCAAGGATGCTCTGGGCATCAAAATAGGTCTTGAGATGAGGCTGGAAACCAGGAGCAAAGCCATTTGCTGGGAAGGAGGATGAGAGATAAGAATACAGTATAGAGAGCCCCCAGTTCAAGGATGTGGGCAAGAGTCAAGTGCAGGAACCAGAAGGAGCTAATCCAGTCAGGGCTCCTTTCAGAAAGTCAGGCTGAGTCTTTCTGCCTCACTTTAAAGTTGCTGTCCACATATGGCCCTTCTTCCGTTTTGGGAGACTATCATTTCCTCCAAATACTTAACCTATCTCTTGTCATCGTCCCTATTCAGAGTGAACTTGCTTGCCGTTGTGAGAGGTGGAGAGGAGGGAAGACATATCAGAACACTGCTTTTTTTAGGAGATAGATTCAAGATGTTTAGTGTTTCTCTTCAGTCCAGAGGATCATCTGATGGACAGGGATGTTCCAGGCTTTTCTAAAATTAGCTAAACAATAGGAAACCATGAATCCCAAGCCCAACTCTAACTGGCCTGTTTTACTTTGTGTGAGCAGTAGGGATGTCATCATTGTTACCATCACCATCACCACCATCATCACCATCACCTTCACCATCACCATCATTATTCCTATCACCATCCCCATCACTATCATCATCATTTGTTAATACTTAAAATGATAGCTGACATTTATAGAACATCTATAGGGTGCATACTCAATAAATGTCATCTTTTAGTGTAATCCAGTCACAAGAGCAACTGGCACTATTTTAAGCACTTCCCATGTCTCACTTCATTTCAGTGGCCTTCCTAGAAGGTAGGTACCACTGTTGCCCTCATTTTGTAGGTGAGGGGATTGAGGTTTGGAGGGGTTACACAGGTTGCCCAGAGGCACTTGGTGAGGTTGGGATTTGAACCCAGAAGTGAATGTGCTTCCGTACTTTGTATATTGCTCCTGCACACAGGCTCATGGTCCCTCTTACAAGGAAATTGCTAAATCCAGCTAAATACTTCAGCAATTTATAGGCTGCCCATTTTCAATTTCTGCACCAAATGTCTTTTTGATGAGACCTAACATCTACTCTAGGAAGTGGGAGAGGGGAATTTCTGAAATCATTTCTAACTTTCTGCAAAAATATTCTCTAGCTGGCAAGAGATTTTCCAGATAACAATGAATACACAATAAAGCGGGTGCCTCTGCCTTGGATACCTGGCTCACAAATAACCCATTTGGCTCCCCCATCACCCTGATACCTACAGCTAGCACAATTTATGCTCGCGGCCAGAATGGCTCTGTTCAGCCAGAAAGCAAAAGTTTATGGGCAAACCCTTTGCTCTGAAATGAAAGCTAGTCTCATGAAATCTAGTCTCTTTGGCTTGCCTTTATTAGGCCGTATTGTACAGTGATAGGAAACATAAGTATTCAGAATTTGCTGTCACTAAAATGGGACTGAGTTGGCAAGTGCTTTCATCCTCACACTCAGCACTATGTCCTAAAATGGGAAAGTTGAATAGAAATTAGGGTTATAAATTAGGGCCATTTTCTGAAACTTTATTTTTAATTGAATTAAATATAGCCACATTATTGTTCCCCCTTTACACAGCCCACATTAAAATAGAGACTAAGCTATCAATGGGGTCACTGGATCAATGGAGAGAGACGATGCTGATAAATCTGGATCCTTGAAATATTGTTTTGACTAATTACCACAGCAACCCAAACACTTAGATACCCATCTTTTACTTAATTAGCTACAATTCTGCTCTATCTGGCTCCAGTATTTAGTGATGCTCTTGGAAAATATTCTTTTTCATCTAACTCAAATCCTTTGGCTATGATTGATTCTCCTTAGTCTCTCGTCCATAAGGACATGATGGAAAATACTTGTTCACTATCCTTCACTGGCTTTGGGAATAGAAGTGTGGTCCATGTTTGGGCAGCATCAGTGTTGTTTGGGGAGCTTGTTAGAAATGTAATTTTAGACCCCCCCCCCCCCCCGCCGGGACCACAGTATCAGAAACTGCATTTGTCTAAGACCTTGGGTGATTCCCATGCACAAGCACTTGACCCAGAGCCTTGGAAGACTGTTAAATAAGCTCTTAGATGTGCCTAAGAGTGAGAAATCACTCCAAGTTTTAATATCAGTGGATGCAGTGGGATTCTCACCAAACTGTCTAAAATTCTGAAGGTTCTGCAGAAGTATAAGCTACTCTAGTGGTTTATCTCCTCCAAAGCAAGCTCATAGTTCCTGTGCCAACTCACATGCTTTTCTAACTTGTTTCATCTCCTCCCAGTTCTAAATATATAAATAAATAAGCAATGGGTTATTTTTGGCCTCAATTTGAGAATTTAGAAGTAATGGCATTGCCAAATACAGTCTTTAATAGACTCAGTCTATTTGCTGTTGCATTATTGTTCGATTCCAATGTTGATTCATTGGAAACATTGGAATCCATAAAATGAAGACAAGGGACAAATGAAGGACGAAATCCCATGAGGAAGATAGCATGGGCTTGAGAAAGGGGGCTCCTCTCCGTAGGGGTGATGGTGGGACTCCTCACCAGCAGAAGAAAGGACTTCGGTGAGGTTGCTGGTGATGCACCAGCTGCTGAGAGTTTCTTCTTTAAAATCCAAGCCTCCATGTTATTGAGTTTTGAATTTAGGGAACCGTAAGCCACTTGCTAATGAGTAGCTTAAGATGCTCTGAGATGACAAAGTTTATCAAAAGACTATTGCTTATAGTAAGATGTTTTCTGGAAAGTTTAAAAAGGACCCAATTGCATGTGCTCCCTATTAGATCTTAAGAGTGAAGAATTTTTTAGCATTTGGAGGTAGAGTAGGTTCATCCATGGTCTGACAATAAATGCTATGAAGAGATAGTGCTTATGGTTAGATGCCTGGGAAAATAGTGGGTGTCACTTTATGTCTTCCGCTAGTTTTGTCTTGCTCAGTTCAGTTCAACAAATATTAATTAAAGCATCTCTCACAATGGCCTGTGCTGCTTGTTCTAGAAGATGCAAAGTTCAGTGTTCAAAAGAAGGGTTCATGTTCCCAATTCTGCTTTCTTGTAATTCTTGTGAGCTGTTCGGAGACTCAGATGCTATGAATAGTAGATTATGGTAGGTACTGGCTGCTTTCTATGGGCCAGGCAATGTTCTGTGCATTCTGTGTGGATCATCTGTCCAGCCTTCCAGCATCCCTGGAGGTAGGCACCATCAATGTTCCCATTAACGTGAGGTGGAGTACATCAGCTGAGGAAATGCAGAGCAGCCTTGCCAGTGAGGAGGCACACATTGTGAACTTTTAGGAATCTGGACTTTGACCACTGGAAATGGCCATAGAGAGAGCTGTTTGTGCTAAAGGATCAAGGGAAACGCTGGGGCAGGAAATAAGGGAGAGCAAGGTTTAGATCAGCACTACCCATCTCCACGAGCTGCTCCTTAGACTAGTGGGTTCTGTGACTAAACACCAAGTTTCCCACTGGAGACTTACAGTTCATCCTAATGTGTTAAATATTCCAAGTGTTGCCCTAAAAAATCCCATTTGGCTTTGTTAAATCCAGTGCTTCACAAATTTATGTCATCCATTCAACCATATCATTGAGCTACTATTATGATTCCTGCACTGTTCCAGGCATGAGAGAGCCAGACAAAATTGTCTGCCTTCAAAATGACCCCCGTTTTAATGGGGACACACTGGAACCTGCTCTTCTCTCTTATAATCATGGTAGTACCCATTAGTCACTTACTTTGAAAAATCTTACTTGAGAATAATTCAGCTTCACAGACACCTGGGGACATTGGGGGAGGAAGGTTTGTGAGGTAGAGTGTGGCAAGCACAACTACAAGCACCATCCATGGAGGGTTCTGTGAACTGTTTGCCGCCCATTCACCCAGAGATAAGGAAGAACACAGGAGGAAGTGCTTTGAAACTTTTAAAGCAATTGGCAGACTGATTTTACATTGGCTGAATCACATGATAAAAATGTTGTACTTTGCATATCTTATCTTTTCATTACTTTTTTTCTTCTTGTTTTGGAATTAATTTTTGTAAGAGTTTTCAGAAGTTTTTGTCTGCAGAAGGATAGACATTAAACATAAAAATAAAAGCCTGGTTCCTTACCTCACATGGGTTGATGAGCTCTGTCCTGAGAAATCCTGTGTGGGGGGCTGAAGTGTTCCCCAGAAAGGTTGCCCAGCTTACAGTAGAGCATGTACTTCCTGCTCTCTCTACCAGATTAGAATTGTTTTAGGGGTATTTTAAGAACCTTATTATTTGAAGCAAAAATGAGGATGCTATTAACTATTAGCAAGATTGCAAAAACAAAGTCATATTTGGATAGAGAGTAATTAGACCAATCTTTAAAAAAGTCTGACATCTCTTAAGCATAAACACCTTTGCTACATTAGAGAAAAAATGAGAGTAGAAGGTCTTCTATGTATTGAAAAAAAACAAAACACAAAACACCCATTTTCTGCCACATAGGTAACACTTTCTTAAATAATCTACACTAATAAAAGAGAAACAAGCATATTGACTGTACCTCCGCTATGCCCACAAGCCAATCAGGAGCGAGTATGCAAATTAACCCAAGCAAGATGGCTATGGCCATGGAGAGAGCAGGAGGCTTGGGTTGCCCTCAGTGATGGAGGAAGCCAAGCTAAAGGAAGAAAGAGGAAGGCAATGGAGTCTGGGAACAGAGAATTCAACACGAGAGAGGCAAGGAGGTGTTCCCTTAACCCCAGGCTTGGGCCAGCCAGTTCAGACCAGATCTGGGAGAGGGAAGCCTCTAGGAGAGAAATGGATGTAGGAGGAAACCTGACAGGTTTGACCAAGAGTAAAATCGTTGTAAGCAGCTTCTCAAAGGATATGGAAAGAAAACTAAGAAATTTTAAAAAGTAGTGACAAAATGAAGTAATTATTAACTCTAGGGAGAAAATGCTGTACAAGGAAGAGCCATAACAATAGTTTGCAATTATGAAAGATAAATAAATCCCAGATACAAAGGCCTCTATTTGTGTCACTGGGAGGCATGGCCAGCCTGCAAATCACCACAGGCCCCATGCCCAGGTGACCCCATGACCCAAGGGAACCCCCAACCTGATCCGGAAACCCTTCAGGGCAAACCAGCCAGCCCCCACCTGTGCACCAGGCTTCCATCCTATCTAATAAAAGAGTAATATGCAAATTGACCATCACTCTAACACACAAGATGGCTCCTCCATGTGGACACAAGATGGCTGCCACAAGATGGCCAGCAGGGGAGGGCAGTTGGGAGGAACAGGACTGCAAGGGAGAGTGGTTGGGGGCAATCAAGCCTGCAGAGGAGGACAGTTAGGGGTGACCAGGCTGGCAGAGGAGAGAAGTTGGGGGCAATCGGGCATGCAAGAAAGGGCAGTTGGAGGAGACCCAAGCCTGCAGGGAAAGGCAGTTAGGGGTGACCAGACCTGCAGGGGAGGGCAGTTAGGGGCAATCAGGCTGGCAGGGGAGCAGTTAGGAATCAATCAGGCTGTCAGGGGAGTGGTTAGGCGGTGTTCAGGCTGGCAGGCAGAA
This sequence comes from Lasiurus cinereus, assembly GCA_011751065.1. Taxonomy (NCBI): domain Eukaryota; kingdom Metazoa; phylum Chordata; class Mammalia; order Chiroptera; family Vespertilionidae; genus Lasiurus; species Lasiurus cinereus. Next base: position 1,732,436 of record JAAGEH010000367.1, read on the forward strand.
GCAGTTAGGGACAATCAGGAAGGCAGGCAGATGAGCAGTACTGTATTGTGAGAGGAATGTCTCACTGCCCTTTTAGGCCTGATCCTACTGGGATCGAGCCTGAATGGGAAGTCAGACATCTCTTGAGGGGTCTCAAATTGGAGAGGGTGCAGGCTGGGCTTAGTGACACACCCCCTGTGCATGAATTTGGTACACTGGACCTCTACTTTCTAAATAATTATTCTTAATTTTTTTTTATTTACTTCAAAGAGGAAGGGAGAGGGAGAGAAATAGAGATAGAGAAACATCAATGATGAGAGAGCATCATGGATCAGCCATTTCCTGCACACCCCCTACTGGGGATCAAGCCCCAAACCTGGGCATGTGCCCTGACCAGGAATCAAATTGTGACCTCCTATTTCATAGGTGGATGCTCAACCACTGAGCCATGCTGGTGTGCAATAATCATTCTTTTTAAAAGTTCTTGTATCACACTTTATGCTAACCATTCTTTTACCTCCAGTCCCTCTGACACTTTTTTTTTCTTCTGAAATAATCTGGGCTGGGGAAATGTCATGTACACTAATGCTTTGTGGTGTGGTCTGCTCTCTCTCTAAATACCTCATATGGATTCATTTTTTTCATAATGTGTGATGGGAGAAATCTTATTTGATAGTCTGCAGCCCTCTCGTCTGGGAGTAAGAGACTTGGCTCAAGTCTACCCTGAAATGTGTCTTTGGAGTTGTTTATTTTATTTGTCCAGTGCTTAAGCAACCAGTTATTTGGCATTCCATCAAATCTCAAATAATTTGTTTTAATTGACATTGTCCTAAAGCCTTTGGAAAAATCCGAGATCATTTTTTCCTGCCCTCACATTCTGGACAATGCAGTCTACAATGGGCTATCGTTGAGGGATGCCAAATAGTTATGGAGTCCCCAAAGTGCAATGCTGCTATCAGAAGGGCCTCTGACCCACGGCCACATCCAAGGACAGCCATGGTAGGCAATGTGGCACTAGAAAGAAACATATTCTGAAAGATGTACAGTACCACTCATTCCCTCTGCTGCATCTTTCCTTTGGTTTCAACTGGATCACCAGTTTCCCCACCCCCAGAAAGCTGTGCATGGAGGTAGTCCCTGTCTTGCCATCTGTGAGGACCTAAGCAAGCAAGATTTAAACGTGTTTTTAGTTCTGTGAGTTGGTTTGGGGGGTTATTATACTGAAGAATGTAGAGGCCAGGAAGTGAGAGAGGAAGAGAGCCACATTCCCATGGATAACAACTGGGGCACATTTGTTAACATGGGAACTTAGAAGGAAATGGAGGAGAGACAGAACTCAGGTGCCCAGGGATGAAGTCTTCTCAACATTCAGTTGTCCTCAATATTGTTCTTTCCAGCAAGAGACCCTTAGATGCAGTGTGAAAGCAGATGTTTCCCAGGGACAGAGCATACTTGTGCTGTTAAAGGAGGGGACAGTGACCCCACTCATTTTAGTCACAGTCACAAATTCATCTGCCCAGAGCCCATAAATGCTGTTTCCCTTTATAATTGTAATCAGGGACCTGACACTTTCTGTGAACTCTCTCTTTTTTGTAAGAATAAATACGTTTTGATGGGATTTAAGGTACATTGGCCAGTTGATGTCAGTGCACTGTTTTAGACTGTCACATTATTAGAGGAAGGATATTAGCCTAGAATTCAGATACTTTTAAAAAGAATTATAAATGTAACAACAGCCTGCTATTAGACTGGCCTCCTACTACCATTTTTGGGCAATGTTTGCATGTGTGTTGCCACTCACCTCTTCTTATTGCAGCCTTTAAAATAACAGTCATTGGTTTTCATAATTTCCTTTCAGTTCATTATTTTTGATGTATGCAATATAACATATATTTGGATTAAAATAATGTACTTATTTTCAATTAAATAAGGATTGGAATGTGATCATCTTTGGAATTATTTAGATGACTCTGGAGGTAGGGATAGACTTTTACAAAATTATTTGGCTGCAATCAGCATGGTAATCCTGACTCATTGCTGGAACAGAATTCACGATGCTTGTAACGCAGCCCAGCCAACATGGTTGATTCTCTACATTCACTGGGATGTTAGCATTAGGGAAACATAGTTTCACGCTCATCAGGGAAAGCATAAAACAGAAAAGGTGTCATTACCAACCAATCATTAGAAACACATGCAGAACTGGAATCAAGAAGGTGTTCCTACCCTCCAGAGCCAAGGCAGATAATTCTAGTTGGAAGGTGCCTTTGATGACAGAGCCATCAGCCCATGGATTGGTGGACAGCCACTTTCTGTGGGGTGGAACTCACTAGTTGAAAAATTAGATAATGAAGGGCTGATGAATAAGACCATGAGAAGTGTAGACGAGCTGGTCAGTGGCTCGATTCCTTTTCTCTCCGAGGATTCTGTGGGTTTTTGATGCACAGGTCACCCGCACATCTTTCTAGGTGTTTTTCTGGAACAGCTGGAGTTGGATGGGACAGGCGAGGACAACTTGCTGCCTCAGGCAATGTTTTGCCTTTAACAGATTGCTGAAGACTGGCAAATTAATTTTGGCACCTTTCCCTAAGTCATTTTGGTCCTATTCCTTCATTTTTCTGCAGGGAAGTGTTCACATTACAGCTAAAAATACTTTGACAACACAGATGTGGAGAACAGCATGTACTATTTTAGGAAAGAACTGGAGGCTGGATGGTTCCATTGTATAGAATAGAATTGATGCCATCATGCTCTGCAAGGAGGCCTGAAGTCTTTCAGCTTGACGCGAAACCATTGTTACTTCTGCTTGCCTCTCACAAAGCCATGGGCTGAAGGGGTTAGAATTTTGAATCCTTGAGGGTGTTCTGATCTGGTATTTCCCTCTTAGGTGCTTATATATACAAAGACTTTACTGGCTTCCAAACTTTAGCATCACTGCTTTCCTATATTGACCTGTTATTTCTAGCAAGAGTAATATGGTAGGTGATTAAGAACATGAACTCTAGCCCTACCTGGTTTGGCTCAGTGGATAGAGCATCAGCCTGTGGGCTGAAAGGTCCTGGGTTCAATTCCAGTAAAGGGCACATGCCCGGGGTTGTGGGCTCGATCCCTAGTAGGGGTTGTGCAGGAAATAGCCAATCAATTATTCTTTCTCATCATTGATGTTTCTATCTCTCTTTCCCTTTTCTTTTCTCTCTGAAATCACACACACACACACACACACACACACACACACACACACATATATACAACAAAAAAGAAAAAACATGAACTCTGAATCCTGTTTGTCCCACTCATTGCTTTGTGACCTTCAGTGGGTTACTTAACCTCTCTGTGCCCCAATGTTGTTTTCTGTGAAAGGCAAATCATAATGACCAAACTCACTGTACCCTCTCTGTACACTGGGTTCACCACAGTGTCTTAAACTGGACATATTTTAAACTTATTTTTCCTTTCCTGAGAATGCATCTCATTGCTGCTGACAAAGATAAAAGGAACCTGTACTTCCACTTTTCCACACCAAGTCAGAGATGCCATGCTTGAGACACAGAAAGGTAAATCTGAATAAGGAGTCACCATTGGTACCCTGGCCTGGGGATGGAGAGTGAGGTTCTGCTGACTGGGTTGGTGACCACTGCAGTGTCATAGGCTGGGTGCTTGCACCTGACTCTCCTGATGGGACTGCCCATGACCATCCTTGTTCCATCACAATTTGTCATTCTTGCCCCTAAGGATTAAGGCATCTTCGTAGTAGTGAATTATTGATTCTTCTGCTGTTATGTGGTACATATTATTTTTAAACAAATTTAATTGTGATAAGAATGTATAACATAAAATTTACCATTTTAAGTGTTTTTTTTTTTTTTGGCGGGGGTGGGGGTTGCGGGGGGGGGGGGGTTGTTGTTTCTTTTGTGTGTGTGTGAAATGTTTCTAAGAAACCAGAAAACATGTTGACTCGTTTATCTGGAAACAATGTTAAAGATGTGGAAATCTGGTTTATGAATTTAGACTCCTCAGCATGTATACTGAGAATTCACTGCTATCATATCCTCACTGTAAATACAGCCTCACAGTCTGCATATGGATGTGCAAGAGGTATTTTGCTTTCCAGAAAGTTAGGTATATTTTTTCCAGCTTTTTTGACTTTTGGTCCTTCAGTATTTCAAATCAGCCACAAAGGCAGACTTGCAGAAAAAGAAATGTGGAGAAAGTCAGTAAAAATCAGATGTTTCTGGTCAAATATGTCATAGCTGGATATTGCTGGTGCTTTTTCTGGCAAAGAGAAAAAATATGAGGAAATAAATACTGGTTTAAATTGATTTTATCAGTAACTAGAACAGGTCCTAAGATATTCAATATGCTCAACAAATATTTGCTGAATGAACAAATCAGTGAAACAAATGATTTTTGCTAAGTTCAAAATAAACATGTATAATATTGTTGTTGCACAAAGAATCTATTTCTACTTTTAGAAGTTTATTGACCAACTGACAATAAAATTTGGTCAAAAGAGTAGTTCCATTAGGACATAAAGACATGAAAATCCTGACCATACCTATGGACAATATGGAAACCACATTAATTGAAAAATACCACCAATAATAAAAAATGATTGTGATAAAGGCTCATTTCATTATTTTTTGAAAATCACTGTAATATTTAAATTAGCAACATGTGGAACACATTATAAAAGGAATGTCCCTGCCCTGGTCAGATGGCTCAGTTGATTGGAGTGTTAGCCTCTATACCAAAAAGGTTGTGGGCTCCATTCCCAGTCAGGGCACACACCTAGGCTTCAGATTCAATCATTGGGGGTGCATTCAGGAGGTATATAGGGGAGGCAAAGGATAGATATTTCTCTCTCACATTGATATTTCTCTCTCTCAAACCAATAAACATATCCTTGGGTGAGGAATGAATGAATGAATGAATGAATGAATGAATGAATAAATAAATAAAATGTCCCTGTTGAAAGAACTAGCCAAATTCTTATTAGAATACAATTTGCTCTCATAGTTCTATGAGGAATTATCATTGGCATTCCCTCATAAGCTCTCTTATTTACCAATAAAACATTTCGGTGGTATAGTGCCTAAAATGTTCTATATTTCAAATTATTTACTAAAGACTAGATTTTCTTCAGGTTAGTTAGGATTAATGATGTTTTGCTTATAAAATCAGCATACATTTTATTTGAGAAAAAAAGTTGAAATCTTATGATTTGAGGAAATTAGGAAGTTTGTGCTTAGGCTTAACACATTGCAGCTAATTTTTAAAATCATACAGTTTAGCAGTAGAAATGGTTGAGTGCCTTGTTTTTTAAAGACCCTACTCTGGGGAAGACCAATTTGGAGATAAACAGCCGGCACCCAGCATGGCTAATGTGAAACTTGTGAGACTAGGTTAGAAGCAGCTCCCGCTAATGAGGTTAACCAACACAATCTAATCACCCAGACTGAGCACAAAGCAGGCAGACAGCCTAGAAGCAGGGAGCATTAAATTTATTTCTAAATTATTTCTGTGTGTGTGTGTGTGTGTGTGTGTGTGTTGCTATTTTTTTTTTTTTTGTATTCCACAGTGTCACCAGGTAGGTGTTCATTTTCTACTCTTCACAAGTCTCTTTCAATTTCAAACATGGAAGTTCCCCAGTTAACTTACCATTGGACCATAAGCAAGATGCCTTTTAATTCAACATATGCAAAAGAAATTATTAAGAACCACTTCCCATTGTCTGGGAAGTCCCTCTCATCCTTCCCCTTATTGAACCTCCAATGGCAATGAACTTGGGAGGCAGCATCTCATAGATACCCAAGGACACACACAAGCTGCCTGCCTGCATGCAAGGGGAGTGATGAGATCCTCAAACTCCCAGAGTGGCTAAGAATTCTTGTTGTTATTCACTTTCTAATTTTTAAAGATTGATTCCAAGGTAAAAAAAAAATCAGAAATTCTTAGCATGAAGAAGGTTGTTGGAAAAAGCAGTTGAACTTGATTAATCAGGCAAAACACATTTTAATGAAAATTGGGGTAAGATCTCTCTGAAAGGACATTTTATGCTTTGTGGTATTCAATATGAAGCTGGGAAAATCCCGCCCCTCCTAATCCCCAAAAGTAGAAATAGGTACATTGTTTCATTGTAATATAAATATGCTCATTGTAAAGGCCTTCAGACAATGGGGAAATCTATAGAGAAAAAGTGTTGTATATCTCAGATATAACCACCGTTAGTGTTTTGGTAGAAATCTTTCTACATTTTTCCATGGCTTTACAAGCATTTAGATAATTATAGAATATTTTAAAAAAACAGAATCAGACTATACACACTACTTAGTAATGTGTCCTTTTACATAATTTCTATATTAACATATACATTTTCATCATAACTTTTAATTCATTGTATTTCATTGTATACATGTACCATTTGTGGTTATTTCCAATTTTTTATGAATAGGAAGGAGCTTCTTATACATATGTCTTTATATACTTGCCTTCGTGTAACTTAGCTATGAATACTTAAAATGGAATTGTGTAAGAAAATGTGGACTTTTATAAATATTGATAACAATTGTAAAATTGATTTCCAAAAATAATCACATCGGTTTACCTGCCCACCAATATGGTAGTGTGCATCCATACCTCTACACCCTTGAGAATCGACAGGTTTAAAAAGAAAGGGTGCTTTTGTGGTGATGTACTTCTAGCCTGCGAATCTGGGGTCATGGAAAGCTTCACCTGGGTGACGTGCTTGTGTTCCTGGAAGGTCACCATTGCATACCCAGTGTATTCCTTTGTTTTTAGAATGGTAGAACTTAAGTTTTCCTTGTATAGCCTTCTGCCAATATCTCAAACCTCCTCTTGTTCTCCTTCAGATTGAGGAAGACACGTGGCAGAAATACTACTTGGAAGGAGTCTCCAATGAAATGTACACAGAATATCTCTCCAGTGCCTTCGTGGGTCTGTCCTTCCCTACTGTTTGTGAGTAAGTGACCACACCCATACGATCCTTGGGCCTCAGGGATATTTACTGGATTCCCCCAGGAAAGATGCCCACCTCTGCCCAGCCCAGTGGGGACACTGGACAATTTGGGATTGTGTCCTGTGGGCTCAGCCATGGGCAGTAAATGGAAAGATGGGTCACTGAGTGGTCTCTGCCTGGGGAATTTCTACTGGTCATACTTTTCCCTCCAGTCCTAAAAATCTCAGGTGTGGTCCATCATTTGTATTAAATTAAAAACTGCATTTTCCCGCAGATCTTGAATTATGCTTCGGTGATGCAGACATATTTATGAAGGGGAGGTGTGAACCCATGTCTCTCTGATTTTACTAGCAAATCTTGCTAACCCCTTGATGAAAGGATTTTTAATCTCTTTCAATTAAGTCAGGTCATAGAGACATCAGAGAAGGCACTGTTCAAAGGAAATTCAGAGCCAAAGGTACCAGAAAGAGACCTTGAAAAAGTCTCCAACATGGACAACTGTTATGTTACAACTAGAGGCATGATGCACAAAATTCATGCAAGGGGTTTGGCCCTTGTAGCCTCGGTTGCCTTGGCTGGACCTTCTAGCCCTGGCATGCCCTCGCAGCCCCGACTTTGTCCAGAAGGTCATTTGGATGGTTGTTCTGCTCTTTGGTCTAATTAGCATATTAGCTCTTTATTTTACAGGATAGTAGGAAGGCTCAGCTTCTCCTGACCCTGGCTCAGCAGGATGGATTTGATAAGGGCAGCCCAGCCATAGATAGAACAGGTGTCACCTAATGGGTATGACCTCAGGAGCTTCAAATATTCTGGACCCCAAGAAACTTTCACCACCAGGATGATGTCTCAAATTCCTACTCCCTTCTTCCCCCAGCTTAGGATCTCAGATGCTTGATTTAAGTCAAACAGGGGCTTTGTTCCCTATGAAGACACCAACTCCCTGGAAGCATTGAAACATTCAGCCTGATCCATTGATCCCTTAGCAAGGGATTCGATAACCTCACTGATAACAACTGGGAAGAAATGGGGGAATCTGGGGAGTCATTTGAAGAAAAGTTGTTACCTTGTGCTGTCTGCCTGTCTACATACTATACCAACCCTCTGAAAAGGGAAGTCTGAGGAGGGTGGTCCCAGAGCTCTTGGCTTCCCCTGGCTCAGTCCTGTTCTGTGCACTGTGGGGAGGGGCTGGGTTTACCTAGAGATGCCTGTCAGTGAGCACAGCAAGTGCTCTCGGTCTGTCCTCGGCCCAGACCCTGAGCAATTCAGAGTGGTTTGGCTGTTGACTGAAATTTCTCACCCTGTCTCTAAGCGAAAGTTTAAATGCTAAATGGACTGGAAAAGTGAATAGGTAATTGATTTGGAAGAAGTTATTTTCTGAGAATGGATGCCCTATTGTAACTCTCATGGTCTCCTGTCTCTAAGAGCAATTTCTTTTTCTGAAACAGAAAGACATTAACCATTCAGAAGCACTGGGCCCTGCAGCCCTGAGACCGTCCCTGGGGACTTTCTCCACCTTGGAGCCTGGCCTGCCTAGCACAGGAAGTGCTGAGAATTCGGGACTTCTAACAGGAGCTGGCTCTATAAACAGCAGTTGTGGCCTTCTGTGCCTGGAGAAGGGGTGCTGTGGGCACACCGCAGAGCCAAGGGCTCCTATGGCATGGGAGGCATTGTCAGGAAGTCTTCCAAGCCCTTTCCTTGCTAATGTTCCCTGGCTTGACGTGTGTTGACATTGAACATGAGTGTGCTCTGGAAAGCCTGCCTACTCCCTGCTTCTCTGCTACTCCTGGGAACCAAATCAGAACATAGGCATGCTGACCTGTAGGATTAGGGCTGCTCACCCTGGAAGTGGCAACTGGGATACCCATGGGCTAAATGTGGCCAGGGATTTGCCCACCACAGTATTTCATTTTTTAAAAAGTTAATTGCCAGAATTTCAAAATGGAAGTATTTTACATAAAAAGTAGTTTTTGGCCTCTTCTGAAAATCTGATGATCCAACACAAGATTTGCATTTCCCTTGAATGCTACTGGCTCTAGTTTGCTGTAGAAAAGGTTTTCATGCAGGCCTACCCCTCCCTGGCCACCTAACCCAAGCTAGGTCTGCATTTCTAGCCCAGTCCTGGCCTGCGGACACCGGAGCCTGCATCGCTGACCACGGGTCAGTGTGAAACCTCACTGCCCTGTGGAGCCAGTTCAAGAGCCAGATACTGGTGGCTGCTGAAAAGCCTTCCCTTGGTTGATTTTCAAGTTTAGAACATGTCCCAAGGAGGAGCGAATCTGTCAGACACACCTTGTTGTCAGAGAATTTGTTATTTTTTTAGTACGGCGTCTGGAACACAATAAAACAAAAACTGTCTAATGTGAATGAAAATGTGTTCAACTTAGTGCCATTATTCGTTTAACACAACGATACGGCAGAGGTAGAAATAATCAATAAAGGAAGGACATTTAATGAGATTTAGGAACATCCCAAAACATTGAAGCTCTCCTCAAGCATTTGATTATCTAGAGGCTTAATTATCTGTGTTTTCTACTTTAAATTAAAGAAAAGCCATAATTCAAAGTTACCAGCAGTTTAATGATAACACTCTTCAATTCAGGTTAATTAAAGCACAGCCGTAATTAGAGTGTAGTGTTATATATCACCGGGCAGGCGCATACGTATTTTCATTACAGTAAGAATTGGCTACTCAATTTCAAGATGACATAAAGGATGCCAAAGTATATTTTAAGCTGCTTCCTGTAGATGAAAAAGAATTGGGGGATATTCTGGATGTAATAAAGCACAGATCAAATACACAGATTTTCAGAGCAGTTTCTATAATTATGTACCACATTAAAACAATAGGCAGCACATAACACCTTAAAACATAAAAGAAATAAATGCGCTCTCCCTGTGGGCTAGCAGAATGCCCCTCTGCAGTGTGTGATCGCAACACAGGAAAGCTCGCTGCTGTCTTAGAAGCTGAGAGAGTCATTCTGGGGAAAGCCAAAGGGGCAGGATAAAGGGGTGAAATTCAAGGTCTTTTCCCAAGAGAACATAATGTGGAAGGAAGAGAGGCAGGCAGGGTAGAAGGCCCCCCAAGTCAAGCTTTTCAAAAATCTCAAGTGGAGAGATGCTCTCTCTTGGCCTAGGGAGGTACAGCTATAGACATTGACTTCCTGGGCCTCAGCTTTGTTTCAAAAACAGTAACTAATTTAAGATAAAATGCAGTATCATTTCTAAATATTTCAGTTACATTTTCTTGAATCCTCATAACAGTTCTGTGACTTAGTGGCATGATCCCTGGTTTATACATGAGGACACTGAACACAGTGGTGCCCCTTCCCAAGCCACCTGGCAGATAAGTTGCAGAGCCAGTATTCCGACTTGTGTGACTGGGAGCAGCTTGGAGTATTTGCTAGATGAGGGCTGGCTAATTAAGAATTTCCTGGGAGCATATTAGATAGAGAGGTTTCTAGGCTATATCTTCAGATTTTAGTATGTGGGGGAAGGCCCCCACATTTGGATATTTTACAAACAAATCAGGTGATTGTGATTCAAAGTTTGATGGCTGGGAACTCTCTTAGTCCCCACCCCTCCACAGCACAGACTGGGGTAACCTCTCTTATTCCCCGCTTTGGGCTTAGACACTGGAATGTTCCTATCTGATTTTAGCCCAAGCATAGATCCAGCAACATGGGAAGGAGACTGCCCTCTTGCATGCTAGGCAGACAACCGACTGCTCTCCCCACTCCTTATCCCCAGATCAGCAAAACAATGTGGGGCACCAAAACCATAATGCTCTTGGTTATATTTCCACCAGGGATCATAACTGCAATTTCAGGCTGGTAAGAACAGATACACACTAAATGCAGAGAAGCCCAGAGGAAGTTCAGGTTGCAACACTCCTTTTGGCCTCGTTGGAGGTCATGGTGGGCATGTCCTGGACCTTCCTCAGAATGCCTTTCAGATGTTCCTTCGAGGGGCCAGGAACTCCTGAGTGTCCCCCCTTGGTTTTGCATAGCTGGCTTATTCCTGGGCCCATGTGGAAGCAAGATCAAGGCAAAGGAGGTTGGGGATCTGAAGGAGAGGGTGAAATCTATTGTTATCTGAACACCAGAAAACCACTCTCTTTCCTTCCCACTCCCCACTTTCCTCAGCAGGTGACTGGAGGGTCCAGGTGGCTAGAGTATGAAAGCAAGGGGCGAGGATATGAGGCCATCTTTTCTAGGGAAGTGCCCTGCCTTGGAGCAGTTTACATAATGGGATGCTGTGTGATGTCATGCAGTGCGAGCTATGAAGTTGCTGGATACATGATTTGGGACAAACTATTTGATTTCTGCATACCTCCTCCCTTTAACCATTACCAGCTGCCTGACCTTGCACTCAGTGCTTACTCCCAGTTTCCTCATCTCTGAAAGAGGAATGACATTACTTAACCTCTCAGAACCAGCTAATGTCCTTTTCCCCTCTTCCACCTCTCTTTGTCTCCTCCCCCCCCTCCACCTGCTCCATCCTGCCCCATTAAGATGATGGAAGCACAGAGGAAGAAAAGAATTACACTGGCATTTTCAGGTTACATCTACTCATACCTTTTAGAAAACTCTGCCATTAGTCATCAGCCAATAAATTGAGTAGATATTTTATGAATGTGAGATGTTAATGCCAGAGTGCCAGGCCTGGTGCCATCTCTAGAGGAACCTGCAATTAGATTTGACCAAATATATGCACAGTAAAAGATTAATAACAATAGTTATAAATGTCAACTAAAGGATTCTATTTCCCTATAGCGGCTGCCTTTTGAGAGTTTGCAGTCTTGTTAAGAAACTAATCCCATCCTCAGAGAGAGCTGAGCATCTATTGATGAGTGTTTGTATGATAGATCTACAGGAACGGAGACGGATGCTGAGTTACAAGGAGACAGAGCTTCCTGAAGGCTGGGCTGACCTGGATAAGCTTCCTGGAAGCGATGGCACTTGATCTGTGCCTTGTAAGGAGGGTGCATTCGGAGAGGGAAGAAAGAGGGAAGAGGGGATGCTAAGTGGCATGGGATTGGGAGGCTGGGAGCCACCCAGTACCACACAGAACTCCCTCAACACTCTGGGCTCTTTGAGATTTCCCCATGAGAGCAAATTGTTTTCCCCTTTAGATGAGAGGAGGAGAAGAAGCAGAGATCTTTCCTTTAAAAAATATGTTTTTATTGATTTTTAGAGAGAGAGGAAAGGAGAAGGATAGAGAGATAGAAACATCGATGAGAGAGCAACATTATCAATTGGCTACCTCTTCACATCCTGAGTCTGCAAACCGATCATGTGCCCAAACCTGGAATCAAACCAGCAACCTCTTGGTTTCTGGGTCGATGCTCAACCTCTGAGCCACTCTGACTGGGGAAAGCAGATATATTTTTTAAATATATTTTATTGAATTTTTACAGAGAAAGGAAGAGGGAGAGAGAGTTAGAAACATCAATCAGCTGCCTCCTGCACACTTCCTACTGGGGATGTGCCTGCAAGCAATGCCCTTGACTGGAATGGAACCTGGGACCTTTCAGTCCGTAGGGTGATGCTCTAGCCACTGAGCCAAATCAGTTGGAGCAGAAGATATGTTTTGACGTGTGATGTTTTCAGCAGGAAACTGTGATAGTGTTTTCTTTATGAGAACTAGCAAAAAGGAGGATACACCCCTGACTCCAGGGAGGAGAGTCTGGGCTCAGGGGAGAAGAGGGTGGTGGGGAAAGAAGGAAGGCCCTGAGGAAGGTGCCGAGGCTTGGCCACAAGAACACCATGTTCCAGTTCCAACCTCACTGTGAGCATAGTAGTCCGTCATTCATTACTTGCAAAATGTAAAAGCTTAATTGTATCAGGCTTTACAGCTCAGAGGGGATTAGGACCAAAGACAGATTTACAAAATAACAGTGCCCCTTTCCATCCCCCTGCGGCTGTATAGCAGCTAAGATTCAGGTGTGATGCAGAGAATTCAGTGCCTGGGTAACCCAGGGAGCTCTGATCAGGTCTCCCCTGTGCTAACGGGTGAGAACTGTGCCCTCAAGCCCAGATCAAGCATGGATGCTGCTAAGCTGGGTTCTGACATTTGGAGGCTGGGGCGATGCTTCCACTTGCAGCCAGCGTCCTAACATTCAGACGTCATGCTCTTACCCTGTGTTGTTCTGTGCAGGCAGGTCTTTCCAGGGAAGCCACTGGGGAAGCTGAGTCTCCTGCCCAGTGGGAACTACAGCTGTGTTCAATGAGTCTGTGACAGCAGCAGGCTTCAGCGAAAGACATCCAAGTTTGAACATGAGCAGAAAGAAGCCAGGAGGCCCCATTGTTAAAAAATAGATGTATTTATCCAGACTGCAGAAATGAGCATTTTCATGTGAATTTATGGAAAGACTCAAGCCAGAGCTTGAAAAATTATCTCTCCTCAAAGAGCTGGCCCTGTTGACTTAATTATTTCGGGTATTGTTATCCAGGCTAAACATATATGAACAGTACTCATGAGTAACGCTTGTGCATGCTACTGAATAAACCAGTGATCTTGAGCTATGAACACCGTTCACTGAAGGCTACAGAGGCAGGAAGGTCAGGGAGGCTGTCCAGTTGGAAAAGGGATGGATGCTATACTACAACTTGACTTGATGCTGGGTACTCACAGCAAACACAGAGCTTACGTTTCTGATTCATAATAGTAAAGCTTTCTAAAATGCATTCGTTCACGTTTTAGACAAATGTCAATTGCTCATATCAAAGAATGTAATTATTTTTAAGTTCAGATGTCTTCAGTGGGTGTGTTACTGGAGATCATTGTATGAGTATTTGAGGGTTGGCTGTTCTGAAGCCTTTTCACTCCATCAGTCAGGAATTAATCTAAATAACAGCTCCATGAGGGTTAATGACAAATGATGTCCATTTCCTTGATGCTCAGCCTTACAATCCCCCCATTTCATTTTTTTAAACTAGATGTTTCCATTTTGAGAGCCTATCATTTTGTTTGTTTTGTTGTTGTTGTTTTTGTTCATCTTCACCCCAGTATATTTTTTCCCACTGGTATTTGGAGAGAGTGGAAGGGATAGATAGAGTGAAGAAGGGAGAGACAGAAAAACATCAATGTGAGAGAGACACATTGATTGGTTGCCTCCCATACATGCCTCTACCCAAAATCTGCAACCCAAGTACGTGTCCTTGACCAGGAATCGAACCTGAGACCCTTCAGTATGTGGGCTGATACTCTAAACCACTGAGCCACAACAGCGAGGACTCCAGAGTGTAGTATTTTTAAATCAAGCCTCCTAAATGTGAATCTTTTTCATTCTAGCCCCTCCATCCTAAAGGTCTGATTTCCCAAAGCCTAGTGTTTACATATGCATCTACTCTGATTTCAAGGGTGGCTCTGGGTAACTGAAGAGAGATGGGCGCTTTGGGGAGCTGGGTATGGAAGGCACACTGAGCCCTGCCTCTCTGGCGTAGCCCACCTCACTCCTGGCCCCAGGCCATGCATTTGCATAGTCTTCCTTAGCAAAGTAGAAGGTGCACACTCTAGGACAAGTTTCCATGCTTAATTCACACTAGCAGCAATCTCTCTAGTCCAGGGGGCTGATTTAGTGGCAAGAACAATTCATTTCCCTCTGGGTAGGTAGAAACAGTTGAACTCTAATTCTTAAGAGCCTTCGCTCAGGAACATCTGGGTTGAAACTACTATAGTTAACAGATGATGTTGGCAGTAAAAAAAAGGGAGCTTTGTATAATGTCATTGTCAAATTAGACAGACCTCTACTTAATAATTACCAAGAAAGCAATCTAACTAGTTATTACAACAGTTTTATTGCAGATTGCTGGTTTAAAACCTTTTGCGTCCATGGCATTTTTTTCTCAAAAAAAAAAAAAGAGTCATTTCTATTCCCCTGTAATTACTTTTGCAGCCAGCAACAACTTCCTGCATTGGACACATTGAGGCATTTTAGTTTTGAAGTCAGGAGTTGAATTCTTGCTAATTTATGGCTGAGTCCATCCTGTTTATCACTCTGGGAGAGCTTTCGTACTTCTCTCCTACCCTGCCTTACCTTCACCCTCAGCCTCCTTTCTCACCACGCTGTCTGGGATACATTTAAACATGGAAGCCTGAGAAAGGCTAAGGAGTGACTAAGGATTAGATGTGCAAAACCCATTTTGCTTTATCAAAAATAATGGTGTGGAATGATGCAAGCAAAACATTTAATCTCAGGATATCAATTTTGGGGAGTCTGCAAACATACTCTTAGGAGCAAACCCCTTGTGATAATTTGTAGAGGATCCCAAGGAGAAATTGCTGTCCGTATCTTAGATTTGTGCTTACAGCGAGGGCATCATGAGTAGAAGGCAAAAATTAGATTCCCAGAGCACATCACTGCTGTTATTTCCTTCTGCACACCCCCACCCTGATCTGTGTGCTTTTAAAGAATAAGACACGTTAAGAAGCATCTTGTTTCATAATTCTATATTCACTTCCAAGTCTTCTCTGCCTAAACGAGACTTTCCCAATTTACCTCTTTATCTCTTCTGTATTATTCCAGCCACTCATGAGGTTCTGCTCCCCATTCTTTCATACATTTATTTAACCAGCATTTATGGGGAGGCTTATGCTTTGCACTGTGCAAAATGCCAGGAAGATAAAGCTTGCATCTCACACAGAGAAAGCTCAGTCTAGAGGGCAGAGAGATGTATAAATCAAGGATTACCACACCAAACCACACCCATTCCCCTGTTTATTGGCCTTGATTTGCTTTTTCCCACTGGATCTCCAACATGGACTGCACCTCGGCTGAGCCTTAAGCCTAGTATCCTTACATTGGCCAGTTCTCTGTGGCAGTATCTAATGAAAAACTGTGATTTTAACAAGGGAGACACAATTCTGCTAGCAATGTAAATAATATGTTACCCTGTGTTGATATTTTGCAAACATCCAGGTGATGCTTTTAGAGTGTGGATTAAAATCTTGGATGGCTGTAGGGGGCAGTGAGCAACAAAGAGAGAACAGTGAGGTCTAAGACAATATGGAGTGGTGGGAACTGTGGCATATTGGAGAGCATATGTCTTATCCAAAGGGGCAAGTGATTTGAAGCTCCAATCACTGTAGTCATAGGAAATGTAGCGTAAGTATGGCCATATCTTATTTGTCCAGGAAAGCCAAAAAATGTTTTTTTTATATGAAATCACCTGTTGGTATCTAATGCTAGTTAAAACAAAACAAAACAAAAAATGCTGAGCTGACCAGAAAAAACATGTCTGCACATCGGACTTCTGGCCACCCTTCATTTCTCTGCTTTGATGAGAGACATCTGTGAAGCACTCTGCGTTGAGACTTGATTTCCACTTTTGACAGTACTATATTAAAGTTGTTTAACCTTGAACAAATGGCTTGATTTCCACTTTCAGTTTTTCTATATAAAGGCCATTGGACCTTGAGCAAGTTGCTTTCCTGTCTTTGGGCCTCAGTTTGTCATCTATATTAGGTGAGCAGGATCAGCAGTCTCAAAAGGGCCTCAAAATCTGTGGTTGTGGCACTGTTTGTATGTAATCACTTTGTTTACATCATTCTGTCCCTCTCCTCTTTGTCCCTTTGGCCAGTGAACAAAGGCATGTTTTGGGACAAAGGGCTTCTTAAAGAGAAGCTTCTATAAAGTAACATAGGATTATCTGAGGTAGGGATTGGAAAGTTATGAAAGAGGACTCAGAGATCTGCTAGCAAACCCCTGCTAGGCTACAAAGATATACAAGGCCTCATAGATTTTATCGACTTTTCTGAATTACAAAGCTCCTTTCTTCATATATCTAGTTGGTAAATGATATCATAATAGCTTAAAGATATTATTTATTATCACTGTGAACCATTTCTTCCCTTCTCACCTGTAGAATCAGGCTATTAAAGGAATAAGGATCTTTGATCTCATGAACTACCAGAATCCCAAATCAGAGTGGTTATTGCTTATAGACTATCAGCAAATTGGCCTTTTCATGATTATGCTAAGTTAAGACCAGACTTCTTGAACTTTTGGCATTTAGTTGCTATTTACATTAGAAAATGGTTACTTAATCTTAGTAATTTGGTTCAACAAATACTGCATAAAGCCATCTGATATTTTAAACAGCTTAAGCTTCAGAAGTAACAGCCCCATAAAACGTACGTGTTAGTGGTGCTCTATGGGTCGTAAATTAAAAAGAGCATATTTCCAGCTGTACTTGGGCTGGTGTTTCAGCAAACTGTAATCAGCAGACATTAGAGTCTGCTGGCAGGAATCAGAAAACCTGCAAATCACTGAGAGCTCCGGCATGCCTGCCTGGAAGTGGTCCTTTGAAATCTGACTGTCTATTGAAAGCCAGATGGAGGACCATGACCTCACAAGCATGAATGATCAATTGGTCTTATTCCACTAGAGAGCATGAGGCCTTTATCCATACCCTACTTGTAAGTAGCACATCCGCAAGTCCAGTGCATCTGATTATGGCACCTTGCTATTTAAAACCAACCCCAGGCTTCCCGAAATGCTACTTGGAATAAGCTGCAGACTGCTTGCTGTGGCCAAGAAAGTCTTCTGACCTCGCTTCCACCTGGCTTCCCGACCTAGTCATTATCACAGTTGTATTGCTGGTTCTCGGATACCACAAGATCCTTCATGCCTCGGAGCCCTTGTAATTGTTGTTCCTACTCCCTAGGATGCTCTTTCCCAGATCCTCTCATTGCCCGCTTCTTCCCATCATGCCCCAGAGCCCTGTGATCTAGTGGCATATCTCTAGTATAGTCCTCCTGGACCATCACAGAAAACCCACTCTTCCAGTTGCTCTTCATTTGCTTAGGCATTTTATTTTCTGCAGAGTCCTTGTCTTCATATGGGAATTTATTATTAATTCACTTATATATTCTGCCTACTAGAGGCCCAGTGCATGAAACTCATACATTGGGGTAGGGGGAGTGTCCTTTAGCCCATCCTGCTCCCTCTCCAATCTGGGACCCCTTGAGGGATGTCCAACTGCCTGTTTAGGCCCAATCCTACCTGCATCAGGCCTAAACAGGCAGTCAGACATCCCTCTCACAATCCAGGACTGCTGCCTTCCAACTGCTCACCTGCCTGCCTTCCTGATTGCCCCTAACCTCTCCTCTGCCAGCCTGATTGATGCTTAACTGCTCCCCTGCCTGCCTGTTTGCCCCTAACTGCCCTCCCCTTGTGGGCCTGGTCACCTCTAACTGCCCTCCCCTGCAGGCTTAATCACTCCCCAAATTCCCTCCTCTGCAGGCCTGGTCCCTGCTAACTGCCCTCCCTGCTGGCCATCTTGTGGTGGCCATCTTGTGTCCACATGGGGGCAGGATCTTTTGACCACATGGGGGCAGTCATCTTGTGTGTTGGAGTGATGGTCAATCTGCATATTACTCTCTTATTAGATAGGATAGAGGCCTGCTGCATGGGTGAGGGCCAGCTGTTTGGCCTGAAGGGTGTCCTGGATCAGGGTGGGTGTTCCCTTGGGGCCTGTGGTGGTTTGCAGGCCGGCCATGCCCCTCGGTGAGGGTGACCCAAGCAGAAGCCCTGGTATCTGGGATTTATTTATCTTGTACAATTGAAACTTTGTAGCCTGGAGTGGAGCCAAACCTTCTGCTCCCACAGCCATTGAAACTTTGTTGCTTTAAACACAGGCCTGGGCGCACCAGGATTTGTGGAAAATTTGGCTTCCTCCATCGTCAGGGGCAACCCAAGCTTCCCTCCTGTTCTCTCTGTGGCCATAGCCATTTTGGTTTCGTTAATTTGCATACATTCTCTGATTGGCTGGTGGATGTGGCTTGTGGGTATAGCAGCGGTATAATTTGCATATTACTTTTTTATTAGTTAGGATTGCCTCTCTCTGCCAACACACACTTTTCTAGGATGAAGATATATATCTGGCAAGTAGTAGGTGGGAATTTTGACAAGTTACATGAGCTTTTTGAGCCTTGGTTTCATCACCTGTAAAATAGAAGTATCCATAGATGTCTGAGTAATTAGGCTAATATCTCCCTCTTGGGGATATTGTGGGGACTAAAGGAAAAAGCACTGAGAAAGGCCATGCCCTTTGACCCAGCATATTCTCCTCCTTACAATGCTGGAGCTAAATCACCATCAAGTCACCATCAGGAAACCATTGTTTTATTATACAAAAGTATTTGGACATAAGTGATAATGCCCTTTGTAGAAACACAATTATACAGAATAATTTTTTATTTATGTGAGCTTTCATTTCTCTGAGTATATAAATATGTTGTCACCTAACTGTGTCATGTTATTTACATATTTGTATCCATATAATATTGTTTGTTGATCTTATACTTTAAGATGGTCTTCAAAATGTCATTTTGGCACTGGCCAATGTGGTTCAGTTGGTTGGGCATTTCCTACACACTGAAAAGTTACTGGTTCAATTCCCTGTCAGGCACATGCTCATGTTTCAGGCTTAATCTCCAGTAGGGGGCATGTAGGAGGCAGCTGATCAATGCTCACTCTCAAATCAATGTTTCTCTCTATGTGTCCCTCTCCATTATTCTCTCTCTAAAAATAAAATCAATAAATTTTTAAAAAAAAATCATTTTGAATGCTAATGCATTCCATATTGCATCATATTTTTTGCCTTGTTACTGAATATTTAGATTGCTTTCAATTCTTTTTGCTTTGTACAAATACTATTACCTTGAACATCTTTATGCAGAAAATATTTTATAGAACCATTTATTATTTTCTTAGAATTGAAACCCATGAAGTGGAAATCACTTATTGAGCTTGTCTGTATCGGCAGTTCCATGTGAAGTACTTTGGGGAATTCCAAACCAGTTCAGATCTCTTAAAGAACTTCTGTTGGTTGAGGAGACAAAATTGAGATACATGGAGAGACAGCCAGTGTTAGGTTGACTAAGGGCTGGATGATGTGGTTGCAGATAAGGTGCTGGAGGAGTTCGGAGAATCAAAAGAAAATCAGAGGGCAGCGGTAGCCACAGAAGACCTACAGGGAAGTGGGGGGGGGGGGTTCATCTGGGCATGGGAGGATGGTGAGGAGAGAGGAGAAGATGTTCTGGGGACAGGATCTGCATCAGTGAAGGCACCAAGGGAGGAAGAAGCTGACCTCAGCGCAGCCTGAGAGGCAGGCAAGAACCACGGGCAGATAAGGTGGGACAGCTTGGCTGGAGTCATGTGTCCGGCAGTTACACGGAAGCTAAGGATTATTACCATCATTCTGAGCACACAGGGGTCTGTTTGGAACAACAATATAAGCCATTTATACAAAAGACCAAAATGGAATCTAAATAACAGGTCCAGCTGCTCCAAAAACCTTCCTCTGCAGTTAACATTTTACTACCCAACCGAGAAACTAATGAATCTGGCCCAGCACAGATCCCCAGACACCAATTCCTGCTTGGGTCTGTGTCTAGACATCTAGACCTGAGTGCAATTTGCACTTTGAACATTCAGCGCCGTATCGCTTGCAAGAAATCAGCTTTAATGGGGAAGCGGGAGGTGTCACTTCCGGCCCTGTCCATTTGGCACAGCAACTGTAGAATTTGCTTCCTTGGATAACGCTGGATTAGGAGATGAAAGGATCATAACAGTGTTGGCTGTGTGGCTCTGGTCCTTCAGAAGCACTGACTGGGAGGTGTCTCCATCTCATTGCAGGCTGTGTTTTGTGAAGCTCAAGCTCCTAATGATAGCCATTGAGTACAAGTCCGCCAACCGAGAGAGCCGGTAAGTTTGTTGCGACTCCACGGCCAGCTCACATTGATAATGGTGAGCATGCATCCTGGGAGAGTTGGGTCCACTTCTCTGTCTTGGGTATTATTTACTTGCTTGGAACCCTGAAACAACACCTCTCAGAACCTAGGACACATCTCAAAACATGTTTGACCAGGCACTGGTGTCTCTATCCCAGACCTGCCGGGCATCTGGAGCCCCTTGAGAGTGTTCCTTCAGGGAAAGGGATGAGACCAGCCCTCCAGCCGATGGTGCCAACTTTCACTGCATAAAAGTGGGGTGAAACACTGTCCTCTTACCCCCTTTTACTGTTGTGAGCACGAAACAGGTGGACCCGACCTCATGGCCAGCAGGCAGGGGGCAGGGCCATGATGGGAGATACGAGCTCTCTTGATAGCCGGATTACAAGCAGCCTATTGTGGACCATATGTGCTTCTCCTGGTGCATCCGAAATCCAGGTGGTAGGATATCAGCTTCATGTAAATTAGCCGGGAGAGCAAGGCACAGAGGCAGGAGCCCTCTTTATTTATTTATTTTTTACGTAATTATGTGCAAATGAGACTGATGAGGGACTGGGTCTGGCTGAAACAGATAACACCCCAGTCAATAGATGAGTTCACACTGGAAGAAGGAGGCGTCACATTAGCAAGGAATTCTGAAGATGAAACACTGTATGCATTACAGATAAAATAGAGATGATTTCTGCCACTCCTCTCCCCCGTTTTTATCAGTCATTTTGGGAGAAAGATAACTCATTCAGACATGTTCAGGCTTTTGTCCTATGAAATGACATCCCTGGTTTGTTCCTAGCTGTAGTCAGTAAATCTTCCTGTAGGGCAGACACCCTGGGACACACACTTATAAGACCATGCAGAGTGTAGGGCAAGGCTAGTAGGTTCCTGCTATGATCATTTGAAGAGTTTCCATTATTTGGATGAATGACTTGATAAAGCCAGACCTCCAAATGTTCAGTCTGTGTCTCCATGGCAAAAAACGCTGGATTGTAAGCAAGTCAATCCAATGTTCTCTGTTACCTCAACCCCAGATCAGATTGCTCCATGTCAATCTGATGAAACATTCAGCTATTTGGAAAATCCAAATCAACCAAAAGGAAGAAAAAGCAGCAGATTTGGTAGCTACGTGTAGAACATGGCTGTAGCAGTTAGCAAATATGTACGTAGACAGACATATTTTTCCTGTTGGCAAGTGAAGAATATTATTTGCAAATAAAACCACTGAGAGTCCTGGCTATTTGCTGTTCTACCGCTGACATGAATGTTCCTGGGACTGCTACTTGTCCATGGTGTTGGTGATGTTCACCTGTACCTGGGGGTTGGGGAGACGGGTTGCAAATTATATTCTTTATGTTGCCAACTCTGTAAATCTTTGTACAAGTCAGTGTTCTCTCTTTCTTATTTGTGCATCTCTCATCAAAGTGTCCTGATGTGGGTGATGCTGAATAGCCTTTCTCAAACATTCTGGAGTCATTTCCTAGCAAGAGACTGTATTCTGAACCTTGATCAGTCCACTCCCACCTGCCACTCTTTGGTCCTAAGGAGGGAGAGAAACAGGCTGCTAATGGTCCCTTGTGAAGCCCTGCCCCCAGTCTAAGAAAAAGAAATCAGAGCTTTCCTTGAAGACATCATCTTTCCTTTGATGGACCCTCCAGTTAACTCACGAATCAGAGATGTTTTCCACAAAGCCACATTTACAAATAGTTTTGTAGATTTTTTTTTTCTTTTAAGAAAAGGGAGAAAAGAACTTGTCTGGCTTTGTTTTGGCTTTCTGTGTGCCATTGCCAGCTTGAATCTTCAGATGCAGCTTGGTCTCAGTGTGAAGCTCATTGGTTCTTGTGGGAAAAGGTGTGTTTGAAGGAATGTAGATCATACCTGTGAGAAAACACAGGGCTTATCAAACACAGTACCCATGTCTCCAAGAATCGAGTGTTTCCCCCTGCCTGAGATGATAACTTGGATTTTTTTCCCCTGCATTAAAACGTTTCCCACTTGCTTTCCTCTCACACTTTTAAAGTGACCAGGTATTAAAATCCGAGAGCCCTGCTCCTCTGTCTACCCCAGTGCCCTGCCTGTCCTGAATGACTTTGTCCTTCCACCCCATGTTCTCATGCTTTGCTGAAAAACCTTGTTTTCACATGTACCCTTCAAATAATTTGAAACAAAGGTTTTATTCCTTCTTTTCCTTCTGGTGTCAGTCAATTTATTATCAAATTGTTTGATTTTAAATTCTTTTCTTGTCGTTTTGCAGAAGCCGAAAGCGGTATGCACTCTTCGTTAACTTTCCTCCCAATCTCCACCCTCTATCTTCACTTCTAACCACAGGATTAACTATTTGTCAAGAATTCAGGAAGATAGAGATTATATATATAAATATATACGTGTGTGTGTGTATATGTATATATAATCTCACTCCCTTGTCAGTATATATAGATATATATTTATATATAATGATATATGTATATTTATATATAAATCCCTCTCCAACTAGGGGACATAAAAATTAAAAGTAGCACATTGCTTTTCTTGTTTGACTTGTTGATTCTTTTGGATGACGCACTAACTTCTTTGCAGGAAACCTTAAAAAAACAAACAAACCCAAAAGACACAATCCTGTTTTGTCATGGCACCAATGATGGGAACAGATCTATTCAAGTTGAAAAGGAGGACGCTTCTCTCCAGCCCTCGGTGTCTGTTTCTGTCCTGTCCTGATGTGTCATGGTGTCCACCAGACTCTGCTTCCATTTGTCTGCATCCCACATCCATATTCCCAGTGACCCTTGTCTCCCTGTGTCTACTTCCCAGTTGGTAGAGCAGAATTTGTGTCCTTTTATCCACAAAACAGAGACCAAGCCCTTACACTTAACTCTTTTTCTTTACACTTATTTAGATGATCAGATTTTTGCATATGTATTTCTTGGGCAGTACTCTGATGAGTTCTGTCTATTGAGATGAACTCAGAGCTTCTGTTTTCTAAGTGTATTTGGGCATATCTTTTAATATGAAGTATCACAACATTCACTGTGTGACTTCACTTGTTTTGCTGCTGTTATATGTTGCACGAAGCATAACCAGATCCTCAATAGCTTTTTTGTTTTTTTACTTTTTTGGGTTAATATTTCCAGTGCAGCTTCATCAATGTGTTCTCTATCTAAGGGCGTGTTGTTGAAAACATACTGTTGAGATGTCTACTTATTCATCTTCTCAAGAGTTGTTTTCTCTGTGGTTGTAATCACTGTCACATGTTTGTTTTGTAATGTGTGTGTGTGTGTGTGTGTGTGTGTGTGTGTGTGTGTGAGTGTGTGTGTGTAACTCTTTCCGAAGTCAGGTTCTTTGTGGTTTTGTGAGTAGATGTGTGAAAATAAGAGGTGGCTTCCTGTCAGTTCGGTATTATTGACATGATCCAACTGCGAGAAGTTACTGCAAAACTTTGCATCGCCAAAGGGCCACAGTGGTTGCACCTGTGCTGTTGGCTTTGGCCTTGGAGTCCTTTTATCATGTGATGAAGGCATGTTGTGATGTAGGCATGACTTGTTCTAAAGTGTACTAGAAAGTGACTTGGGTTGTTCCCAGACCAAATATCCAGCATTGTCCTTGCCAAATGAACTATTCCTTCTCATTCCCATTCGGCCACTATTTTCCTTATGTGAAAAATGTATTTGAAAATGCCATTTCTAAAATTATTGGGATGGAATCAGGTGGAATCAGGATAAACAAGTCACTTGAGTCTGACCAACTGGGAGCAATCTTTATAATGCTGTCTCTGTGTAAGTGCCCTCAGCTCCAGTATGCTGAGCATGGAATCCACACTGTGAAATGTGTGTGTATGTCTAGTTGTGTGGGACTCCGACAACATATATTTTAACATCCAGAAGAAATCAAAAGTTCTAGAAAGGCAGCAAAAGTTGAGAATTGGGGTTTCTGGAGGCTGTGCCCTAACACAGCCCTTGAACTGTAAAGGCAGCTGTATTCCCTGAGATGGGAACCAGTTGGTTCAAACAAAGTCCCACCCAACAGCAATCACACATGACCTTGTGTGGTCAAAGAGGCCACTTTCAGTGGCATGATCCCACTGGGCCTACATGCTTCTTATTCTTTTGTTCTAGGTCAGTGGTTGGCAAACTCATTAGTCAACAGAGCGGCAAACCGCGGCTTGCGAGCCGCATGTGACTTGCGAGTTGCCGTTTGCTGACCACTGTTCTAGGTAATGAAGTCCCATTAGCTTTCTAGACTCAGATATAATTGCAGTGTTACCACATACAAAGTGTGCTCTCATGAATGTGATATGTTTGTAATTGCTCAGGGAATGGTACATAACACCTACCAGAAATTGAGTGGGGAGGAAAGAGACTTACACCTGTCATATTTATCCATAATGGAGAAAAGTTTCCTTTAAAAATATCTTTTTCAGTTGAATTAGTAATCATGGGTTGTCTCTCAAATTAGCAAACAATAAAGTTCATGGTAATTGGAGGAGAAATAATGAGATGTTTCCAGTTTTTCTACATAAGTGATGGAGGAAGGGAAGACATTGTTTTGCCCTATCAAGCCCCAAATCTTCGCCCTAACCCAAGTTCAGCAAGAGATATACAGTGGAATGCACTGCAGTTTGAGACCTGGCTCTCCCTCCCCTCCTGAGAGTACCTGGCAAACGGTGTTTCCTAGTGGACTGAGCCCTGCTAGCCAGTTTCAGGGGAATGTGTCATACATTTAAGAACATATTTCAGATCTAAGTGAGTGGTGTTTTCAATATTGAAATCAATGGCTTCAACTCCCTGTGTGCCTAGCTGTTTATTATATTTGTGTATTTATATATTTATGCTTAATGTCTCTGGGATATTGTTAGCTCACTTTCCACCCCCCTAGAAGAAGTATGGTTGTTCCTCCCATAGGCCTGACTGGTAGGAACTGCAGGTGGGCCTTTGAAAGATCAGCTGTGATTCCTTTTCTCCTTAGTAGAGCGGGAAAGCAACACTTTAGGAACTAAGACCAATGACATTAGGTTTTTCACTCATTCCTATGAAAAGTGCTCTAAGCTGGCTGCTATTAGAAGCTAATTTATAAAAGTAAATAAAATATGATCATGTTTTTCACTCCTTTACACACCTATGAGTTCACTACAAATGATATCTATTTATTCCTTATAGTGAGCGAGGAGCTGAAGAATAAGTCTAGATTCAAAACTAGTCTGAGAGCAAAAGAAAAAGAACCCTTGGGAAAGGGACCACACCAACTCTTGGCCTCCATCTATCACTGAATGTTTTCACTGGAAATTAACAAATCATAGAAGGAAGAGGATAATTTATAGCAGTGGTTCTCAACCTGTGGGTTGCGACCCCTTTGGGGGGTCAAAGGAGCCTTTCACAGGGGTCGCCTAAAACCATCGGAAAATGTAGTAATGTAGTTTACTGTTGTTATATTAAGACTGTTATCCATGCTACACCATGCTTCAAGACAAAATTTCATTTATTTGTAATTAGAAATAAATATTTCACAATATCTAATTGTGATTATCACTATCTTTAATTATGTTCAATTTGTAACAATGAAAATACATCCCCCATATCAGATATTTACATTACGACTCATAACAGTAGCAAAATTACAGTTACGAAGTAGCAACAAAAATAATTTTATGGTTGGGGGTCACCACAACATGAGGAACTGTATTAAAGGGTTGTGGCATTAGGAAGGTTGAAAACCACTGATTTATAGGGTCCTTGGAAATCAGGGCAAATCCATCCAGCCAAGAATATGTCCCTATTGGAATTCTGTTAATTGATAGATGGACTTTTTCTTAGAGATTATCTTGATTCTTCACATGACACATCTTGAAGTTTATCTTTGTCTGATAAGCTAGTGAATTGGACAGAATTGGAGCCAGAGACTGATTTAAAGTGATGCCCAGGGAGGGAGACTTTTAGCTGTCATCAGGACACACAAACTTAACATTAGATATTTTAAGACATCAAAGATCTTTGGAAAGACTTACATATTCTCATTAGAAGCTCAACGACAGATTCTAAGGATAGCAGGCACTTTGCAGGAACAAAAATAGTTACTTCTGTTTCAGATGCTTATCATTTTATATTTTCAAAAAGACGAAAATCGGTACTTCAAACTTTCTCGATTTGGGATGTATATAGAAGACTTAATATCTAAAATATCAAAAAGAGTAATATATTTCCTCAAAGAGTCTTTGAAACTCTGTGCCCTTACACAGGGAGTAGTGTATACAGTGGTCCCTGGGTCAGGCTAGTGTGCTTCTCTACCAAACCCTTAAATAGGCATGCAGTCCAGCCCAGAGAGCCTCTTTATGTATATAGATGTTTTTCCTTTATTATCTCAAGAGCTAGGCACACTCTTTCAGCCTCATGCATCAGAAGAGAACAAGAGGACATTCTGGAGTCACCTGGTCAGTGATGTCCTTGGAGGTCCTTCCAGTGTCTTATACAATCAGCAATTAGGTCATCTGCAGGTACTGTACAGGAATAAAATCTCTCAGATATTATGGTCAGTGCAAAGGTCTTCCAGTGCCCATAGGTCATTTCTTAGCACCAAGGACAAAATGGGAGCTGAAATGCTGTGAGAGGTGAATTGCTTCTCAGGTGCTGTAATCACCTTGCTACTATTAATCATGACTGTGTATTAAGGATTTACTATGTAACAGTTACTCAGCACAAGGCATGTGCTTTAATTTTCTTAGCAGTACCCCATTTTTCAGATGCGGAGAGTGAGGCTTAGCACCATCCACATGCTCAAGGCCGGGACTTGAGGCTATAGGCCTGACATGTGCACCTGAGTACTGGTATTCAACCTTTAGCAGCAGCAACACTGAGATCTGAACACAGATCTGCCTTAGTTTCATACCTGAATCTTTCCTCTCCACCCTCAAACTTGACGAGGGCAAGTGGAAGATGTAATAAATTATCTCAACCTGCATCTGTGGAGTGACAATTCCATATTCTTACTCAAAGAGACTTTTCATTGGCAGGAACCTTGCTATCACCTCCATGACATAGTGGGTTGACCATTGAAGTGCAATTTCTGAAGCATGTGATGTAAAAAAGGGGAAGCAGGTTCTGTGTGAGCCTCTGTTGTGCATATATGTCACCAAGACATTGATGCCTGTCAAATTTCCTCTTTAAATTGTATTGCTAAAATCATGATAGGATTTGTTTTTCACCAGGGAAACTTTTTAACACTCTTAAATGAATACATGTCTATTGGTAGAATTTTTCAATTTTGAGGAAGTAGCTCCTTTAGAGTTTAGAAGTACCTGGAATTTTTCATTATATCCTTGTCCACTTTTCTAAAGTGCACACAGTTAGTTCTTCACCCTGTAACTTTGCCAAATCCTGGGGAAGGATGTATTTCATGTCATGGGGCCAACTGAGGAAAAGCTGATGATTCCATTGAGAATGGAATATCCTTTTGGCTTTTTTTAATTTAATAATAAATAATAAAAGGAACAATAACCAGTAGACATAGAGCCTTTGGTGCATTATGTCACTGAAGACTATGGTGATCATCATCCCCATCTTGTGGGTGAGGAAATTGAGTCCTAGATATGTGCGTAAATTGCCCAAAGTCAGACAACTACTGAAAGGCCATGCTGGAGTTCGAACCCAATTTCTGGTTGCAGAGCCAGGTCATAGAAGACCTTGCTTGCAGGAACGGGGTAAGAAAGTATGCCAAGTCCGGAATGTTGTCCATCTATAACGTTGCATTTAATGGGGAATCTGACTAGCTTGTGTTAGTTAGGCCCCTTTATCCTCATGATAATGAAAAGTCAGAGGGTGGGCGACAAATGTGAAGAGTTGGTGGAGGGTGAGTGGGAGAGACCTCTCCAGTGCTGCCCTGTTTGGCTTACTGCTGTCTCACTATTGTCTGGGGTTCCAGGGAAGAGTCAAGTCTTCGTGGACTCTTGCTATTATTTAGTGTTAATAAGAGCAGTGACACGGGATTGGTTTCCTTTTGTCAGGCCTTGTTATGCATAATAGGGGGTGTACTTGTGACCACAAACCACTATTTTGCAATAACAATCTACTCCATTTTCCCAACAGAACAAAAGTTCACCTGGGTCCTTTCTGTATCGCTATAGGCACATTGCCCTGTTGCTCACAACACTTTTCTGCAATGATTTTACCAGCAGAAAAGGATTACATGTTAATTGCCATCCTCCATTTTCATTGTTTTAGGCAGTTTAGGACTTCCTTTAGCCTGATTCCAAACATCTATTACATGAAACACCTGATTTTCATATCAGACTCCCTCTGTTGTATCTGTTGCTGAATTTTGAGTCCCTAAATTCCATATCCATTGAGCTCAGAGTCCCATCTCAGTCTCTGTGTATGGCATTCCCGGATTCTGTTTTTGATCTGCAGAAAATTAACTTTGTTTGCTTCATCCATTTATTAGATTAGGGTACATTTATCTCTTCTGTCAGTCCAAACACAACTTGGTCAGCTCATCTATTTATACCACTTTGAAATAGGACAGTGTATATTTAGTTTCATACTTTCCTACAAGGGAAGTCTTTTTATGGTAACTTGCATTTGTTTTCTAATTACAGTTTGCCCCCATCAGTATGTGCTAGATATGCACCTTACTCAAAGACTCTTTTTTTTTGTAAATGGCAGGCTGGAATCATTAAATATTTCTGATTGCTTGCATTTTTCCCCCACTGTTCTGGTGGACCCAGTGCTTTCCACACTGACTGCACATGGAATCCACTTCCATGTTCTTATCATGTCATGCAGATGTTCTTGCTTCTGCATTGGTATGGGTGTCTTGTACCATTTCCTGTAGTGATATGTGGTGTGTATACATGTCTATTTTTGTATGCATATAGGGGTCCCATTAATGTCATCTAACTGAAAATCGGTGTAGTAATAGCTTTATTAGACTAATAACACTCAGTGTTGACTATCAATAGCATTCTCTAAGAGGTACATTATTGGGAATTTTGCTTCAAACTGGCAACCCATGATGGCAACCCTATTATAAAAACCTGGCCCTAAACCTAGATTTGCTTTAATTTCTGCAACTGGGAGTATGCCAACCTCGGACTTGAACAGCCAAGCTTTATGATGGCATTTTCCAGTTAAGTGTGTGGGACAGTGGACCTCAAGCTCTAGACAAAATTTTTGAGGACAGCATTAGACTAGTGGGCCCCCTATACAATTAACAATACCGTATAGCCTTCAAGATTTTGCACAGAACATGACCTGATAAATGTGTCTTCTTTGTTTGTTTTTGTTCACTGAGCAGTATATTAATTAATCCTGGAAATCATCTTAAGATCCAAGAAGGTACTTTAGGATTTTTCATCGCAAGTGATGCCAAAGAAGTTAAAAGGTAAGAGTTTATTTTCATCTGCCTTCCTTTTCATTCCAGCGTAAACATCTTGATCCCCTGAGGTGGCCAAGCTTCCGTATGTACAGGGCTTGAACCCCAGAACGTCCTAAGAGGCCTTTGGGCATCTTCCTAACAAATCTTAGGAAGAAGGGATTGTGCTTTCAAATGTTTCCATGGGCTCCTCTTCACATACCCAGTTTCATATCTTTGACTTAGAATAACATTTCAGAGCTCGGAAGGCCTGATTAGCTCCTCCTTCATTTCCTAAGGAAGGAACCAGAGTTCCAGAGAGCTCAATTGATTGTTGCAGGCCCCTGACCCCTGATGACCCAGAACAACATAGCATGACTCCTTGTTCATTACTCTACTTGAGAATTATAAGTTTTTTACTTTTACTGCCAAATGGAATCTATAAAGGTTTGGATTAATTCTGATGAAATACTGAACTGGCCATATTTCTGTTTGTGGCCTTCTAGGTAAGTGGCTGAAGTTGTCAGGGATAGCCAGGATTTTGTTGGCCTCAATGGTTTATGACACCTTTATTAGAATAGTAAATCCTCGATTTTTTGGACCTCAATTTAATGGACTTTGGATTTAATGAACAAAATTTCCAGTCCATATGTCATATGTGAGAGTTAACACCTTGCTAATTTTAAAATGCTTTTACTCTAGAGTAGCTTATAATTTAATTAACATATTATATTTTTGTTATTAATTCATTGTTATTTTTAACATAATTTACCAAATAAGCTATATATTAGAGAAAAACACTGTAGTAATTTTGTCAACATAAATAAATATTACATATTGACAAATATATTTAAATCCAAGAGTTGCAGCTCCTAAACAACGTTCGGCGAATGATTAGCACATGATCACACCACCTCATGAGGGGTAATTGGTTCTATTGTCGCATGGTATGACTTTCTGCAGCAGTTTTTTTTTTAATATATTTTATTGATTTTTTTCACAGAGAGGAAGGGAGAGGGATAGAAAGTCAGAAACATCGATGAGAGAGAGAGACATCGATCAGCTGCCTCCTGCACGCCCCCTACTGGAGTTGTGCCCCCAAGCAAGGTACATGCCCCCGACCGGAATAGAACCTGGGACCTTTCAGTCCGCAGGCCGACACTCTATCCACTGAGCCAAACTGGTCTCAGCTCTGCAGCAGTTTTAACGCATGTCAGCCCATATTCCTATGTGCACTAAGCCTCACCCCAACCTCAAGCTGTGTACACTTGTTGACTCTCAGTGACTGGTGAATGCATGTTTAATATGTGGCAGCCCTGTTCTGAGTACCAGGCACCAGGCATTGATGAACTCCTTTCCTCCTTTCAACAACCTTATGAGACAGCATTACTCTTCCTGTTTTACTTATGAGGAAACTGAGGCACAAGTTGGTTAACTAACTCGCCCAAGCCACATTGCTCATTTAAAGCTAGAATTTAAAACCAGAAAGTCTTACATTCTTAATTATTTACCAAAACTGAGCCTGACATGCTGAGCACAGAACTATGATGTTTGACAGTTAATGCTTACTCATCATGCACTCTTGCAAACTAGCCACAAGTCATAACAGCTTTCAGAGTAGAAAATGCAGTGGAAAAGCAACAACAACAACAATTTAAACCAAGCTATCTAATGGCTTAAATTTACTTCTGCAAATTCCTATTACACAGGCATCGGGGAGGAAAACCTCTTTATCTGATTCAGGGTCCTCATTGTCTTAGGAGTACCCCAAGAACTTGGTCCACCTGAGAGGAACCTTGGGCAGGGGAGTGGGACTGAACACCCTTTTCCTCCTCTGGAACAGAAGGTTGTTCTCATGGTTAGACAGAGATACAATGCTAGAAGCAGCATCTCAGGGCAGGGGACTGAGGAGCACAGCAAGTAGAACATGAGGCGCCCATTTGTGTAATTCTATTTCCTGTTGCATCTCTCACTAATGAATGTCACAAATACCAAGCCGTCCAAAAAACAAATCACCTCCTCTATCGGGGAGCGCAGTGTGTCTCATTTCAGTGCTTTATGTTCTTCACAAATACATGCTGACACAATCAGCTGTGCCGGCCTGTAATTCTCGAGCTGTGTGATGTGTCAGAGCAGAAGCTGTCAGTTAGGGGACTGCAAATAGATGAAGACTGCAGAAGCCACAGAAGGGCTTTGGAGATCTGAATGAAACTAAACAAGTTTTGTGCAGATGGAAAAGTAGATTATGATGCTCTCGTATTGAGTTTGCACCCTCTGCTGCAAAAAAGCAACAAAAGAAGTTAATGGATTCTGGTTTAAACTTTTGGATGAAGTATTTTAGGGGAAAATAAAAAGAGGACGAAACCATCTGATTCCAGTTTTTATGAGGTCACTCTGGGAGAAGCATTTGGGCCCCTGTCCTTTACTCCTGGCCACTATGCATTTTGCTTTTTAAGTAACCTTCCCATAGTATTTAATGTGGGAGTCACAGAATGGTGCCTCATCGGTTCAGTTTGGCTTATAGACATGATTTGAACCAAAATTAAAAAAAAATAGTTTCCAAGCTGAAGAAGTTCTAATCTTATATAAAAATACCTATTATTGGTGTCTCCTGAAAAATATGCAGATCCAGCATTACTGAGCAGCATTCATTCATCCATCAAACGTCAGTAGGGCACTCACTTCCCAGGACACTGTCCTAGGTGCCAGGAAAACAATGGAAAGAAATCCCTGCTCTCATGGGCTCCCTTCCAGGGAGGGAGAAATATGCTGTATCAGTGAGGGCTGGCAAGAAACAGATGACACACTTAAATGAAAAAAAAAGAATATATAAAGTATATTCTTGGTATAAAGCATTCATGCAGCTGGTCACTGATTTAGATTGAGTATAAGTGAAGGTGTTTGGGAGCGAGTGACGATAGAGCAGAGATTGGGGTGATGGGGAAGAATCTATCATGCAGAGATCTGAAGGGAAGAGGAGACATGATGGGAATAAGTTTTTGTGTTCAGGGAACTGAAGGAAAAATAGGGTGTTTGGGAAAGTAGAGTGGTGAGGTGAAGTTAGAAAGAACGGTAGGCTAGTCCCCAAAGGTTTATATATAGAGGTTGAATTTGTTATCAAATGGAGTCATGGGAGGTTTTTTGCCGGCAGTGATGTAGTCTGATTTATATTACTAAAAGGCCTTTGCATGTGCTCTGAGAAAGTCAGATGCAGTGGAACAGGAGGGGAGGCCAGGAGACTCTGAGACTACTGAGTAGATTAGGTGAGAGGTGATGGCCTGAGCTAGATGGGTGAGCGGAGGTGGTGAGAAGTAAGAGCAGTTCAGGACATATTTTGGAGAGTTCGTAGGACTCACTGATGAATTGGATATAGAAGTGAGGAAACAAGAAGGATAAAGAATGGAGCCTAGATTCCAGCTTTCCACAATTGGGTGGATGATGGGGAAATGGGAGGAGGAACAAGTTGGGGGTGGAAGGAATTGAAGAATTATAATTGGGCCGTGTTAAGTAGGGTATATGGAGATGTCACAAAGGCAATTTCATCTAAGATTCTGGAGTTCTGGGTAAAGAGGAAGACTGGAGATATAAATTTGGATGCTGTATCAGTGAGGGCTGGCAAGAAACAGATGACACACTTAAATGGAAAAAAAAGGAATATATAAAGTTGTGGGCAGCATTAAGGAAAACCCACAAAGGATGGCAAAGTACCCAGAGTTAGTAGTAGTGGGGAGCCACTCCCAGACCTAGTCAAGGGGAAGGAGGGCTGTTAGAGGCAGAGGGTGTGCTGTAGGAAAGGCTGCCTCGTAGGAGCTATGTTCTTCTGTAGAAAGATGGCGCTACTACCATTTTATAAGCTGGTATTGAGGGGACTGACTCTTCTTACCCTTCAGCCTCCTGCTGGCTCCCCCATTAGACAAGTACAATGAGAAACCAGAGGATGAGGGGACCCTAAACACCAACCTTGCAGGATGCAGATCTGGTCTTGGTGATGTCAGTAGCAAAAGACCCCCAGTTAAGGCTATGTGTGGAATTGGTAAATGAGTGGGAGAGAATGTGGAGAGGAGAGCAGAGAGGTGGGTGGAAGAGAGAGGGCATAGATTCTGAGAAGTGTACAAAGACTCCTGGAATCCACACCCATGGATTTTAAGTGAGATCAGTCAGCAAGGTTGTTTCCCCAGTAACACTCAGCTGCTCAATGCTGGAGTGCAGTAAGGTGGGGTCTGTGCCAAGTGAGCATGAGAGAGACAGAGATGGATGGAGAAAACAAGGGTGCTTGAAGAGAAGTGCCATGTGGCAAAAATCAGCTGGAGCTTACATACCCTGCTCTCTCCAGTTGGGGGATATGTCTCTAGGTCACCACAGATGCACACCTTCACCCCATTTCACTCACTAACTTTACCTGCCTAGTCCCTGTGGGGATTTTACTTTCAGAATCTAGCTTTGATTTATGAACTAGTTGTGCTTTATCTTTTCAAAGGTCTATTCAGGCTCGTCATCACCTCATCATCTCTTTAGTAGAGATGTGTTTAAGACCTTGGACACTGGGAATAGACTGTATGGATTTGAATCCTGGTTCTGCCACTTAGCTGTGTGGCCTTGGGCAGGTGGCTTAACTTCTCTGTTCTTCAGTTTTCTTGTCTGTAAAACAGAGATAATAATCACACCTCCTTCAAAGGATTGTTTGAGGATTAAATACATTAATGCTTGTTAAATGCTTAGAAGAGCACCTGGCCTAAAGTCTGTGCTCTGCAAATGTTAACTATCATTATTAATATGAGTAGGAACATCAAATGAGGGAGAAAATGGGCAAAGGACATGGCAGCACAATTGCTTCCTCCTGTCTTACACTTCCCCTTTGGAAGCAGGTAATCATTTGGTTGGATTTGAGCCACATTTCCACTGAGGGCAAACAATCAGCTTCCTTTTAATTTTTTTGTAAAATAGATGAAACCTGGCATTTAAGGAAATAGTGGATGAGCTATTAGGGTGGACAGAGCACGGGGCTTGAATCTAGAAGGCTTGGGCTGGCCAGGTTCCAGTATAAGATGGCTTTAGGTAGTTAGAACACCTCTTCCATTTATCAATGAGGACACTGAGACCCAGGGATTTGGACTGCAAGATCTCAGATCTCTTCCAGATCAAAAGTCTTAGTGGTTTCCAAATATGCCAATCCTGCGAAAAACATGAAAAAGAACCTGAGAATAAGGTGGTCAAGAACTTTGTTTCTTTCTTTATAGCGCTGGTCAAGGAACGGCCATGTTTATCCCTGGCATTCACCCTCAATCCATCGCTTTTGATTTCCCCTTTCTAATCTCCTAAAATGAAAGGGCACTCTCGGAGTGACAAGGCAGATATTTGTATTTGACTGAGGAACATCATCCTTGTGCCCCTTTAATATACAGTTAACCAGACAGAGGATTTCCGAGATGGATTTAACTTCCCCACCACAGCCCAAGGCTGCTTGCCCCAGGTTTTGAGGAGCAGCCCTAAAGGTTGTGCTCCGAATGAAAGATAGGTGAACAGACTCAAAGTCACATCAGCAACCTTTCCCCCAGTTCCTTTTCAAATGAAAGTTTATTAAAAGAAGCACTAACTCAAATCACAGAGACCTGTGTTTGAAATAAAGGGTCTTGCAACAAATATTTCCGTCTGTAAATGTCTAAACCTTTCAAAAGATGAAAGGCAGTGAGGGCCAGTGTGTTTCATTAATTTGGCACCAGGGTGGAGGAAATGTGGTGCTCATTTCATTTGGGCGGATTATGAAACATGTCAGTTTTTCCATTCTCTTTCTCCAGGGCATTTTTTTACTGCAAGGCCTGTCATGATGACATCACAGATCCCAAAAGAATAAAAAAATGCGGTTGCAAACGGCGTAAGTAGCGTTTCTTTCCCCCAATCCCTCCCTTTCTCTTTCCTTTTCCCCAAATTCATTTCCCTTCTCCTTTTCCTATTAAAGAAACACTAAACATCAAGAGCTTTCTTGAATATGTTTATGTTTCACCCAGCAGTTTAAAGAGACATGAAATAAATACCTGTCCTCACTTTATTAGAGCAGAGGTTGAAAAATCACCACCGCCAACACCTAGGCATAGACCTAGTGCCCTGTCCCACTCCATCTCTAACAGGACGCCTCAGGGGGTGTCCAGACGAACACAGTGAGTATGGTGTGCGAAGAAGAGGGCAGCTAAGGCTGTGGAGGAGGGTGTTTCTGCACCGTGTTTCCCAGTAGGTCTGGGAATGCCCAGGGTACAGAAGGCTGGATTAGGGTGGAGAGAACACCAAGAGTGAGGACTCAGTCTCTCGAAGGGGGCTGACTCTTCCCATTGGGTGGCTTCAGGTTTCAGTAGCAAAGGCCAGTGCTTCCAACTGCAATACCTTCAGATTGGCCCAAGGAAAGAACTTGGCCATGGCCAATGGATTTTCTCATTGTTCCAGGGATCAATGTCAGACACCAATGCTCTTTGGGGTCGATGAGACTGGGCTTCTGGCACAGCTTACCTCAAACCCCTTCTGCCTGCCAGTGGGGCCTCTTGAGAGGACGCCAGGGATGTGGGTCATGACAGTGGGCCTGGAGGGGGCTTTGCCTGGAGAAGGCTGTGCCGTTGGCAGTGGTCACGTTGCCTTGCCTAATAGAGATCTCTCACAACCCTAGAGGAAACGGTGATGACACCTGCCTTCCTATGTTTAGTCTTTTCAAAGTGCATTAGGCTCATTATTTGCTTTGCTCCTCACTATAACCCTGCGTACTTGGCAGGGGGTGTTATTAATCTCGTTTCATAAAAAAAGGAATTCAGGATTCCAGGTCACTGACAGGATGAGGTGGCTGAGAATAACATAGACCCAGCAATCAGATTCGGGCCTGCCCGAGGCCTCTCTTGGTGCTGTGTCCAGACCTTTGGGCCAGGAGACAGGGCCAAGTAGGTGACCATGGGTCTGATGAGTAGGAGTGCAGTTATAAAGGATCATCCCATAAAATACTTTTTCAGAGTAGAAACCAAGCAGAGAACCCCATTTCAGGGAGATACCGACTGGAGGACACAGGGTTTATTACTGCACCCCTAGGGTGGGGCACAGTAAATGCCAACCCAGTGAGAGGCTGGTGCCTCTGCTAGGGCTCAGAGACACACAGCCTTGGGCAGATCCCTGTGTGGGGCACTGGGTCTGGAGAGGTGTCTAGAAATCTGCTCAGACTTCTTCCCGAGTCTGGGTTAGCTGGGCCCACTGTTTCTCCCCCTTCTTCACTGACTTAACACACAGGGCCCCCACATCTCAATGCTGATACCCAACAAGAGGGATATTTATGGTAATCTCAGAAAAAGGGCCTCTGACTTTTTGGGGCCTGAGAATTCTTCTGTTCTGACAACTGATCGGGAAGAGTGTCTAAGGGTGCTAAGACACAGAATGAACCCAGTTCCTGAATCAAAAGGCCCTTCTCAGCAGGAGTTCCACACCAACCCTGCCTCACTGGCTGTGAGCTCAAAGCACAGCCCATTGACCAGGCATCTCCCAGATCATTTCCATGAGAAGCAACAATCCATTGGAGGAGGAAGTAAGACAGTGACAAGTGCGGGAGGCTGAACCCCTTTGTAAAGAAAGTCTCCCAGTGATGTGAGATGGGAGACACAGGAGAGCCTTGAGGCCTATAATTCACAGAGAACCCAGTCACATGGGGCATCAGTCAAATGCACTATTGATTCATCACTCATGGAGGTTGAGTACCTTGTTCGTGCAAAGAGCTATTCTTGATGCTAAGGATGAAGTGATGAACAAGTTAAGGCCTCTGCCCACCTTCCTGATCCAATCCTTCACTCTAGTGAATGAATGATCATAGAACAGTGATCATAGAAACAATGAAATTCATTCAGGTAAAGAAAGGGGCTGTGAAGAGATTGGAGACCGCCTGAGGGTCTGCTGCTTTAGCTAGAAAGATCTGGAAGACCTCCCTTGGGAGATGGCCCTGACTCTGAGGCCCAGTCCAGGGAGGCAAAGGGAGGGACAAAGACCAGAAGTAGAAGTCAGTTTGCAGTGTTTGAGGGAAGTCCGGAAGGGGTACTGGTGCGATTGGAGAGAGGGATGCAAGATGAGATGAAAGAAGAAGGCAGGTGCCATGGTAAGAAGAGTGGGCTTTAGTCCTACAATAAATATAGCCATTTTTAAGCAAGGAAATGACATC
The DNA here is from genome assembly GCA_011751065.1 of Lasiurus cinereus. Classification (NCBI taxonomy): domain Eukaryota; kingdom Metazoa; phylum Chordata; class Mammalia; order Chiroptera; family Vespertilionidae; genus Lasiurus; species Lasiurus cinereus. The sequence continues at coordinate 1,770,625 of JAAGEH010000367.1, forward strand.
ATCCATTCCTGTCAATCTCCCTGGTGGATGGACAGAGAGCAGAGTTGGGGGCAGGAGTGGAACAGAGGGAGGAGAGAAAGGTGTCGGACTGTAGTGGAACCCAGCAAATGAATTTTATATCCCTAGAAATGAGAATGTGGCCTCTAGGACATATTCCCATCTTGGTTCTAGACTTGTAAACAGCAGCAGCCTTTAAAATCATCCTGGACAGAGAGGTGCGCAATTGTTTGAAATAATTTTATTCTCTTCATTTCCATTCACATTGCCTCAGCTAGAAGGGCAGATGAACTCCCATCATGCATAGCACAGATTGCCATGGAAGGACTGCCTCTCCAGTGCCAAGCCAGTGTGGCCAGGGTCTCACTCCCTTCGCTCTGCACCCTCCTCCCCACATGGGCTCTTCCTCTCACGGCAACCCTCATCTATAAATAAGGTTCATGTTGGATAACAATCAGAATTTCCCAAATATTGTTCTTCCCAATTAAAAGGCCACAGCAGCCTGTGCCCCAGAGGACAGGATGCAGGTGTAAGTGGTAGTTAGAATAAATGAGCTATTAAACATGAGGCATACCAGGCAGATTAGGAAATAGGGGGAGCTAGATTTTGGTTGCAAAGAAACTTTCCTTTGAATGAGCTGAAATTGTCAGTAATGAATTGAGTGCATACCACCTGATGCCCTTATTTGGAGAGGGCAGCCAACCCACAGAGTCATTTGTCCAAATCTGTTAGGCCAGGTGATAATAACCCACCCTGGGGTGCTACATCTCCATAAAGGCAGAGCTGGTGACAGTCACTAGTCCTCATTCACAGCTTCACAACCCTACTTTCCCAACCCCACTCTTCCCTGTCCTCCCCACCTCCATCCCCCATTCACTTTTGTTCAATAACGTTGAAAGTTTCTGTCATACTCTCTGAAGAAATATCGAATGTGGCCATTCCATGCCTGGAAATTCTGAGGAAGTACAGTTTAACTTGCATTTCTTTCCATTTCTTCATAGCTCTCCATCAAGGAAGAAGGCCACATTTGGTGTATGGCCAAGGAGAATCCATTTACTCATTTTCTTTTTCTGTATAACGAAGCTGGTCTAATGATTGACATTTTCTCCCCCAGTCTCTAAAAGATGACCTAAGGGTAGACTCCTCGGGGACAAGTCATGTCTAAATCGATGTGTTTGAAGGAATTTTCTTGAACCTCTAATCACTGACATATTTTTGATTTATTTTTCTCTTTGCTGCCTTGGAATACGGCCCTTTCTCTATTTTAACTGCACACTGGTAGTGATATATTGTGAGTAACACGGGTTCCCAGCAACCCGGAGTCCAGTCCCCCTGTCTTTCTCTAGAAGAGACTCTTCTTCTATTTTTGTACAGTTTCAGTCTCTTTTTTCCTTGTGGTATTTATGTTGCATGTAGCAGTGACCCATGCCCCAACTCCCTCACCAAATAGTCTGCAGAGCAGCCTGGAGCTGGAGAACCTGAGAGCAGGACCCCCTCTGTCCATTCCCACCCCAGCTTCTAGCCAGCCTCTGGCACTGTCTTATTTTTCTACTTGAAAATAAGACTTTGACAACAGTGTTTCTCATGAGGGCCTGTCTCAGAACCTTGAGGGGACACTGAGTAGGCTAAAGTAATTACCACTGTAGCTCCAGACACCTCATCGATTGGGGGTCATTGTCACACTTGCCTTTGATAAATTACACTTGGTCTCCTCAACTCTCGAGTCGAATTCCTATTCTGAAGCAAACACATATACTACATATATACTTATTCCTGTGTTGTGATAATATATATATATATATATATATATATATGCACACACACACACACACACACACACATATATATTATGTACCAGAACTTTATATATAAAAATGTACATTTTTATATGTAAGTGTGGAGCTACTTCATAGAGAGAGTGATGAATTTATTATAATATATGTACCTCTCTATATGAGAAAGTATGGGCTAGAGAGTTAACTGGACACCCCAGCTTTGTGACTCTAAGTATGTAAACGGCCTTTAATGGAGACAAGTATTCCCGCAGTGGTAATTACTTCCGATAATCTATGAAGTTCCAGTGCTTTAAACTCAGGTTCCTCCTTCAATCAGGACCCACTGGGACATTCCCAGTTCCTCTGCAGGTGTTGGTCAGGCATCTTGGGATATGTTTACTGGTTTAGCAGATATCTACTTGTTGAAGGAGGAAAAGATGGCTTGAGGAGAATATTCCATTTCATCCATGAGCTCTGGCAGAAGTCAGAGCACATGGATGTGAGGCCCCCAAGCGCCCTGACTCACTGAAGGATTAGGGCCTCTCCCACCCACAGGTGTGGCTTTCAGGGCCAACGTTTCCATGTGGCTCAGAGTGATGCTGCTCTCAGCGGCACCAAAATGAGCATGGGGTTTCCCTCATGTACGTGAGACCACTGAAGATGAGGGGTAGCGTGAGAAGATGCCTTAGCACTTGGTCCTCTCCTCTCCTTTGCAGCAAGAGGCAGGTTGGCCGTCTGGTTTTGGCTTTGTCTTCAGAGTCTGAAGGAGTAGAATGCTCAGGGTACAAATGAAGGAGAGCAGTGACCTTCCTCAGTCCCATGCTTAATTCTGCCAGAAGCGACTCTGCAGGCTCCCTTTACCTGTAGAACACCCCCAGGAGTGGCTTGAGTGCAATTTTTATACCCGAAGAGTGCTGACAGAATCTACTGATCCTTCAAAATCCTAGGGGAGTCTTGATGTCAATCAACAAACAACTGTAGTGCCAAATTCCTTTGCCTTCTCCCACCACAAAGTGGTATTGAGAGGGCAGGATCGACCAGCTCGGAGGGCTCTGAGCTCCTGACATTAACTAGCTTTTCCTTCCCTCTCTTTTGTTTTGGGGAAAAAACACCTGAAAGACTTTTCTTCTCCCTCCCGAAGGTGTCACATCAAGCAAATGCCTTCTCCTTACACCTCAGTGAACTTTTTCTTCCCTGGATGTTTTCCCTGTAATTTTAGTTGCTACAAGCATATGAGGAGCAGCTCCAGGGTAGAGGCTTGAAAGTAATCCTTCCTGCACTGGATTGATTTTAAACATGAGGTTGTGATCTGACAAGTGTCTATGAATTGAATGGCAGATTTTTTTTTTTTGCCTGCCACAGTTTCCCCTTGAATTACTCCATTTAAAACCTAAACTATCCTCCCCCTGCCCCCAGGAGTTGGAAAACTCCATCTGAGCCTCTCACCCCAGCAATGCTTCTCCTGCTCCTTCCAGCCCACCCTGGAAATTAAGGATGTGCAATTGGAAATTGGCTGAGAATTTGGTTGTGGATGCAGCAGGCAGATGGTGCTGAAAACAGGATGGCCTCCATGTCCCTCTTCAATGCCAAGCCTGGCTGGAAGAGCAGAGATCCAGGTTTGACAGCTCATTGTCAGTTTGATGCAAGGAAAGAGCAGTAACTAAAGCCCATCTACAGCAGCCATGTCTCCACAGACTTCCTTCCTCACAATCACGACCTTTGAGGATACAGCAAAAGTTGTCCAAGAGTACGTCTGAAAAATCTTCCAGTTTTACACCCAAGGAAGGAGTAAACCTTTGATGGTGGCCATTAGGGACATACTTATATGTTGTCTCTATAAATAGTATGAGGAAGTCATAATGGAAATATTGGAAGACTATTCATTTCCTTGTGGTGGAGGAAAGCACATGAAAGCTTTTTCCTCTCCAACCACAAAGAGACGGGGACAGAGTTCTTAAGAGGGAGGTGAGACCCAGAGTCTATTTCTTGGCAACCACATAACTTCACTGAACCTGTGGCACCAGCCCAAGAACAAGAACCTTCTGATGTGGGCCAAGGAGAAAAGCATGTCCCCCGGGGCTGATATTTCTGCTCTCCCACAGCTCAGTTGGCCCTCGGGGGCGGCTCATTGAGCATAAAGTTCCCAGAGCCCTAAGATGGAATGACAAGAAGCTGCAGTGTTATATACCCGGCAGATGCGCTTTTGTCTGTTCCCTGTTTCAGGAAGCTGGCTCGGGGCTTTGAGGAGACCCAGCCAGCCTGTGCTGCAGTGGGCCTATGGCTGCAGGGGGCAATGCACCACTTTTGACCACTCTAGGAACATTTCCTAGCTCTTCTCAGCCCTTTGACCTTGCTGCCTCTTCAACATCTCTTATGAGAAGCTGCTGAATTAAAATGCCATTGCTCACATTCCCGTTCTTAGAGGCCTGCAGGGTCCTCTTTCTGCTCCCTTGCAAAGAAGGGCCAGCGAGTTCTGGGAGAATGTTAACTGGCTGCCCTTCTGCACGTGTCCACTAGATGTCCTCAGAGCTCTACTTTATATTACCATTGAAATCCTGGGGAAAACTCCCTCTTCTGAGGACTGGGATTTTAAAAAAAGCATTGGGTGACTACATAATAAAGAAAATGAGCAAACACCAAAAGAGAGAGGGCACTTTTCATGGCCAGGGAGTAGATATGAAATTTACTCCTGTTTTAAATAAATACTGAAACTTTCAAAGTTGCTCTTTGAAACCTAACCTTGGGAATTTAAAATTTTAAGGTTATTTGAAATTAACCTTATAACCTATATCAGCTCTAGAAAAGGAAACACTCCCAGAGAAATGGAAATAAAATACCAGTGATTCTGAAAATCCATTATTCTCTAAAACAAAACCAAAGGATTAGGAAGCCTGAGAGAGAGAGAGAGTTAAGGGAGACGAGGGGTAGTACTTTCTAAATTAGGAGATCCATGACTTAATTTTGATGTAATTTTATTTTACAACCGAAGACTCTAACTTTATACCCAGAGTGTCCACATCTCCTGGAACAGCTACCACCAGGGAGCCATATCCTCATCCTTTTTTAGTTCAAAAGCTTGTTCAGGAGCCTACAAGTTTCCAGAGGACGGCTCTGCTGCTGGGACACCCTGCAAGCCTGTGGATGCTCCACCAGATGGGCCTTATTTTTTAAGAAAGTGGACCTGGAAGTGGATAGGTGAATAGACCTGAAAGGGGGTCCGTGCAGAACAGAACAAAAGGGCCACCCTTGCAGGTGGGGCCACTGGGTCTAGACATTGTCACTGGCAAAGGCTTATCAGCGTCTGGGCTCTATCTTTTATAACTGTTTCTGTCTTGTCTTTGAGCCTCTCATTGATCATTCTTGGTGATTTTTTTCTTTTTTTGTGTGTGTGTGGTGCTTGTTTGTCTCCTGAGATTTCTATTTTGTATTTGGAGTGAGTGTGAAAGCAATGACTGGAAGCAATGGCGAGTAATAGCATGTTTTTCTTTTTATGCATATGCTGCTTTGGAATGTGACTGCTTATAATTAACATTTAATCTTCTTATAGCAAATGGTTTTCTGCTGCTTTGATGACCAGTTTCAGCCTGTTCCTGCATGCTAACAATATGAGATTTTAGAACAATGCATGGTCTCCAGAGGAGCCAGCAGAACAGTTGCAAACAGTCCCTGAGAGGCGCTGGTTTAAGCTGTCTCCTCCTGAACCCTTATCAAGTAGGAGGTTTAAATCACACATTATGACGGGCATACCTCTGACAAAACCGTTTCAAAACATCCCACCCCCGCCCTCCCTCCTCTTGTCCTTCAAGATGGTATGTATATAAGAACTTTTCTTCCCTATAAATGTGTCAGATTCTATTATTGAATATGAACCCAAAATGGCAGGATGAAAATGAAAACCAGGGACTGTTGCTAATGAGAAGCATAGCATTTCAGAGTTTGATGGGCTTCTCTTCTGCTACAGCATTTGATTAAATTTTTTTTCAAAACAATTTATCTACAGTGAAACAAAAGATCATCTTCGTTTCCCTCTTCTGTGTAAATAACAAATCAATATTTCCAGTAAGAGAACAAGGAAAGAAAAAACAAGCGAGGGGTCTCCAAGTTGTATACCAGATCTGGATGCATTTAAAATAACTTTATTTTCCTGTCTTCCACTGAAGACTTTTTCCCTCTCTTGATTTCAGTAACTGCTGCTTGGGGGTGCCTGGGCATTAACACTATTCTGATTCAAATGCTATAGTAGAACCCCCCTCCCTAGGAACTAAGCCCAGGAATGATGTCAACCACACACTGAACAGGGCTGGGGCTGCATGACGATGGATCAACTGACTAGCCAGGATGCTAAAAGCACGCATCACTAAAACATGAGCCATGTCCACAGGAATGGAGTTGCTGCTGAAGAGATCTCTCATTCATCTCCCCCAGTGCCTGTTCCTCACAACCATAACGTTACCCCTGCTTGACAAATATACTGGATGGCAAGTCATAAAGGTCTTAGAACAGGACTTGACCCATTTGAGAGATTTAAACCCCTTTTCCTGGTGACTGTTAACATTCAAAGAGGGCAAAACCACAAGCCATATTTTAAAGTAAGGGTGCAGCCGTTCTCCACAAAGAAAAAGAAAGGGGGAAAATATGGCTTTCCAAATGGGAGGTGTGGATGCAGGGAATAACACCTCCTTTAGTCCTGGTTACTCTTTGGCTGTGATGCTTGGGATAAATATGAATTCTTCTCCCCCCTCCCCTCCACCTTTCCTCCTTCAGGGAGGGAAGCAGGCCAGTTCAGACTCTGTGGTGAGCAAACGTTTTTGTGTGTTGTAGTTTCAGACAGAGGTACAGAAACTTCTCATTGTACTTACCTGTAAACTGGCATGGAGGGTAAAGGTGAAGGACATTGAGAGCCACAGTGGTGAGATCCAGCTACCTTTTTGTAGGCTAGCCCTTGAGTTGGGTCCCCGCACAGCAGAACCAGCAATATTAGCTTTAGAAGTACTATGGGTGCTGGGTGAGTCTTAATCTCTTACGTGGGAGTTCTTTTTTTATTTCATGTTTCATAATTTTTAATCTATTTTGGCCACTATTTTCTGCATAAGAACAAATTATGATTAACCAACAGCCCAATTGCTTTTTAATTCAGGGTGGGCAGGAAAGAAAGGGCAGTAGGATTTTCAGATCCTCCCAGCTTTGAGAGGAAAATATGCCCATGAGTAGCTGAACACATTCCAATAGACCAGCCTCTCCTGTTCTCTGGGTGACGTTTTATTTTTGAACTGCCTTTCATGTCAACCACGCAGCATTAGCCTTGAGTGGCTGCATTTCTTATGTTCACAGATTTGGATATTTGTTCCGTCAAGAGTAAACTTAAATTCCTGTAGGCATCACATCAACCCACTCTGGGGAAGTTCAGCAGAGGTATCCTCGGATCCTATATTAACACGTAATCATTTCACATCTAATTTGATGAAAGCCTGATCTGAGCTCTGCCTAGTGCCCAGGAATGGATGGAAATTAGAAAGCCTATATATTAGCTAGTTTTGCATCTTGCAAAAGCCATTTATTGTACCATGTCAGCAGTTTATTGATTGGCTGTGTGTATATTTTGTCCTCCTGTATTAATTGTGCCAGGGGAAAAATGTTGGTTACATCTTTGCTGTCTATAATGTGCTCTTCCTCTCATCCAAGATGCCGATTGTAATCATCCCTGCCCTTTTCCTGCAGTCACTCACTTCACCAAGGGGAGAAAAATCATACACAACAGCCTTGGGGGATATGAAGGCAATTTATATTCTTGCTGCTTTCTTTTCGTTGTACAACCAAACTGTTGCCAACAGTCACAGTGCATTTTTTTCTGGGTCAAGACTGTTAATGTGAACTAAGACCTGTGTTCAATCCCTTCAGCTCCCTTCCAGCCGCCCTGCTGTGTGACCTTGCCATTAACTACTACTCTTCCTCTCCTCTCATCCACCATGCGGTTATAGCCAAGATGTCCATCTACAAGAGAATGAGACGGGCATGTTGTTTTGATTGCGGACGTTCTGAGCGTGACTGCTCATGCATGTCAGGCCGTGTGCGTGGTAACGTGGACACCCGTGAGAGAGCCTTCCCACTTTCTTCTGTCTCTGTTAATGATTGCTCCACCAGTTTCCGTGCCTGTAAGTTTAACCCCACATATGCAGTTCAGTGTCTGTGCTTTCCGTGGTATCATCCCTGTCTTGTGTCATGCCCTGTGGTTCTGTCAGTCAGTCCAGCTGATGTCTCCTTCCCTGTGTGACCTCGTATGTGGTGATATGTCATCCCAGTTGCCTGTGTCACTGTGTATGTGCCTCCCTTGCCGTCTGCTAATGCGTGCTTCTTGGAATAGCATGTGGGACTGTAATGTTAGTCTGGTGACAGTCTCCTTCTCCCCTTTAAATAAATATAGATGGAAATTGAGGTGACAGCAAATCAAATTCATTGTAAATACAGAGATGGATGGAAATGCCTATCTTACTATTTGGGGAAAGCTGAGCCATTGGGTTGGATCAAAAAGGAGAAAGGAAAATGGTGTAGTGAGAACAGGCCAGCTCTAACTGTAAATTTTTTTTAATGAGCTTAGATAATTGACATAATACAGCAGGGTTTTGATGCAGGAGGATTTTTTGACTGTGTCCTCCTAATCTGTATCTTGTTCCCCCAGTGCCAGGTTGTGTCCTGTGCTCTGAAAAAAAGTGTCCTCCCAACCTACTAGGAGATAAGCTGGTAGAATCTGGAGCTCCTCCTCAGAATGATGACTAATTCAAAGCATCATTCCAACTGTATCTTTTATTTTTCCAAAAATGCAGCCCCCTGTTTAAGGTATCTGTATCTTGTAGCAGTTGTGATTCCAAATAACCAAAACCGTAAGCAGCGAACCTCCATGAGCCCTTCAGTGCGTCACACGGCCTTTTTGTTGCCTGCATGCTCAGGGCTGTTAACGGGCCCGTGGAGGTCCTGAGCTGGCAGCTGATGGAGGTGAGCAGTGCCAGGTTCCTGAGACAGGCCTCATTTCCGTCCCCAGCTGGGGCTTTGCTGGCGATTTTTTTTTTTTGCTGGCGATTTCTGACATGATTCCTAGGTGATGTTCCTGAAAGCTCCCGCTTGTACAGAGCTGGAAAGTGGGTGCTCCTCTGAGGGCAAAAGAGGCTGTGGTTCTGCATGTGGACCTGGATGCCATAAATGTAGCTGCAACCTTATCTTCACATGTTTGGTAGCATGGGGGGGGGGAGGGAGAAGACAATCCTTTTGTGCTTCATCCCTTCCTCTTAAAAGCAACTAACACATCTATCAGTGACCATATTGCCACCCAGTGTCTCCCCTAAGTGTGCAGAGCCGATGAGATTAAACTTCCACCTGCTGGGTTCATTCCCACTGGCAGTAAGGATGGAGAAGAACCCTCTGCTCTTGAGCATTTTCTCCCATGGAAAACTTGCCCCACTCACCTGTGCTGATGTGGAAGGTGGTTCCAGCCCAGTGTGCTTGAGTGACAATAACACTGAGGCCCTGAGGGCTGAGAGTCCTAAATTCACCGTGTGCAGTAGAGAAGGGCCCCAGGCCAGGTGCTGGTATCTGTATCTGCAGCTCAGGTCTGAGGCATGATGTGTGCATTGAGCTGTCTTAGTGTCATCTGGAAAAGTTAGATCTAGGACCGAGAATCATCTTCTCAAATTGATGATTCACTGCCTCCCCAGCACAGTGCCAAGGAACAAGACTCATCTGTAAAAGTGATAGCTAATAGAGGCTGCACTGAAAGGAATTTGGAACTAAGTCTTGTCTTGACATTGCTAAAAAGGAACTTTTAGAAAGAAGGTGTCTTACAGATGCCACAGTATGACTTCTTACCCCTTATTCTCATTGTAAGAGTTCTCTCTCGACCTATGATACTAACAAGGTGTACTATGTCATAACCACACAAAGAATTTGTGTGTCTGTTAAGTGTGCCAAGATGCCAACTTCAGAGACATGAGCTGGGGAGGAGGAGCAGTGGGGTGAGCTGTGATGGCACCAGTTGTCCACTTTGCTTTGACTGACTGTGGAGAATGTAACTATCAGCCACTGGGCTACCCTTCATCCCAAGGCATAACTGCTGTTTCCAGATAATTGCTGGGCTCTCAAACCTTGGCCAGAGGTTCAGTGGAGGAAACGAAGGAGCCACTCGGGCTTTGGACTAGGGCTTTGTGGTCATGTCTTGGCCAGGGTCACCCATTCCCCAGTCACAGCAAAACCTGGGTGAGGCCCATCATATCCATTGTGTGTAATTTCCATTTTTCCAGAAGAATCCATAATTGGGGGGATTTCTCAGCTCTGCAATTTAATCTAAATGTTGATGGAGAGACCAGGAGAAGAATAGCTTGGGTTGGGATTGCCCTGTGATCTCAGAAACTTCCTGTGAGGGAGCTTGTTGTCCTTCCTGCCCCTCTGAAATCAGCTCCAACATGGAAATCATGGGGCTTCCGGCTGCATATGAAAGCCTTAACTGGTACTGACAGCTCAGGGTTATGGGGGTTGCCTCCCCTGTTTCATCAGTCTTTCTGCCGTCGTCACTCCATCAAACAAAAGCAGATTTCATCCAGGCTTGTGTGAGATCACTCACTTTTGACCATTAATAATAAGTTAGGAAAACCCATTCCAATTTGAGCCCCTTGATGTGCCCACATAAGCCCTTCTTCTCCAATTAAAAAATGTCTATCTCTATGTGGAATTCTACTGGCAGAGCTCCAACAGCAACCCAGCCTTCCCGCGAGGCTGGTGGGTTGGGTGGTGCCCATTTGACAGAGCTGGTTGACTCAAAGAGCAGTGGTGAGAGCGGGCTTTTCATTAAATATGAGCAGATGTGAAATGTGGAGGGTTTGACAATTAGAAATGGCAGGAGAAGGGCCCTTGAATCAGAGTGAGGTCAGATGGGCGGATCAGATTACTTCTCTTACATTCTTTAGTTGTTCTGAAAATCATTTTGAATTAGTGTCAGCAGAGCCATGATGGGCTTTGCCCTTTGTCTTTTATGCTGGGGCTGTATTGTTTCCCAAGACACTCATTAAAGGTCATTATACGATTACGGAGCCCCTTTGGTCGCAGTTTCCCCGTTGAGCCAGCATGCTCCGGAGGCTGCCTAATTCGTTTCTCTCTTGCCTTTCGTCTCCCTCTTTACTCTCTCTCTCTTTTTTTTTTTCTTATAAGGGGAAAGATTTCCGTTTTCAAGGGACATTAAATTGAAACACAAAGTCCCATTATGTGTTTTCTGAAGTGGGAAGAGAAGTAGCCAGCTCCCAGAGGAGTGGTAACGTATTAAAGTGTTCACACAGTTTTAGAAACCTGCCTGCCAACAGCAGGACCTGCTTGCTCTGCTCACCTTTCCTCGGAGGTGTGGCCCATTACCACCCATCGGCCTCCGTTAAGCTAGGGGCTGCTCTCACTAGCTTCTCCTTCTATTTATCTCACCAGAGATGTGCCAGACTGTGATGATAAAAAGATCTGCTAAGAGGAAGGAGTCCTTTATGAAAGACTTAAAAGACAGTGTCATAAAAGGAAGGTAGAGTGACCAATGAGGGTTCCACACAAGGCTGTCCCGCCTGGGGCAGGACTGTGTTGCTCAGGGTGGTAGCTGGGCAGTGTCACCTAGCATCACTGACTGGTTATTCCGACTTTGTTTCCACTTCAGAGGATCCTCAGCAGGAGTACCAGCTCTCTTGAAACCACTCATAAAAATCTTTTTACAAGCAGCTGTGTTCTAGTACCATCAAATATAAAAATATATGTCTAGCAACAGACACACATATAAATATAGATTTAGGTTCCAATCAGTTCCACTTCCCCTCAATAAAATTTTGTAAAATGGTCCTTGTTCTCTGTTCGGAATTTATTCTTCTTATTTGTCTTGCCTGCGAACTGATTTCTAAGTCTAACAGAAAGGGACAATTAAAATTATGATGCAGTGACAACACAGGGCCTATTGATTCAAACCTGCTGAGACCTGTCTGACAGGATGCTGGCTGCATACCGTCAGTGACCGTGGCATGAACAAATTAATCATGTGCTGGGAGAGAAACAGGTCTTAGACTTGGGCGTGGAAATAGTTTTAAAGTACATGTGTGATCGCTCACACCAACCTTTGCATTTACTAATAGTTTAAACCTGCACAATTGCATAAGCCCCTTTCCAAAGCACTGTAGCTAGTTTTAAATGGTGCATGACTTTTATTTCAGCTAGAAATTTAATGCAAGGAGGCATTCGACTCCAGGGGTTAGTTTGGGATGAGAAGTCCGATACAATTGGGTTGAAGGGAGACTATCCAAACCAGTTCAGTGTAATCTTTAGTTTTGTCAGATAGTAAACAACAATCAGCTTATCCCAAGCAGCCTTTGGTTTGTACAGGCAGAGAATTAACATCATCAATAGAACTAAAGTCACTTGAGTGAACTAATGGCATTTTGAAGTGCATGACGCCAGATACTGGGGCAGAGGTTGGAAACAGTTCTAGGAAGGAAAATGTTCATAATAGGACACACCCTGTGCTGGCAGTCTCCAATGCCTGCTACAAGGAGATGTAATTTATGTGTTTAAAAATCAACAGGCTATCATCATCTCATTCCTTTTATGTATAGTTTTGGGTAATTTCCTCCAGCTCCCCAATCCTAAATTTTCTTTGTTTATTTTACTTTTAGTCTTTCTCCCTTCCCCATTACTTTTTCTCTCTCCCCTTCCCTTTCCCCTTCCCTCCACCCCCAGTTCCACCCTCCATGATACTAGTTCTTGAACTAGCCATGGCCTATGTCCTGATTTGTCCATTTATAGTTTGTTTCGTAAAGTGAACACAAGGCACTCGGCCTGGGCAGCCATGTAACCCTCCCAGGAGACTAATGACACACCAGGAATGGCTTCTTAGGACACCTTTGTTGGTAGCATATGAGGCTACAGAAGCCAGTGCCTCTCACTCACTTTTGTGGTGGCCACTTCTAGCAATGAGCTAACTGGAGGTCTGCCTTCCTATGTGCTCCTTAAGTCAGCATTGTAAGTCAGCAGTCATGCTTAGGCAACACCTCCTGTGAAAGGAATCCCTTGAATTGCCCATCTCTGATGAATTCCAAAGAAACCAGGTTTTCGTTCTTAATAAATAGATGAATTTTGCTGTTTTTCATTTCGCATCTGGTGATGCAGTTGACTTGCATTTTGGGACCTTGTGCCTCCCTCCACTCCCCCTCCCCCGGTAGTTTTGTGGAATTCTTTAATATTAATATGCTATGAAGTGGCACCACATATAGATCAAAGAGAAAGGGAATGGTAGGCAAATGGCAGCCAATTTTTCAAAAGAAATCCTTTGAAACACTTGGGAGACCAGAAGTGGAAAGGTCAAAATGAAGACAGAGGAAAGGGTCCGTGGTGTGTACCCCGTCACTTGGACACCTCCCATTCAGGGACATGCTTTTATATGTGACTTGGCTCTTCAAGAAAAACAAGGTGAGACATTGGTGTGCCACCAGTAAGCCGATCAGGGGGGCGGGGAGCTCCTGTGCAAGGTGACCTGAAAATGAGGTTTGTGTTTTTATTCAGGACTATGGCCAGTAGTCACAATACTCACCCTGACATCTCCTATCACCAGGCAGCTGATTCTGTCTTACCTCCATGGTGGGGGCAGGTGGCCAGTTAGCTCTCCATCTTCCCCTCCTCCACCATCTTGGGCGACAGGTGCCAGGGCCAGCCTGCCTTTCACCGCGCCCTCTTGTCAAGGCTCTGCCTTGAGCCTGATCCTGACCTTTACTGAATGAAATAAAGTACTGATGAACAAGCAGAGGTTTGAATCAGAGCGGCTCAGAGCAAATGTCAAGTCCAGCTCTGCTCCCTCCTCCACCTGAGCCAGGATCCTGGAGTAGACCCAGTCTGGAGTCTGCAGTGCCTTAGGCTTTATGGGTCTGGGGAGACATAACTTATTAACAAAGAGTTATTAAATTTTTTATCAATTTTACAACACAATGTAAATGCCTTCTATGAATCTACATTGTATTCATTATCATTTAAAACATTAATTAAGTCAAAGTTGCATTTAATTTCTCTCTAAATGGGCCTCTGGGAAGAGGCTTTTAGAAACATCTGTGGGAGCGTGTGGCTTGCAGAGACAGGGAATCCCCCAGCCTGCACTTAGGATAGCCCTGGAGTTGATTGCAATCCCGTGTCTGTGGCTAATTTGTTGTGATGTGATTGGGCATTGTCTCAAATGAGTGTCAGACCAATAATGATGTAAAGCCACTGGAGAGAGGCTTGGGGGAGGGGTGCAGGCCTCACTGCCCACCTCCTGGTCCCAGACATGAGAGGCTCAAACACAGCACCTTTGGCCTCAGCAAGCCTCTCCTCTTCCCTTCTCATGTGGTGCCTATCATGTCGGCTGGATGCTTCCTTCATCTGAGATGTATGTCTGTCATTTGGCTCAACCATTTCAGGACCTATGCTAGCATGCTCCTAGGAAAGGTCTTAGAGTGTGGGGCTCTAAGTTGCATTTAAGCCTAGAAGCAATGAGCTCAGTGCAGGCTCATGGGAACCACTTTTGCATGGAGTGGATGCAGTGATTATAAACCGATCTGAGTCACTGGTGAGGAGAGAGGCCTACTAAGACCTGCTGAACTTGCTTCCTTCTTTTGAGGCGAGGCTGATGTCTTTGCCTTGTGTGAGTTTAGGCTACCTTTAGATAGCTCTGCTGTTTTTGTCCATGCATTCCACCTCCCAAGAGCCCAGGCATGTTAACTGGGGATACTAGGAAATGGGATAACTGCTGAACTTGGATTCCAGCTCAGAGTAGACTCAGTGGAATCTGTGTTCTTATTCTATGTGATATAAGGTACTCTGCCAATACACTGAGGCTATGTGTGTACCTGTGTGTGGACATGTGTACATGGAGACATGAAATGCTGTCAAATTTAATACACAGAGCATTTTCTGCATTGCAGGCACCTTTCTATGTTATTTTCAAATATTGATTGAATCCTTATCATGAGCAGTTAAGGCACCTGTAAACTGAGTGACATACAGATGAGGCAACCGAGGCACAAAGAAGTGACCTGCCAAGAGCCATGCAGCAAGTCAGTGTTGGGCTGGGATTTGAAAAGAAGCTGGGTGGCTCCACAGGTTGTGGAGTAAGTTGAAGATACACAGCTGAAAATGACCCATAGGTTTTTCTATTTCCAAGGAAGGAGAAGAAGATAAGCATTTCAGTAATGAACACTCAAGACAATGAGGGCAATGCTGGGAGAGAAAATTGCAAAGTGCTTGGCCATGCAAAGGCCCAGAGCTCATTTCCGATTGGTCAGCCAGGGGAGGCTCCTAGAGGCTGTGACATTTCAGATGTACCTTGGAGAACAGCAGAAGTATAGACAGGGGCAAAGCCATGAGGGTTTTGTTCTTCATCTGAAACACAACCGAAAATACTCAAGGGTGTTTGCTTAGGGAAGTGATTTCTGGGGCTGTGTTTTAGGAGGATGTCTGTGGCATCTGTGGAAGAAGGGACTGGAGCCCAAGGGACAGTTGAGAGACACCCCACCTGAGGGTGAGGACCAGCATAAGGGAGGCTATGGTAGAAGGAGGCAACACCCAGCAGCTCTGAGAAGCCTTGGGGAGGAAGGCCAAGATGTGATGCCAGTCTAGGACTCTACAGCTGAAGCACATTACCCACACGCAAAACTAGGGAGTTAAAACCTTTGTAAATAACTTAATTAATAGCTCTAAAGTCGTTGAATGCCATTAAGTAAATTTCCTGAGCATAATTCTCCCCAGCTGGCCTGGCAGTCATTGCAATACCTACCCAGGCTCCTCCTTAGTGTAGGAGAATTTACTGAAGTCTCAGCAGGACTGGAGACCCACAGGGTTGTGTCCCCTGCCCCTGGTCCTATGGATCTGTTCCATCTATTTCCTTCTTCTAATTAGTATTCCTTCTTTCTCCATCAGCATTCTCCTCATTTCCAGTAAGATTCACTTCTTTAGTGTGTTGAAGGTATGAGTGTCATTGGCCCAGGCTCAGCGGCACAGTCAAAGCAAGTGGGGGCCAGCAGCTGGGATATGTGACCAGCCCTGAGGGTCTTGCTCAAGCAGCCTGCCCTAACTTCAGTTAGAGCTCAAGGGAATTATCTTTTGAAATCCCTGTGTATGCCAACAAGACCCTTTTCCTCTCTTCTTTCTCAGGGAGATATTGAGTCTCTTTACACCTAGGGAGGGAAAAATATAAAGTACTTTGTATCTCATTCTCAGAAAATTCACTGTAGTTTTCAACCACTTATCCTTCTCTAGAGGCAGTCCAAAACACATTTTCTGTGAGGTACTGCCACACAGAGTTCAGGGAAGTCATGTGGCATTTCAAGTCCATGGCACAGCTTTCTCCCAAACTAGCTTGTTGAATCACCTAGATCAGTGAGCAACATGCAGCTCTCGAGCCGCAGTTTGCTGCTCTTATTGACTGAGTTTGCCGACCACTGTCATATACTACCCTTTACCTCTTTGCACACAATATGCCACAATTGCCTAATCCTCACAGCTTCCAACTACAGGGTAACATTTAGTCTAGTCCAGTGGTGGGCAAACTCATTAGTCAACAGAGCGGCGAGCCGCAGTTTACCGACCACTGACCTAGATAATCAGGGACTCTGCCATCCCTGCATTTGCTTACAAGAGTTCTGTCTTCCCAGCCAACCATTTCCCGTGGAGGGTTCTAAATGGGTGAAGAGGAACAGTATTGTTGGGCCCACATAGTTGAAATCTCAGTGAGAAAGTCTCTTTTGTAAATAGCTAGACAGGGCCTCATGTGGAGGGAGGTTCTAGACATGCCATAGACTCTGGCTTTGAGGAGACATTCTGATGTCCAGCTCAGACAAGCTGGGAGAAGGATCTGGAGAGCCCACAGTGGCCTTTCCTCTCTGAGCAGCTCATGCAGTCCTCCTCCTGAGGAGCTATCCTGCAATAGGAAACAGCAAGAGAAAAACGCCCCTGGCCTTTCCTAGTAATCCTGAAAGCCCCCACTCCACCCCCTTAAATACAGGGGCAGGGGCTGACTCCCACCACATCTTCCTGGAGCTACAGAGAAAAGTTCTAAGCCAGTAGTTGCTAACCTAACCTTTTGGACCTCATGGACCACCAGTGGTCTGTAGATCACTGGTTGGCAACCTCTGCTCTAAGCTCAGTGTGGAAGCTGTGAAGGCTTGTCTGTACCGGAGGGCCAACAGCACTGAGAGATGTACAGTGAAGTGAGAAAGACGGCTCCTCAGACCACTGCCTCACAAACATGGACAGACAGTTCAGAGAGGGGCTTCTGCAGAGACAGCATGATCATCTCTTGGGAGTGGAGCTGACAACTGGTATTAAAGTCCTCTCCATTTTGGCCTCTCCAGGCTTTCTGCCTTCCTTCCCTCCAAGATAAAAAATGTAGCATGCTGGCAACCTGGGTTGGGCTTCATATGTTGGCAAGAGTACTTGAATAGGAAATGGCCTGAAGGTTCCAGGTCAGTAAATATTTGATGAGCAAAAGGATGAGTAAATGAAGGGATTCTCAACCATCAGTTAAAGGAAAAGTAGTATGTCAGAAGTAGGTTGTCCCAGATCTGTGACGTTTCCTAAAACTCTCTTAAGTGGCTTACAATACACCTATATCTCTACTATGTATATATAGTAGGATAAAGAAGATTAGGGGGGAAATGTAGCAAAAAATCAAGAACATAACTGAAGGATCTTAAAAATGATCAACTAGTGGGTACAATTTGTATTCTTTGTGAAGAAGAAAAGAAGACAAAGATAGAAAAAGGACACAGGCAAAAATTCACCAACATTTCAGGTGAAGAGAGGTAAGGTACATGTGTAGGTATAGCATTTGTCCTAGAAAATCAAGGACTAGTGACATTTGCATTCAGTTTTACTAATTTTGATAAACCTGCTCATCTTCCTCTGAGTCAGGGTGGCACAGAAATATTAATGCATCAGGTGAAGCCAATATGAGTAAAGGGGCCCATTTGTCGAAAGCTGTCACCATGTGCAGGTGGCCAAGTTGCATGCCCAAATGTGGAGAAACATCAAGGCCACTTATGACTATTAAGCCCATCGACTCTCACTTGAGGTACAAAGATCAGATCCAACAGCAACTGAGCCATAATTTCTCCCACCTGGAGGTTTCTAAAGGCTCAATGTCTTAATTGCTATGAAGAGCTGTTATTCTGTTTATTTTGCTTGAGCGGAAGGGGCAAGGAGCTTTCTCAATTATCCGCAGAGACCTCAGGCTGCACCAAGTGTTCGCTTGTTTATGAGTGGGTTTGAATTGCTCTCTGTATTTTTCCAAGCTTGAGCTGGCCTTTTCTTCAGTGCAGATGAGTAAATTCCCACATATGGCTTGTAACACATCCAACTGAGAGAACACATCCAACAGGGATGCTTCAAAGCCAAAGCCCTGAACAGGTGTTACTGAAAAAGGAGGTACAATGACCTGCAGAGAGGAGAGGTGCACAGTAACAATGGCAGGATGCAACTTACCAGGAATGCAGACTGCAAGGGAGGGTATCTGGTCAAGTGGCCTGGAAGTCCTAGGTTGTGGATTGAAATGTGCAAAGGGCTAGTGTTGGAAGGGCCGCTTCACCGATTTCTTCTGCTAGGATGGGTATTTGTTAGGCAGACATTCTTATCTTTTCTCTGATATAAATTAGGGAATTAAATCCTGAAATGGTAGGAAAACTCAGAACAAGGAAAGCCAGAGAAGGGGTGGGGTTTGTGTATGTTTGGGAGCTTTGGAAATTATGTCTAGTATAGATATGCTTTGTATGTTCTCCAAATGATGCACAGTGAATGCCCAGTGCTATCAGAGCCTTTATCTTGCACTAATCCAGCCTTCATCATGCAGCTCTTTGGGCCCTTGAGTGTGGCTCTTCCACAAAATACCATGGCCTGGGTGAGTCTATTTTAAAGAAGTCGTGTTAGAAGAAGTTTAAGTTTAAAAATGTGGCTCCTCAAAAGAAATTTCAATCATTGTGCTGTTGATATTTGACTCTGTTGACTAATGAGTTTGCCGACCACTGATCTAGGCAAACCCAGAATAGACATCTTGCCTTCCTACTGTAGCACTTCGGGCGAGTTTGAGAAGTCCTCTATTCCTTAGTTTCCCTATGTGTAAAATGGAGATAATAACAGGACCTGTCTCAGAGAGTGGTTGCAACTATAACTTAGGGTCTCATCATTCCACATCTAACTGGAACTGCCCCTACGACTTTTCCATCTCTAAAAGGGACATAGAGACAGATATTCAGTAAGTTTCCTGTGTTTTTGGAAGAGGGCAGGAAGCTTAGAGAGCAAGCAAGAGCGGAACAGATGGTGGTGAGAGATGACATTTTAAAAATTCTATTAAAATTTTTTGATGGTGGTCTTGATCTCAACCCATCCTTGAGGTCTGGTTGATGTTGGCCCTTCTGATAATCACCTGTCCTAAATTGCTTTATGAAGAGTTGGGTGCTGCTTCTTGTTGATTTTCTCATTAGCGAGATTCAATCTACGAGTGGGACCAAGAATGGACCCCTAGACTTGATGTGAGAACAGTCTAGAGATGGGCTGAAAGAGTATTGATAAGGAGTCTTCTCTCCTGTTCTCTCTTCCTCCCTATTGAGGGCAGAGTCCTCTGGATGACCTTTCATATCTATTCATATTCTCAGTGTACTGCTGAGTTAAAGCACTCATTTCTTCTTACCTGCTCTAGCACTGCTGCCCTTCAATTATTCTCCCTTGTTACCAAACCTCCACCACTTTTATTATTTTAAAACATATATTGGATCATGTTATCATTCTGTTCTAAAGAGGAAAAAAACACAACTTTGGAAGGCTCCTTGTTTTCAGTAAGACAACCTCCAGCCATGACATTCATGGCCCTCCTCTGTTCGGCCTCAACCTATGTGTCTAGTTCTATAGTTCTATTTTCCATGTAAGTATCCTTCATCTAATGAATCTCTTCAAATGTCTTTTTTTGTTTTATTATTTAACATAGTTCTATAACATTTTCCTGTGCCTGGATTCTGTCCCTGTCCTCCTCTGACTGGTGGGAGCCTACCCATCTTTTAACGTAGGAGTTAGCAAACTGTGGCCTGCAAACCAAACCTGGCCTACTGCCTGATTTAGTAAATAAAGTTTTATTGTACATGGCCACTCATTTGCATATTTTCCAGAGCTGCTTTCAAGTGAAAACAGCAAAGCTGAGAAGTTGCAAATGAAAACATGTGGTTCGCAAAGCCCCAAAGAGTTACTACCTGATATTTACAGAAAAAGCTTGCTGACTCCTGCTTGAAACACAGCTCGGATGTTGTCATCTCTGTGGAGGCCTTTACTGTCTTACTGCCCTCCTCATATCAGAATTGATGGGTTTCTTTTTTGTAATCCTATAATACTTCTTGTAAACCCCGTGCAGAGCAGTTTCCATGTGGAGTTTTTTAGAAGTCAACAATAGACGGCTCTCAATAGTCTTTGGATTCTCAGTGTATTGCACCTAGTGGCCAAGGCACACAGTAGGAATTCAACAAATATTGGCCAAATACTAGACACTGGGTTGAGAATGTGTTTCCACAGTTCATTAGGCATGTGTTTTAGGGGGAATGTGTGTCTTGAATCCAGCGATCTTCTTGTTTGCTTCTACCATCTTAAACAAAACACGTGTTTCTGAACAGCTGCTCCCTGTGGCTGTGGGAGCAGTTTTGAGTAGTTGGATCTAGAATTGATCACCACTGCTTTAGAAGGTGACACATTTCTTCCACCACTTCTGCTGACAGGCACAAGATTTGGACACTATAGTGGGTCTGGGATGCAAATGTATTCCCCTTCCATATGTCGTTGGGTATTTGAGTCCGATGGGCAGAGGAGCACGTTGGGAAGGCACGGCTAACCCATTGTTTCACCACATCTGCCTCTCAGGTTTGCAGTACTCTTCCAACTCAAACCAGGTCTCTCATGCCCCTGTGCTTCCTCATCCATGTGAATGCATCCCAACTGACTAGAGACAGAGCTTGTGCCTGTAATCACCCAGGCCCCAGCCATCTTCAGGGACTTTCTCTTTCTCTGCTAGAGCACCGGATGATACTCTGGGAGTTAGATCTAGGCAGGGTAAGCCTCCAGCTCAAATCTTGGCAACCCTAAGTTCCACCAGATTCTCCCACACCCTCCACATCTGCCCACTCCTGGCAACTGGCTCTCAACAGCAAGTGGTAACCAGTCAATGTGGGAGATGAGAATCTCTATACTTGAGACCCATGTAGTTAGTACCTGGTGTTCCTTACTAGAGACATTGAGCTCAAAGGAGGGGCCTCAGCATTTGGTACTCTTTATACATATGATTTACCAACATAGACACGTGGGAGAGCTGAATGTAAAGGGTTTCCATCAGAAATAACAAGATAGAACTTGTGTGTGTGTGTGTGTGTGTGTGTGTGTGTGTGTGTGTGTGTGTGTAAGGGATACACTTTAGGTTGCTGCATGAGCAATCTTTATTGTTGTTAGAGATTGAATCTCAATAACTTTCTGAAATTAGAGTGGGCTTCTCATCAGCTTAGTGGGCAGTGGCACTCAGCCTTCCCCTTCTCTTCCTCCTGGCTCTGGAATGGTATCAGCATGTAGTGTTGCTTGCGATCAAATCAAGGCAACATAGAAACTGTCATTTTTCATTTACTGGGGCCCTTTGATCCCATTTGGGGTTTATTTGTTTCAAGTGAAAAATTCGAGCCCTATTGCATACATCTATCCTGAAAAGTACTTTTTTATTTTTTTTCTGTTAGAGATCAAATCAGAGTTGTAAGTAGTGTGGTCATTAGTTATCACCGCCAGACTTCACAGCCTACACTTTATTTCTGTTCTTACAAAGTCACCAACCTCCTGTGTTGCATAACGATCCCTCGAAGTAGAGCTATAATATGACTTTCATGGGTGCCTGGGTGTTAATTTATTTCACAGTTTCCTTTGCAGATATAATCAGAGTCACCTATCACATTCCTGTTTCTTCCTTTTATTGTGTTCCTTTGCTATCTCATTTGTGTGATCTTTTTCTGCAAATGACAGGTAGTGTTTCTCTGCTCACTGTTTCAGTGACTTATATTCTCCAATACTTCTCTATTGCCATTTTAAAAATATAACATTTTATAGATGTAATCTTAGTTATTTATAACTCAGGTTTTGTTATATGGGAAAATTTCTTAAGTGATTCATTGGCTTAGGTACATTTTTTTTAAAGAAAGGGAAAACATTCTTCGCAAAAATATTTTTATCAAAATTGTAAAGAAGGAAAAGCTCTCAGTATGATTATAATCCATTTTCCTGACTTTTTTTAGTTCATTGAAATATATGAAAATTATTTTTATGTAAGTGATCAAATTGTGGTATTTAATAACACGTTGTTAACAGCAAAAGAATGGTTCCTTTTGATTTATTTGGATATTTACTGGTTGACTTACAGTGTTTTACATATTAGAATTGGTTTGTCAACAATTAACATTCTAGATTTTTACATAACCCATACTTAAGGTAATAGAGGATTATTAAACTGCAACCAGTGTGTTAGAAATCTGCCGACTGGTAATAAAATTCTTATGTATAACAGCAGCTGAGAAATACTGCTGTATATTTATGCATAGATTGCAAGATAGATGATGGCCCACAAACCAAAAGGGCTTGAAATGCAGGTCGCCAGCAGGTGGAGCTACTTTTCTATAAATGAAAATCTCCACCTGGCTGTATTCTAGGGACCATTACCTTTGCCCCCCTTTTTGCTTTTCTTTTCCAGATTTTCTGTCCTTTATTTCTCTAAAATTAACGTCTAGAACTTTTGTTTGTTTGTTTACTTTCTATTTTGAAGAGACACACCTCTACTAAGACAATACCTCTCAATTGCCAAGGTTCTTTAAATCTAACTTGCTTTCCTTAATACTCATTTGGTACAAGTCCTAGTTAAATAAATATTACTATGTTTTATATAGTTGACTTTAGAGAGAAAGGGAGAGAGAGAGATAGAAACATCAATGATAAGAGAGAATCATTGGTCCACTCCCTCCTGCCCACCCTCTATTGGGGATGGAGGCTGCAACCCAGGCATGTACTCTGACCTGAAATTGAACCAAGATCTCCTGGTTCATAGGTCGACATTCAACCATAGAGCCATTCCAGTGGGGCTAAATGTTGCTATGTTTTTAAAAGGGCAGTACACAAAACAAGATTCTTACCCCAAAGATTGCTTTACCTCCACCATCTGATTATTATGAGGAAAGTCCCCATTTTTATCTTATAGTTATTTATACAAGTTAATTCCTTAGGCTTTGTTCTGCAACAGAATGAGAGACATTTTTATAAAGTTGGGCTATGCACTGGATTAATGTGCCATAAAAAATAATTTTAATGTGATGCTCTTTCATTAAGATTTATTTTAGAATCCAGATTAACCAAAGAATGTTGCTTTGCTTCCTGAGCCAGAGCTGACTTTCTGACAAACAGAATCAGAGGGTTGTTTCATTTGTTTAGTTTTTTGTTTTAATAAGATTGTCTACACAAAATATAATCAGCTCATCAATTTGGGCATCACTGATGAAAAATAATACTATTAATGTGGTTCTCTTTATCACACCTCTTTTTCATTCATTTTTTTAATATTTTAAAGACACAACTCTGCCTTTTTACTAACTCTTGTTTTTATAAAAGCTACACTATCCTCTTATACAGGGTGTTGAGTGTAAATGTGTGTATGAGAGACAGTGGATTTATATAAGTGATGGAAGGGGAAATTAAAAGACTTCCCAGATGATTCATTTATTTATTTTCTTTTTAAGTATGACCTACCAGATCATAAAGAACTTTGAATACAAATAATTTACACTTTTTGTAACTTAAGAATTTGAAACCATTTTTTTTTTGATACTCTAATTGGAATTTTCTTGTTTGAATTTTTAAACTTCTCTTAGATACACTACAGTGGAGGTCAAGGGTCCAGTTAATACTGGTATAATGGACATCCTTACTTTATTCACTCACTTGCTTTTGACAGAGAAAATCCTGAAGTGCTATTGATTCAGTAAAACCAAAGAGTAAGGATCAGGGAACATTTCCTTCTCAGTGAATTCATTTGAAAGCCCTAATTTTGTTGGAAAAAAGATTTTAAAAAAACAACACACTATGGATTGCAATCACTTTTCTTATTAAAGTCACACCCTGGCAGCTTTCCTCCCAGTACTCTTTATAGGGGGACAGAATCCATTCAAGTATTGAAACAGGAAATAACTGTCCACAGTCAAAGTGGATGTACCAGGCTGAGCTGCGAGGCAGCAGCCCTGTGAATTTCACAGGACCCCTTCCCAAGGCCTTAAATAACTTTATTTCCCTGTCAAATACACTCTCCAGAATAAAAGTGAGACCTCCAGTGGAACTGGACCATTGCCAGGGGCCTCCTGGTTTTTAGTTTCACACACATGTGTGTGTGTCTTATCTGAGACCCTTATAACTTTTAAGTGGCCCAAAAGAAAGGAGGCAGAGTTTGGGGGTGGGGAAGATAGACTCTACCAAGATACAAACCACCCACTGTCCTCTTTGAACTTAAGTATTTAAATAGAAAAAAAAAAAAGCAGCAACACAGCTTTCAAGGGATTCAGATTATTACCCATTATTTTCCAATCCTGTCATTTGGAGTTTAAAGCCTTACATTATATGTTCCATACACCCCTGTCTATACTCTTAAATAAATCTTCCTGTTTCAGCCACATTGAATTCCTTACATTTCCCTAGATTAGTACTTCCTACCTCCTTGCTTTAGTTCAGGCTGTTCCCTCCACCTAGCACCCTTTTTCTAGTTGACTCAGCATCATGATTTGAGTGCCTCCAGTGTGCCAGGCCCTGTGTTCGATTCTGGGGATACACAGGTAGGCATGGCTGACATCTTTATCCCTCACACTCTTGTTTCAAGTATTAGAATTTTCCCCTGGCCACCCCAGACCTCGTTCACTTAGCCTTTTTCCTAACACCATCCTATAACACCTTTTAAACTGTTATTCTGTATCACTTATGAATTCTTTTATATATACATATATATAAACAGGGTGTCCCCAAAATATATACACACTTTAATGGCTGATAGCTCAGTTTTGAAAATGAAGTGTATTTTAATAAACTCTGCCTTTATAATTATTCAAAGTGTGTGCATACATTTTGCCTTTATAATTATTCAAAGTGTGTGTATACATTTTTCTATACATAGTGTGTGTATATATATATATATATATATATATATATATATATATATATATATATTTCTAGAGGCCCAATGCACAAAAAATTGGTGTTCTCAGGGGTGGTCCCTCAGCCCAGCCTGTGCCCTCCTCTTGCAGTCTGGGAATCCTTGGGGGATGTTCATCTGCCAGCTTAGGCCCACTCCCCAAGGTAGCAAGCCTAAGCCATAGTTGCACATCCTTAGCACTGCAGAGGAGCAGCGAGGCTCCTGCCACTGCC
>JAAGEH010000367.1:1795887-1849598 GCA_011751065.1 Lasiurus cinereus
CACAAGTGGCTCACAAACCACAGTTTGCCACTCCGTTGACTAGTGAGTTTGCCGACCACTGGTCTAATACAAAAGAAACAGTTAACAGAGGGGTGTGAGAAGGTGTGCCAAGAAAGGAGGGATTCTGTCTTGTTATAGTAATCTGGGAAGGCTACCTGGAAGAGACAGCCTAACCTATTTCTTGAAGAGTGAGTAGAATAGGTAGGTGAAAGGAAGACCTGGTGGGAGGGAATAGTAGAGGAGTTGGTGCCCCTTTACCCCATCATTCCCCTGCCCCTCCCCCATCTCCCATGTGCATGCCCCAATTCCATGACCTCCCACCAGAAATTCAAGGGAAAGAGCCCATCACAAGCAGGCAGCTTAGATTTCCTGTAATTTAGAGGGAATAGTAGGGTTTCTCCACGTTTCCATCTGATTTTCATTTGTTATTGCCCTGAATAGTCCCAGCCTTCTCCAATTGAGGGTCGTTTAAACATTTTCTGGCTTTTCTTATTTTTATGACACTTGGCATAGCCTAATTATTTTGACCTGAGCAGTTCATTGGGACCATATGAAATATGGGACAAAGGTGCCAGTTGAACAGGACGCAGCGAGTGCGGGGGAAGTGGGGAGGTGGCGAATCTCACCCTGTTCTGTGCTTGGATACCAGTTCAGGTGTTTGGAGCAGTGGTGAGAGAGTGGGTGCAAAGCCAGGAGGCAGCAGACACATTGTGGTGAGGGCCCACTGGCAGAGAGCTCCAGTTTCATTGATTTTGCAAAGCCCAGATAATCATGATAGGTAACGTTTACCAAGAGCTTGCCAGAAACTCGCACAAGCATTGCTCATGTTTTCAATCCATTTCACAATAGCCATATGAAGAATGTTCTCTGTTTATTTCCATTTTATAGGTGACAAAAATGAAGTTGGTAATTTGCCATATAGCCAGGTTTGGACCCCGCAGTGTTAACTTCAAGGTCTGTGTGCCTAGCTGTTACCTTCCTGCAGCTCATTCTGAGTTGACATTTGTAGAGGGATCACCCATCTCTTAAAATCTTTATATCATTGAGTGTCGCTGGAGCCAGGGCAAAGATGTAAGAGGGGTGCCTACCATATGACTGCGGTGCAGTAAGCAATGTTGGGGGATTTGACCAGCTGGTAAGCTTGTGCCCCATGAGACAGTTCCTGAAACGAAAGTCCAGTCTTATGCAAGATCTTAAAGCAGAAGTTAAAAGTCATTATTTTATGGACATCTTCAGACTTAGAGATTGTCCCAGGTCCTGTAAACCAGCTTGGGCGTGCCGGGCAGAGCACATCAGGACAGTCTCGTGCTGTCAGTGTGTGGCTTCCAGTCATCTCCTTTCATCCCACAGCCTCTCTGGATCCTGGCGTCCTCATCTGTCCGTGGGGATAACAACAGATGTGCTGACTTTGAGGAGCTGAGTAACTTACCTGCGATCAGAATTCTAATGAGGGTCAGAGGGATCAGGGCAGGTGGCCCAAATCTGGAAGCTGGTATCCTCATGCTATTCTTATGGGCAGAATTCTGCCAGCAAGTCATCTGGATTGGAAGTTAGCAGACCTGGGCCCTGGTATCAGTGTCATCATAGTGTAGCCCAAAGAGGATGAGGCCAAAGCACCCCTGAACCCCTGCCAGCCCTGCTCCTGCATTCCACACCTGGTTCTCTGTGATGTGCAGAAAGCGGCCCAGGCCATATAAACCGATGAGCATATTAAAATGTTGCACGGGATGCATCTGAGGATAAATTATAGTGGAATACAGATCATGATTTTGTAGTTCAAGAACACCTTTAGAAGGTGACTATGCCCTTAAGAAATATACTAAATGCTGTGTTTAGTGTAAAATCACAATCTGGGACTGGTCTTACCTCCCAAGGTTAAAAGCATTCAGCATTTCTAAAGTGTTCTGGCAGAACATTCTTCATCGGGCCATGTGGTGTACCTGGGTTGCACTAAAATCTCATGCATTTTACCTTTATCTGTGTTTCAGAGAAAGTATCGGGGCAGCCATCTGGAATACATATTAGAAGTCTCAGGGGCTTTGGATACGACTGGCTCAATGGAAAATACAGTGTTTATGAATGAGCCAATAGTAATAATGATATTAATAACAATAACGGTCCTTACCCGTCTAACAGCTGATGGTTTAGAGAACCATTTCACATATACACAATTAGATTCTAGGCTGGTTTCAATAGTGAATCATTGGGGCAAGCATTAACTAAAAAGATGCAAGTAACAAAGTGAAAATGGGGATGAACATGTGATTGACATTTTCAGTCTGTTATGTTTACTTGAAGCGGTCTAAGGGGAGGAAAAACAAAAAGAGAAGAAGCATAGCATCTGAGTCAAAACATATAAGCGAAAGCAGGACTGTAAATCGGCGCAGCGATCGCTAGGGGGATGAGGGGAGGTGCAAAATAAGGTCCAGGAGAGGCCTGTACCGCTCTCCCTTCTGTTTCTCACCCTGGGCAGGTGGCAAAGCTCAGATACCCAAGGCAACAGGATCTTTCCTCCACTCCTCTGGATGTCTGACAATTTGTAAATCCCCAAGGCAACCTTTCTGGCAAGGGTCTTCCTTACCAATCTCATGCAAGCAGCATGAAGCGATCAAAAGAATAACGCTTGTTTTGTCTTTGTCTTGCCCGGTTCGGCACAAGGGAGCGAATAGACACACAGGCAGATACAAAATAAGAGACTTTATGTGTGAAGACAGGCAGGATGGCAGGACCAGTAGCAGAGCACCCTTGGTGATGGACTGGCAGGGCTGGGGCTGGAGGGAGGTATTTACCATGGACACCCTGTATAAGGGGCCAGCAAAAACCTCAGTAATTAAGATAGATGATAGCTTTATGCAATATCTTTAATTTAAAAAAGGGGGGGACATCATGATGAATGAAAAGTCAGAATTTTAAAGAGAGGATAAATAGCATTTGTAATGTTGAGATCTAAGTACTGAATTTCACTTTAGTAGCAGGTATAACAGTAAGCCCAACAGAAGACTAGCAGCTGCCACCACTCATATGGGCACTTCAGCTGTGCCAGGAATGGTTCTATGAATGCACAGGCATTTTCTCTGGGTGCATTTCTGAGGGATCTGATTTTTCCTACAGTAAGCCCAAATCTACTTGAAAATAAACCATATTAGAAAGAGTTCCTTTACAGGCTCCATAAATTCCATCACAGTCCATTTTGTCTTTGTTAAATGTGTGAATTGGAAATTACTAACCCTTTTTTTTTCACAATGATCAGTTTAGACACACAGCTCAGAAAGATCAGCATTCACTAAAAAATATATATATTAGCATGTTTGTATCTATTAAGCCCTATTGCTTTGTAGGCTCCAGCTGATGGTTTTATTAAGTATACTGCAGGAGGGGAAAAATCAAGGATAATTATAAATTCATAAATACATAATTCATTGGCATAAAGTGATTTTAATGGGATGGATGCAGAATTATCTATTTCCTCACAAAAATAACAGAGATGTTCTGATTAAGCCCATAATCTAGTCTATGTGAAATCCAGCCAAACTGATGGGACACATTTTCCTTTCTGAAACTACCTTTGATAAGAAATGCATTACAAACTCATCAGTGTGGCTTCCTGTTAACAAAGAGACAGCAGCCGTCTGGATCATTCTGGATTCACAGTGAAACTGCCACACCGCGTATCCTGCAACGAAAGCTGTGCAAGTTTGACAAGGGGCAGATGAATCCAGGAGTTATTGTGCCGGGGTTTAAATCTGTGCGGCAGCTGACGCTTGAAATAATCATCTATATATCGCTCTGAGCGAGCCGGGGAAAGGTTGAAGCTGTATATTTTCAACATATCTAGCCTAATGGTTAATCTGTTGTCCTGTCGGGGCTCGTGCAGGGTGGACTTGCAGCTGACACTGACAGCTTCAAGGAACTGCTCCTGGTAGATGTGGTTTGCCTGACTCTCAAAGTGCAGGGTGGATGGCTGTAACTTAGCTTGTGTTGGAAAAGGGAAATCTCATCCTGGCCAGTGTGGCTTAGTTGGTTTGGCATCCTCCCCTGCACCGAAAGGTTGCTGGTTTGATTCCCAGTCAGGGCACATGACCAGGTTGCAGCTGAATCCCTAGTAAAGGGTGTGCAGGAGGCAGCTGGTTGATATTTGCCACACATATCCACATCACTGTTTCTCTTTTCTCTCCTCCCTTCCTCTCTCTCAAAATCAACAAAAATATTTAAAAGGAAAGAAAAAGGGAAACTCACCAGACTGGTTTTCCCGAATGCAAGGGCACCTGCAAGACTAATAGTATGTTGGGTGGTAGGGACATTCCAATCACCAAACTATCTCTGTCCCACCCAACATCACCAAATTTGTTCATTTAGAGTGGCTCCATGCATGTGTCCTTTATTGTTTGGTCATCTGGAAGATTGGGAAAAAAAAACCAAAAACATCCTTTTAGAAGACAGGAAATTAGAAAATTGTGAGAAGATTAATGGGGGTCAGTCAGCAAACCTTTTCTATCAAAGGCCAGCTAATAAATATCTTAGGCTCTTTGGCCATGCAGTCTCTATTGCAACCACTTGACTCTCTCATTGTAAAGGGAAAACATATATAAACAATAGGTAAACAAATGACTCACCATGCCCCAATAAAACTTTATTGATAGCAACTAAATTTGAATTTTGTATAATTTTAATGTGTTATTAAATATTTTTCTTCTTAGATTTTGTCCCCAACCATTTGAAAATGTAAAAACTACCTTGGCTAGTGTGACTCATCTTGTTGAGTATCATCTTGTGCATAGAAAGATTTCTGGTTCAATTCTGTCAGGGCACAGGCTAGGGTTGCAGACTTGATTCCCAATAGGGGTGTGCAGGAGGCACAGCTGATCGGTGTTTTGCTCTCATATTGATGTTTCACTCTATCTCTCCCTCTCTTCTCCTCTCTCTCTTAAAAAAGAATCTTAAAAAAAATAAATAATATAAAAACCATTTTTAGGCCATAGCCGTATAAAAACATGTTCAAGATGGCAGTTTACTAATACCTGAACTTGAGAAATATAAGAAAGAAGCCAGCTTTTGGTGCCAATGACTTGGCACATTTCATCTCTGTTCTGAAACCCTAACCCCTGCAAGCATGCACTGCCCCTGCCAGGGCTACATGAAGGAGTCTGGTACACTTTTTTGGCCTCAAAATCTTTACTAACTTGTTGGTGTTGGGAATAGTTAAAAAAGGAAAGGAAAGTTGAAAAGAGGCTGTTTTTATTGGGCTCCTGTACATTTTCCCCAGTTTAATTCAAAGTAACAGTTATCTTTCATCTCCTACCTTCCCAGTCTCCAAGCTCCATAGCCATAATTCAAGGAAAATTCTTGCATTGTGCATTTTAGTTGCATATTTGCTTATTCATCTCTATCTCATCTCTGAGAAGCCAATACCGAGTGATCTTTGTATGAGCCTGTTCTTTGCCCTTGAGCTGATGGAGACAGTCTGTTCCGAGAAAAAAAGAAATAAAAAAGCCAGGCAACCAGATGGAATTTTCTACCAAATCCTGAGCAGAACCGAGCAGTGGGCAAGTTATTACAGCAGGTCAAGTTCTTAGTGAAGATATATGGGCTGAGATTCTAGATACAGGGACTTTGATGAATGTTGGACTCTGACCGAGATACATGTAGAACAGGCTTATGTTCTGCAATGGGAAGGAAGAATGTGAGTCTGGCATTTCCCTTTGATTCTAGAAGATTCGTTGGGCCCAGAATGTTTCTGTAGAGAACATTGCAGTGCAAGTCATGTAGATTCTGTCAACACACTTATATACTGTTTTTCTCTCTCCCATGTGGGAGCTGAATTCTTTCATTACTCTGTGTTGATGTACTCAAAGTTATACAATTCAGGTTTCCTAGGCAGTGAATTAAGCCAGAAATATACCCTGTGATTAACTTCTACATAACCTATTGTTCCTTAAAGCCTTTCTTCTCATTCTTGTATTAGCTCCACAAAAGCCAGAGATGTAAAAGCTCCAACAGGCCTCCCCTACTCTGCTTCCTTCCCTTCCCTTCCCTAAACCTTTCCCTCACCCCGCTGTGGGCGGGTGGGTGCTCCCTGTGCCTACTCCAGGGCAGGTGGGTTACTTACAGATGCTTTCTGTCCTCATTGTACGTAATGGCAGGTTGTTGTTTTTTCTTTAACTTACACCCTCTAGGTTTTCCAAATAAATATATTTTTTACTTCTCAGGTAGAAACTGTGAAATTATCTTGCCTTATAATGTATGTGATAATGCCATGGCTCACTTGTAGGGGGTCATAAATGCTCTATGTTGGAGATATTGTTGGCATTGCTTTGGAGAGGCAGCATCTTCTCATCTTTTCATTAACTGTATTAATATTCACCATGATCTTTCAAAAATAACTTTATGGCTTGATCTTATCAATAATACTTCAACGTGTTTACTAAAGTTCTTGGTGATATGTGTTATCCAAGGTTGTCAGAGCAGAAACTGTTGGTGCAAGGACATCACTCACAGTAGCTCCCCACGTTCAGACACTGAGCCTCTAGGCATAGAACATGGCTGTCTTACCTTATTCTCACTGTGCTTGGCTGCCCAACCTCACTGATGGGCAGGTGCACATTTTCTGAGGGGACTCATTCTGAAACAGCAGTCAAGTGTTCCTTCACAGGAAGTATAGGACTCAGCACACTGAATGAGTTATTTATCTGGCATTTGTGTTTCTTATTGTTGCTGATTTTGCTACATGGCTAAAGGATAAATCCTCACCCTCTCTCTAGTCTGATATGTGTGCCAGGCAGCCAGGGTTCTGGGGGTTTGTGATTGTGAGGCAGGAAATGTCCCCCCATAAAGCAGGTGTCATCCTGAGCTCCAGTGCAGGGATCGCTCTAACATGGCTGTGCTGTAAGATCTTCAGGGTAAGTAGACCAGACTCCCTGGTGAAAGTTTTAGGCATCTGTATTAGAGGGAGGAGAGGTCAGCCTGGAAGTTATGTCTATTGTGAATTACATATTGACTATAGTACTATGACTGGTAGGATTTTCCTTGGGGCCAAAGTCTGATAAACCCACAGAGATCAAGAAGCACACTGTTCAATCTGTAGGTCAGCAATTTTGCCCTCTCTGTACCCCCATTCACATCCTGAAAGACTGAAAACATACACCCACCCACTCTTCACTGATGTCCCTCAGGACACAAGGATAAAGCGCCCCCCTTTCTTAGGACTGGCAAATCCTTGGTATCTAATGAAAGTCAGGCAGCAATATTACAACCAAGGGGCTGGCCAAGACAGTGTTTTGAGATGAAAACCATAGTCTAACCTTGTGTCTGATGACTCAGAATGTAATGATTGGTCAGGGGGTGCATTTTAGCAGGCTTTTGGAGAGAAGGAGTTGCATCTCTCTGCTGAACTAAGTATTCCAAGTCTGTGTATGTGGAAGGCAGGGAGGAACTCCATGCACTTGGAAATTATTGCACAAATAAAATTATCTTCTGATACATTATCCCTTCTGACACCGATGAGAATCACACAGCAAAAAGAATTTCCAGAAGTCATCAGGGTAGAAGTAAAGAGAACTCTCAATGTAGCTGTGAGGAAAAACTTCCATTTTAATTCAAAGCTATCATTCTAGTTCATGTTAAAGCTGGTTTTCAACTTTTCCAATGGAGAACTGCACGAAGGATTAATTTCCGTTTTCTTTTCTCGTTATTGTTTGGCAGTCAAGGTGGAAGCTAGATCGCGCTACCCCAAAGACCCATTTGAGTGCAAGAATGCAACTCACAATTCTCAGCTTGTGACCAAGCCAGGTGAAGGAGTCCTGGAACCTACCCCATTGAGTAGCAACTGCCCTGCACCCCTCATGCTTCCCCTTAGCATGCTGAGCTCAGTTGAAGAAGAAAGATACAGTATATGTATTCAGCATGCATTGAACATTCTGGGCAGCAAAATACCAAAGAGAAAAACCATAAAGAACAATAAATAATAATTAAAACTACCCTCCCGCCAACTCGCAGCTAGCTCAAGATTTCAGTCGGGAGCTCTGTTAGCTACATGCTTTTTACATTCAAGCCACTTTGCATGCCTCTTACTCTGAGTGATTCCAGTGTGAATATGACATTACTAATGACCTGCTAAGTGTGTGCAGATGTGGGTTTCTCCAGATGTGGTGACTAATAATGTAATGTGGAGATAGCCAGTCAACTCATGTTTATGGGTTGTTTGCCTTTTATTACATTTCTGAGTTTATTTGCTTTGAACTATTTCTTAACTCCAGCCAACAAACTCACCTTTAAGTATCCGAGGGCATCATCCCCCTAAACCCTTTTGAGGACACAGGGAAGAAGGAATGTGCCCTAGGCTGGAGCTGAGCAATGGGTTCATAGTATATCAGGGCCCCAGGTTATATAGGAAAGCTGAAAGTTAAAATCATTGCCCCTTTGACTCAAAGGGCCCAGAAAGGCATTGGTGAACTTTGATACACTGTTTGCAAGCTGGCTAGGCCAATAAAGAAAGGGATTTCTGTTTTGTTTTGTTTTTTAAATCCAGTAAAATATATGATCATTTTGAACTAAGCCCAGAGTCCTGGCCAATGTTTCTGGAAGACATTGCCTTGCTTTTTGCTTGAAAACAGAATGACGATGAAAAGTCGAGCAAAATGTTGTTACAGATATTCAATTCTGCATTAAGGCTGTTGGAATTACCACCGCATCCTCAATCAATTCCCAGAACATTTGTCTGGAGGTTATGTCACCGAAATAATGAATCCTCTTTAGTCAAGTATAAGCAAACATGTTAAAACATCGTTGTAACTTTAAATTAAAGTCTAGCGCCAACCTAGAGATTCTGGCCTCATTAGACTTGCCTGACATTTTTCTAGCACTGAGTCTTCCCGACTGTAAAACTGTTGGATGCAGGGCTTGTTAGACGGGTGGGTGCTGGGAAGTTACGGCAGCACATTAAGTGTTAGACTTAGGGATGTGCACAAACGAGCCCTCGGATTTTATGAGGACTCGGAGACTGGAGGGAGTTCAGCCCCTATAAAAATTCCACCTTAGATTCCTCAACTTGTTTGTGTTTTAAAGGAGCTGGTAACTCAGGTTCCTTGAACAGATCATATCTTCATGAGTCTTCCATAGCTCGAAGCAGGGTGAGCCGGAGACCGAGGTGTACCATAATTAGACAAAAAGCAGGCTAACCAGGAACCTGTGAATATGTGTCGCCATGCGGTCAATCCATGTGCCTTTCCTGGAAGTATGTAAATTTCAGTCTCCCTTTTAATTCAATTTTTATTCTTCTCATGTAGTCACAGAAGCCATGAAATTCTAGATTTGCTTTCTTTAAATATGCAGAAATCGGCAGTCAAAGATAATAATTAAATATGGTTTATACCCTACTTATGAGAAAGAAGGGATGAGGGCTGCTCTTGTGGGATCTAAGCCATCGGTAATAGTTTCCGTTGCACAGTGTTCATGTTTAAGCAGTGGACCTTTCCCCGTCCCTTGAGGGAGCGGATCTCTATTTCTAGGCTGTGAGCGCAGGAAGAAACCTTTGGACATGGGTTTCATTGAAGAGAACAAATCCCACTTTTAATGCAGTCTGAATATGATGGATGATCTTTCTGACTTGCAATGAAAATAAATAGTTTCCTTGCATAGAAAGAGGCATAATTTTAGCAGCAGAATGGGGTATCTCCCTGGAGCTGGGTAACAGGTATCAACTTGCAAGTCTTTCTTCCATCTAAACATCACTGCAGGTAAACAGACAGCGACAAGGTGCAAGGAAAATGGGCTATTTATTGTGGGCCCAGTGCAACTGGGAGGACAAACATTAAGCAGAAGAATCCAACAGAAATGTCAGTGAGTGTGATTTCTATTCAGGTCATAACTAATATAGACAAAAACCATGGCAACCTTTGGTGGCTTTGAGTCAAGTTAGCCATAGTGAACGAGGTCCAAGAGCCTTTTGGATATTTTATTCACACCATTGGAAGGCTCATGTGATAGAGAAGAAAATAACTTTCATCCCCATGAGTCTGATGGTCAGACACACAAGTTATTTTGTCTGGCATGCTACTCTACTAATCTAGGTCCCCCGTAAGTGGTCCACATTAAAGGGTGACCTTGTATTACCAGCAGAGTTCATGTAAGACTTTCTGCCCCATTCTAAGATTGGGAAAGTGCAAAAATGCACTCTCTCCCTCTCTCAATCTCAGTCTCCTTGCCTTTCTGCCCCATTATTGCCTGGGATGCCTGTCCTGTCCTGTGAAAGCAAGATGAATTCAGGTCAAGCTGAAAGTGCCTGTTTGCTCGCCAAGAGATGCATATCAACCCTAAGTGATTTTTTTCTATACCATTTATGTGGCTGGTATTTCTTTCCTTTAATCTTTTAAGTGCTGTTTAGTCTCGGTGTGATTTGCTGTGGATACTCATTTCCGATAAGATGAGATATCCTCCCAGGCACATAGTTCCAGCCTAGAGCCCTAAGTGACTGATATGGTCGCAGTCTGAGCACGGGCCTCTGGGGGGATAAGATGGGGGGCAGAGAAAGTGGTTCTGTGGGCATTTACAGGTGCTTCCTTGCCTTCGTTTATTCTGGAGTAGCTCTCAGTTTGAACCACGTTCTTATTTCCTTACCCTGTGTCAGCCATAATTTAGACTGGCAGTGGAAGCGGGACGGGGTGCCAAGTGTGATACCTTGAGGCAGGTCCAGAAGGTCATTGGATGACCGTAATCCCTTATGGAATCATGTATCATACATAACACACTAAATGTACTCAGGGTCTTCAGGGAAGTGCCATGTAATGCATGTGCTGAGATGGGTCTTTCTAGATAAGATCAAGTAGCTGAGGTGACAGTTTCTTTCCAACCCATGACTTATATGCCATTAACATAACATAAAGCATCTTTCGATGTCATCCCTGCTAATATTTCTCTTCTTAGCTTTAAGGTAATTGCTGTGTACTCCAGATTTTGGGGTGCTTCCTCCCCCTCTGTGTTGCAGTCAACTATGCAAACCTGAGGATCCTACTTTTCTTTCTTGCCATTACAGCTTTAGCCTGAATTGTGGGGGCGGGGAGAGGGGGACTAGAATTTTCCCGCCAATGCTCTGGGGGGCTGGGCCTGGTGTGCATCTGCTAATTTATCAAGCAACTCTCTTAAAAAGAAGCATGGTATGGGCTGATACCTCTGCAAAGCTTGTGAGTGGGTGTCTTTGGACAAAGGCAGTGGAGTGTGCTGTGCTGTGTGTGAGCCAAGCTTCACATTGCTTATTGCTCTGTGTAGCTTAGACAATCCGGAAACAGCCTTTGGTTTCCAATCCCCTGTGCTGCCCTCCTTTACTGCCCCTCACCACATCATCAGAGATATCATTCAATGGCAACCTCCTCCTTTGTTTGGGTGATCTTCTCCACTCGGTTCTCCAACCTTGCAGCCTCGTCCAACTGTCCTGATAAATTAGGAAAGTTTCCCGTGTGTGCAGCCTCCCTTTAGGGGAGGTGAACGGACAAGGGCTGAGTGGGCTGCGGATTGCTGAGCCAGCATGCGCCAGTGTCCCCAGTCCTGAGTGAGGAAGACATTGGCTGCGAAGGCCTCTGATCCGAGCCTTTCTCCAGACTCTTCCTCTGGGGCAAAAATCAGGGGCCAGGGAAGAAGTGCCTTTGCAGAAGTCGCTGGCAGCTAGGGTGCTGCTATTTCCAAACAACTTGATTTCTGATTTTGGTTACAAGAAAACCCATGCCATTACCCAGCAAAGCAAAGTAACCAAAATGATCTGTTGAGAGTAATGATTGCATGCCCCCATCTATAGCACTCTATTTTATATGCGGATAAATCATGACTTCCTTTCTTTTTTTATGTCAGGGTGTGTACAAACTGTTGTAGTCTGTTTCAAGTGCATGTTCAAACACTGGAGTGTAAAGAGGTGGTTTTTGCCTCCTCTAAGCTGGCTTCTCAGACTAACACATGGGTCTTTGTCACTGGGTCCAAAAAGGCAGCCCTGAATTCCTAGTGCGTGACTGAGCTGTGAGTGTGTGTCCTTTGATATCTTGCCTGTGTTGCACAGTCTGCCCTCACACTGTCCATAATCTCATGAGCTGCCTGTATTTCCAGTTGAAGATGAGCAGCCCTCGACACTGTCACCAAAAAAAAAGCAGCGGAATGGAGGCATGCGGAACTCCCCCGGCTCCTCGCCCAAGCTGATGAGGTAAGGAGAGGGGCCTCAGGCCTGTTGGGGGGGGTCCCCTCTAGATCCTCCCCTCCTTTCTCACCTGCTCCCCACCAGTCCAGACCCAGCATGGCCCTTCCCAGCAGGCCAGAGTCAGGGAGGGATGGGTTCTTAGATGGCTTCTCAAAGGCTGGAATATTT
Organism: Lasiurus cinereus; assembly: GCA_011751065.1. Lineage (NCBI taxonomy): Eukaryota > Metazoa > Chordata > Mammalia > Chiroptera > Vespertilionidae > Lasiurus > Lasiurus cinereus. The sequence continues at coordinate 1,808,228 of JAAGEH010000367.1, forward strand.
ATTCCGTCAGCTTGTCAGCAGTTAATGATAGAGCTGAAAAAATTCTGTCATGAAAAACAGTTTGAAAAGCTGTTTGAAAAATACACAGGCTTTCAAGGGGGAGCTGTCACCATGTCCTGTCCATGTGTCGCCCCTAACCAGCAGTGGCACTAATGACGGTGGCAACCAATCCGGGAACGCGTGGGCCAGCTCGCCTCTGGCTAGTCTTTCTGCTGGGGGCCCTGTGAGGACTGCTGTCTGTACTGAGGGCCATATGTGCAATGTATCATCACAATCAAAAAGGAACCTGAAGATTACCCCCCTTTCATCTTGTCACCTGGAATCAAATTTCTGTTAATTGATTTTGACTGATAAAAAAAATCCAATAATCTGTGGACTTGCCAAAGCAAAGTTCAAAAGTAATCCTGTTCAGCTCAGACCAAAAGCAGTATTAATTATGAAATACAGTGTATGCTTTCTCTCTCTCTCTCCTCTTTATTTCTCCTCTTTCCTTTTCCCTCTCTCTACCTCCCTGCTCTTCTCCCCTCCCCTCCCCTCCTCTCTTCTCCTCTCCTCTTCCTTTCCCTCCTCTTCCCTCCTTTCCCCTTTTCTCCCCTTCTCTCCCCTCCCTTTCCCTTCTTTTCCCTTTCCTTTCTTTTCCTTCCCTTCCCTTCTTCCTATCTTGACTATGGAAATAGAAAGTAAAGCCAAATTTCAGCTTGTTCCTCTTCTTGGCCTCTATCTTTTATCTTGCCTTTTTTGTCTTTATCTGCCAGTCTCAGTGCTATTCCCCTCAATGCCCTCACTCTCTCGCCTCTCAGAGAGGCAGGGCTGATCTCATACTGGCACTGCTCTCCCTAAGTGGTCACATCATGGAGACACCCACCATTGCTAAGTTACTTTCTTCTTTTCATTTGCCTTGACCACTCTTCTCCCTTTGGTTACAGGACATTGATGGTGATTTTTCTCTCCTTCCCCCCTTATCCACCACATTCACATCTGCCTGGCCCTCCCCAGCACCTTTCTGGGTCAGAGATGGGCAGTCTCCTCCATGCCCTTGAGGTCACAAGGTCCCATGGAAGACTCACCGGCCGCATGTCCTTCTCAGTGCCACCATCCCTTCCTGTGAGGTGTTTCCTCACTAGTCCTCTGCTTTCCCCTCTGCTTAGCCTTGCTGGGGGTCTCACTGATTTACATGTTGGTTTGCAGTTTATGAGGAGGAATGACATGCACCAACCGCCAAGCTTCTCATTTTTATGAAGCCAGATGTCCTGCTAGCATTCATTTCCTACCTAGTCTCTCACCTGTAGGTAATCGCCTTATCTAATGCTAATAGTTTTATCCATTAAAGTAGAGAAAAGCTCAGGCGTTCTCTTTTGCCTAAATTTAGCGAAGCAAATAATAAATAAATAAAGAGAAGTGTCTGAAAAATCTGAAACCTTTGGAGCCAAATTCCCTGTCCCTGTTTGCTATGTAAAGGACGGCTTATTTCTTTGATCTTGAGTAATAATAATTCTGAGGAGTTATACTGTTTTCATATGCTTCAAAGCTGTGTCAAAGTTTTGCTGCTTAAGGGTCCTTCTTTATTCTGCTGGCTCTTGGGTGCTGAGATGACAGGTCCTCTGTACGGCGTGGAAGCTTTTTCAAGTCTTAGCCTTCAGCAAAACATGAAATTACCAAATCCAGGCTAACATACTTCTACACAAATGCCTTTCCTGTAGATATATTATACCATATATATTAAATACTTTAGCGTTCCGTGCTACATTTTATGTGCAATAGAAAGTGATGGCTTGAGGTAGCCTGGAGGGGACTTTTTTCCACCAGTAGAAAAAGCCAGTGTATACCGGATCAAGTACGGTTTTTACAGGACTTTCTGCCCGAAGGCCTTTGTAAATAAGTAATGATCAACAGATTGGCTGTGGGTTTTTGAAAAGCATGCCTATGTCAGTTTGCATGATAGGGGAGGATTTTCACAGCGGGGCTTGCTTTCATTGCCTGTCGGCGAGGGTCTGAGGGAGGCAGTCATCCCGGGCCTCCTCTGTCTGTTCTGTGCTGCGTCAGGGCTCCTCACCGTGGTCAGGCGTGAGCTGAGGCTTGCCACGGTGCAGAGCTCAGGTTCCTGGTGTTGGTGTCTGTGGGCTGCTGCGATGGTCAGGGCTCCTGTCACCCTGGTGCTGTCCCCCACCACCACTAGGGTCCCAATCATGGCTCGGCTGGAATGGGCTGTCCCATAACCAGTCAGAAAGTCTCAGACACCTGGCCATTATTTGCTGAGTGCCAGGTGCTCTCCAGACCCTGCTGTGGGGGCAAGGACAGGTGCTAACCCCTCTCCGTTTCCTGTCACTCCGTGTGCATGGAGACCACGGACTTGCTCTGGTTGGGGTATCTGGCCCTGGCCATGAGGCTGCCAGGGCCAGTGGTCGCTACATCCCTCCTGTTGATCAAGAGAAACAGGGGCTCATGCAGCACTTTGTGGCTTCCCAGTCCATCTTCCTCCCTTACCCCTCCCCCAATCTCTCTAAACTCTCCCTTTCTACTTTACAAAAGACAGGACTTCCAGGTCCTGTTCCTTATGATGCTGAAAAACCCATTCAGGAAGCGAAGGACGTGCTGAAGTGGCTTTTAGGCATGTGTTTGGAGCTTGCCGTCTGAACAGAATCACTCACTGTGTGTGGGGCAGGTTTCAGGGCTGAGAGGGCAGGACAGCAGGGCAGGAGAGCCAGAGAGTCCAGATGGGTGAGGGTGGGACTTAATTCACCACCATGGCTCCTGCAAATAAAACAGGCTTCCACGGAGGGCTCCCTGCAAACCATCACATGGTTGGGCCTCTGCACCAATGGGTCTCCATCTCCCTTTGTCCTGGTATCAGGCTCACCCTGATTTTTAAGGGTCACTTATCGCTCTGCACAATCATTAGGTGAACAGCCTTGTTTGTGTGTCTGGATTAGACAGTATGTTTTTGACTCATCCTGACAGAAAACAGCTCTTGCAGTCAGACTGAGACAAATAGCCAATGTCTGTGCTCCCAGCCAGGGGCATCATCACAGGCAGCCTTTGGCTTCACAGCCCCCCTTGTTCCCAGGACCCTGATACTCTTCGTCCTTGCTGGCCTCTCAACATGGACGGATTTTAGTAGCTGCTCCTGACGCACACACCAAGCATCCACCACTTCTCAGGCCTCCTTGCTTGTGTGCTGTGCCTTGTAAGGATAGCTGGGATTCCTCAATTATAAGGCCTTCTGGGCAAGAACTTTGTCTCTAAATAACTAAGTCAAGGGTTCTTAATTTGGGGGTCTCACAAGTCCCACTGAACAGCCAATGAAGACTCTCCAGCAGGTCTCCCCAGGGAGCAAGAAGGGATGCTGGCACCATTTTGCCTACAGCTGCAGCAGCAACACCCATGCCCAGGTTACAGCCACAGGCAGTTCTTCCCCGTCTTTGCTTCTCAGATGTTTCTTATGCTGAGAATACTTCTCGCCTGGGCTTTCACGCCCTGTCCTGAGATGGAACCCACTCAGGCTGTGCATTCCAGCCAACTGCTTCTGGCCTTTCTTCAGCTGCATTTCCATCCAGCCAGTGCTCAGTGAAAGCCTGCTGCATTCAGATGTGTGGAAGACCCTTGAGGTGGAAAGGAACATGATTAGAGTCAGTCCATCTGAAAACACTAGTTTCATATAGGAGACAGACAACTCTCTATTGATGCTATTACCCACCCCGTACATTGCTTACCCGGGGTTATGTATCCTTCCAAGAGCATCATGACTGTGAACTTGCTGAATCCCAACTACAGCTCGAGGAGGAGGAATTACTCTTCCCCTGCTTTATAGATGGAGAAGCCGAGTCACAGCTGTAAGGTACAGTAAAATCCAGTACGTCTTAGCTAATGAGGAAGAGCTGAACCCATATTATTAACTTCCAAGTCAATGTTATTAACTCCTTCACTATTGGTCCCAATGAAGGGCAGAGGGAAAGTGCTCAGGCCAAGGAAGTGGTTTAGTGAACCCTGGAGAACCTTCACCCATCATAGGTGCTGGGGAAACATCGCAGGTATTTGAGGAGGCAGTGCCCTAACTGTCTTGTTTTTGGGAGGATCACTGGTGGCCTCCCAAAGAGACTACAGAGACACATGGCACATAAATACAGAGGTGTGAAGGGAAGGCCTAGCCCACCCAGCCCCTGCCAAGGTCCTTGGGGTGCCAAACCACACAGGACTTGCTGTAGAACAGTGGACTGGAAGTGGCTATGTGGTCTTCCTAAGGACCCACATAACAGGAGCATCCCTGACATCAGCTCACGTTACTCCTATTTCCCCAGGAGCTAGAGAACTTTGAGAAAGATCAAGAAGGGAGGGCTGTGAAAATTTATGCACCATGGGTTGGCCAAAGTCATAGTCCCCAGCTGGGCCAGTAAGGATTATGAATGACCCCAAAAACAGAAAAATTGAATACTGTGAGGGAGCTTCATGTCATGAGACTGAGAAAATATTAGACATTTGTTTCCTGAATGGGAAGAGAACCGTGATTTGAGGGAAACAGATCACCCTCTTGTGCATTTACTGATCATTACATGAAATAAACTCATCTGCTTGCTAAGTCCCATTCTCTCTCCTTTGACTCTTACCTTCCATGGGGTCTCTCTTTTAGGACTGGCAGCTTGATGGGTTTAGTAAGAAAAGATGGCAGAGTGGCCTGAGCCCAGCCAGAGTTGGGGGCAGAATAAAGAAGGAATGCGGGGATAGCGGGGCTAAGTAAATTTACTGCTTAACGCACAGACAAATAGAAAATCGACAGCTCCCCGTGAGGCTGGAGAAGAAAGAAATAGTGGGTCTCATCATGCAAGACTTTGTGGATGTGACACAGGACCTGGGCATTGGCATGCTCAGAGGAGGTAGTCTCCCTGTCTTCTCTCTCCCAGAGCATCTTGTACATACTCCTCTAGAACTGAGGACATATCAGTCTCCCCAGATGTCCCCCAACACAAAGGCAGTAATTCCCTTCTCCCTCAGAGAATGGTGGCTACCTAACAAGAGGTGACACATTAGGTGGCCATAGTTCTTGTTTGTTTACCTGTTAGGCAGAAAAAATAATGTAACTAGGGTGAAAAGGACTCTAGTTTTGGCAGAGTGTCTAGAGCCTGGCGTGAAGGTGTTTTCAAGGTGATTCCAGAAATGGTCATTTGGTGGGAGATGAGGACAGGGATAGTGGGCAGCCACCACTCAGGAGACATGTTTGAAGGAGGATCCTTGCAACATAGTAGCAAATACTGTACACCCAGAAACAAAATGCACCCAAGAATGAGGCAGATCATTTATGCTGCTGAAAACCCAATATGAGCCCCTTTGAGGTATCACCTGAGATCTTATCCAGTCTCCTGTAGCCAGCACAACCAGAGACTTTGGAACATTCCATTCAAGGACTCAGTTACTAACTGCTGTGTTGCCTTCTATGGAGAGGAAGAAGGAAGGGTAAGAAAAAAAAATTGCATTTTACAAGAACTAATATTTAATTTGTTTTTCATGTTTATTTGCTGATTAGCTCATTGATATGGAAGTCAGCAAGAGTGAGTCATTTGTGCGGAATCCTGGGTATTGATCCTTATCAAGTATTGACTCAAACTTTCCAGTTCTAGAGAGTCACAGGGTAGACCACCTGGAGCTGCTTTGGTCACCAGCCCTATCATTTGCATTTGAGTAGGAGGGTCAGGCCTGAAGTGAGATATATGTGGCTCCTCCTTAATTGTGCACCTAGGCCCTCACTTGCTTTACTTGAACCCTGGCCTTGCTGAATACAACCATGGACTTCCAGTCTGCATATTGCCAACAGTGGCCAACCTTGGTAGGATTGACGCATCACATAATTTCTCCATTTGGACAAAGCTTTATAACAATGGCTCTCAAGTTTGAGCGTGTGTCTGGATCATAGAGCACCTTGTTAAAGCAGAGCTTCATCCAGTCAGTCTGGGCTGGGCTGGGAAATTGGCATTTCTCTCAAGCTCCCAAGCAATGCTGATGAGTCTGGTGTGGAGAGACACCTTGAGAACCACTGCTTACATGAGTCAGGACAGTGAGAGCAACCTGCAGTGACAGGGGCCTCTTCCCAGGAGTGTCCAGACTTGGCATTGGAGCACTAAAAAGTTACTTAGGAACACCTGTGTTGACCACCTTTGGAAATCAGAAGCCAGTCCTTCCTGCTGACAGTCACAGCTGCTGGCTCCAGGCACACTCCAGGCAACCGGACTTGTTACAGACATTTCAGAGTCTCCATTCAGATCACAAAGCCCTACTTCAGATACGTCTCTGTAAAGGGAAAAATAGTGCTAGATCCTTGTTGTTCTCAAAAAGAATTGTCACAAGATATCAAAGGTGAGTGAGAGCTCACTGGGCACATTTTCTGATCTTCATAAAAAGCCAGATGAGTTTCCATTGACTCGTTAAAAAGTGTTCAGAGGGTAGAAATTATTTATTAGTTCCCTTTGTTAGTTGGTTATTTATTGAGCATCTACTGTGTCTTCTGCAAAGAGTGAAATAGGAGTTTGCTGCCTTCAAAGGGTCACCATCAAAAGGGTGAGGGGGATATGCAAACATCATCGCCAGAAGAGGGTGGCTCACTTTTTTAGGAGCTACAAGAAAGGAGACAACTAAGAGGGTAGTTCAGGCAGAACATTTGAAGCAAATTTTGAGGCCTCAGAAATGTCCTTATAGTACCTGACATAATACATACTCAGTCAAACTAGTATTTGCGCCTGACTGGCATGGCTCAGCGGTTGAGCATCGACCTATGAATCTGGAGGTCACAGTTTGATTCCCAGTCAGGGCACATACCCAGGTTGCAGGCTCGATCCCCAGTAGAAGGTGTGCAGGAGATAGCCAGTCAATGATTCTCTCTCATCATTGATGTTTTTATCTCTCTCCCTCTCCCTTTTACTCTGAAATAAAAAGATATTTAAAACAAACAAACAAAAAATACTAGTATTTGCCATTTGGATCAAAAGCCTGTAGAGAGATGACAAACTTGCCCTTTTCTCAATCCTGAATTTCCCAAGCAGACCACTACAGCGTGGGCCTCAGTCTAAATGGGATGTTTGTGATGACAGGAGTGGTCTTATGTGATGAGAAATGAGGTCCAAGTGAGAGAAAGGATACAATTTTAAAACAATCTGGTTGTTTTCCTCTTTCATAACTTTTTGTTTGTTTGATTTCTCTAACTTTAATGTAAATTTCTGAAATCCAGCATTGAACCCACTGCCACAGGGGGGTGGGGGGGGGACGCGGAATAAATCTGGGCTTTGCTTTATTTGCCTGTAAGGGAAACTTTAAAATATAACAACCTCCTCAAGCAGGTTTGCTAGAAAAGGGATTTGTGGTTTTGCTTTAGGCTGTTGTCTCCAAGGCAAGCTTTCTGGGGTTTCTGCTGTAGCCAGGCATTTAGTTCACTTCCTGAGATTAACTGATGGCAAGTGACATTCCTTGCTCCGAAAAACCTCAAAATAGTAATCTCTTCTTCTTTATTTGAAATCAGGCATACTTAACTTTATTAATTAATTAATTAATTAATTAGCTTAATTTTAGCTGTGGATTTTGAACATGTGAGCTCATATTCAAGTATAGATATGAAACATTTAATTAAGGTACTGGGGCTCCTTATTTGCTAAAAAAAAAACCCAAAAAATGTAGTATTCCTAAAGGGAGCCTTCAGATGTTGGGACAGGCAAAAGCTTCCCCCTTCCTAACTGATGATTGAGGCTCCCCTGAGCACAGCATCCTGACAAGGGCTCATGGGGCCATTCCCCACCGATTATTCATGCCAGCTGTGCGTTTCATAAATTCTCACGGTCCTGGTCTCCCTGTCTTTGCAGCTTAGGGCACTGCCAAGGAGACTGCCAAGGAGACTGAACAAGGTCCAGCTGCCTCTTGCAAGTGGGAGGGGTGGGATGGGCGCACACTGGCTTTCAGTCAGGAGACCTCTCAATCCAAAGCCTTGCCTGTTCGCCCACTCACTCCCTGTGCCACCTTAGCCACAATACTTACCCTCTGTTTCTCATGCATACAAACGTGCACAACAGGGCTTTACTAGTATCATCATCAAGCTAAACCCATTAAGTAATGACAGTGATGGATACTCCCATTTTACAGGTGAACAAACTGAGGCAAGGCACACTGTAGCAAATAGGAGATGAGCTAAGACTGGAGGACAGACATTTTGGTGCTGGAGCCATTATACTACATTGTCACTGAGGAAATCAGTGTTTTCCTGTTCTGCAGGATATCTATCCCCTAACCACTCCCTTTGGAGACTCTTGGTTCTACTGAACAGATAAACTGGCAAGAGTCTGGGCTTCTTCTTTTTGTTGAGTTGGGCTCTCGTAGGTATTGCTCCTCAAATTCGGGTGAAAGTTAAAGACCAGAGAAAAGTTCCCACTTGGGTAGAGATACTTCTAAGTAGCTATGAATGGTGGAGATGGTGGGTTATGGTGGTGAGGGCAAGGATACAGGTCCCAAGCTCTTTGAATAAGATATTGTGTATATTTGGTATATTTCCATTCATAAACTGATGACAGGATGCTCTTTTCCCTTAACTGAACAGGTGATACTAAGGTGCAAGAAGGACAGCCAGGGCCATCGATGGGGTTGATCTGTTGTATGAGGTTTCTAGGGCTGCCATAGCAACATATCATAGACTGGGTACCACAATAAAATATTTTCTCATGGTTCTGGAATCTGGAAGCCCTCAGTCGAGATGTTGGCTGTGTTGGTTCCTTCAGGCCATGGACAAAGGAGCTGTGCCAGATTGCTCTCCTTGGTTCATAGACAGCTCTCTTAGTCCAAGTCTTCAAATTGTCTTCCCTTTGTAGATCTCTGTGTCAAAATTTCATCTTCTTATAAGGACACCAGTTATATGGGATTCAGACCTACTCTAATGACCTCCTTTTAATTTAACTACCTCTTTAAAGACCATACCTAAAATACCGTCACATTCTGAGGTGCTGAGGTTAGGAATTGAACATACAGACTTTGTGGGGGAAGCATTGCAGCCCTTAACCATTTATCCCTATACAGCAGAAGATATACCTCACCTCATGGAGTTTCTATTACCCTAAAATAAGGTATACGCATTGACTAAGTAGTAAGTAACGGATGAGACCAGTTCATGCATTGTAGGGGATTTGGGATTACCTTGTGAGTTGAGAAAATACATAAAATAATTAGGATGAGAAAGGCAATGTCTCTTACTCATTCTGGGTTCCATCCAGCTAAGTGTTAGTTGCGGAGTTGTCTGAGAGCCCATGGAAGTCATTCTCTTTGTCATTTTGTTAACCCTTGATGCTGGATGCTTGGTTCAGGGATGCTTCTGTGGTCCTCTTTTCCATGTGCAACAAACTTCCTGTTCCTCTCCTGGTCCTGACCTTGTTAATGTTGGCTGTGCTCAGTGGCAAATGCTTGGACTTGTTTCTATGGATGCACTTCCCAAACCTCAATTTAGATATAGAAGTTCAATGGACAAGTAATTCTTCAGTCTTCATCAATGTCAAAACTCTCTTCCCAGCATAAGCCAATGTAACACTTGAAATCGCTACAGGAAAGACATGGTAAAGAAATTTTCCTGTCTGGACCGAAGTAGTTCAATGTCTCATGTTACTGGAATGAACCACGCTCCAAGCTTCCTCCCTACTGTGGAGTTCTGTCAGTAGGACCAGCTCTAGCTTTAATGGCACCATGACAGTTGTCAGTCTTCCACATTCTTAGTGCTCATCTTTACGCCAACAACTTTTCTTCACTTGCTCAATGCCCTTGGTTTGTCGATGCACAACAGTGGTTCAATATTTCAAAATCCTCCTAGTCACCTATTTGCTTAACAAGAACACACCACTTCAAACCTGACTTCTTTCATAACACACTCTATATTAACAGCTCCTCTGGAATGTCTCAAGTGGTGAGAAATCCACTGCCTTGGGAAGCATCTCATTTCTCTTTTGAAAAAGCTTCAATTTTTATAACATTTCTCTTTTTTGGAAACTTGATGTTTGTTCTACCTATATAGCTTGCATTATTCCTCGTCTGCTCTGTCAGTCACACACAATCAGTTGATCCATCCCCCACTGGATTATCATTCATATCTGAGGGCAGCTAGTGTACCTGGCCCAAGTCCACTATACCCTAGGTTAGGTAATATCATAGCTCACATCTGCCACCATGGTTTTAGGTGTCATTTTTGTTTTTGACTTTTTAATTTGGGCCTCAATTTTCTGAGATGGTCTTAATGGCTACTAATGGATCAACAATTAAAATACACTGAGATTCCTTCCAACTTCCAGAGCTTAGGTCAAATGTTACATTTCCCATGAAGCCTTACTTAATGTTATTCAAATGCTAGACAATTAACAGCTTTGCTTTTGGTGTTCTCATACCACCTTGTACATTGCTTCGCTATGACACTTACCATGGTGTGTCAATATTGATTGGCATTTTCTCTGTTGTGTATGACCCTGTCTTTGATGAGGGACTGTGTCCTGCCCATTACAGTGTCTTTTTTTAAATTAAAGTATTACATGTGTACATATCTTCCCATTGCCCCTGCCCACTCCCATGCATGCCCTAACCTCCCCCCCCCCAATGTTTTGTGTCCATTGGTTATGCTTATATGCATGCATACAAGACCTTCGGTTGACCTCTTATCTACCCCACCTATCCCCAATCTTTCCACTGTAATTTGACAGTCTGTTTGATGCTTTACTTCCTCTGTATCTATTTTTCTGTTCATCAGTTTATAATGTTCATTATGTCTCTCTGTTATGAACAACCCTGTTTTTGATGAGTGAGACCATGTGGTATTTTTCTTTCATTGTCTGGCTTATTTCACTTAGCACAATGCTCTCCAGTTCCATCCAGGTTGCTGCAAATGGTAAGAATTCTTTCCTTTTTATGGCAGCATAGTATTCCACTGTGTAGATATACCATAGTTTTCTGATCTAGTCATCTGCTGATGGGCACCTAGGCTGTTCCCAAATCTTAGCTATTGAAAATTGTGCTACTAGGAACATATGGGTGCATATATCCTTTCTGATTGGTATTTCTAGTTACTTAGGATATATTTATGGGTCAAATGGGAGTCCCATTTTTACCTTTTTGAGGAAACTCCATACTGTTTTCCACAGTGGCTGCACCATTCTGCTTTCCCACCAGCAGTGCACGAGGGTTCCTTTTTCTCCGAATCCTCGCCAACAATTGTCGTTTGTTGATTTGTTGATGATTGCCATTCTGACAGGTGTGAGACGGTATCGCATTGTCGTTTTGATTTGCATCTCTCAGATAATTAGTGACTTTGAGCATGTTTTCATGTGACTCTTGGCCTTCGTTCTGTCTTCTTTCGAAAAGATTCTATTTAGGTCCATTGCCCATTTTTTTTTATTGGATCATTTATCTTCCTTTATTAAGTTGTATAAATTGCATGTAGATGTTGGAGATTAAACTTTTATCAGTGATAACATTTGCAAATATATTGTCCCATACAGTAGGCTTTCTTGTTGTTTTGTTGATGGTTGCTTTTGCTGTGAAAAAGCTTTTTATTTTGATGTAGTCCCATTTGTTTATATTCTCTTCAGCTTCTATTTCCCTTGGAGTAGTATCAGTGAAGAAGTTCCTTTGGTATATGTCTGAGATTTTGCTGCCTGTGGATTCCTCTAGTATTTTTATAGTTTCCCGTCTTGTGTTTAAGTCCTGTATCCATGTTGAGTTTATTTTTGTATATGGTGTCAGTTAGTGGTCTAGTTTCATCTTTTTGTATGTATCTGTCCAATTTTCCCAACACCATTTATTGAAGAGACTGTCTTGACTCTATTGTATGTTCATGCCTCCTTTGTCAAATATTAATTGAGCATAGTGGTTTGGGTTGATATCTGGATTCTCTATTCTATTCCATTGGTCTATATGTCTGTTCTTGTGCCAGCAACAGGCTGTTTTGAGAACAGTGGCTTTGAAATACAGCTTAAAATCTGATATTGAGATCCCACCTACTTTATTCTTCTTTCTCAGGATTGCTGTGGCTATTCGGGGTCTTTTTTTATTCCAAATGAATCTTTGGAGAGTTCTTTCTAGGTCTGTGAAATATGCTGTTGGTATTTTAATGGGGAGTGCATTGAATATATAGATTGCTTTGGGTAGTATGGACATTTTAATGATGTTGATTCTCCCAATCCATGAGCATGGTATGTTATTCCATCTACTTACGTCTTCCTCTATCTCTTTTTTCAGTATCCAGTAGTTTTCCGTGTATAGGTCTTCTACCTCCTTAGTTAAGTTTATTCCTAGGTATCTTAATTTTTTTTGGTGCGATGGTAAATTGGATTGCCTTTTTAGTCTCTCTTTCTGTAAGTTCACTATTAGTGTATAAAAATGTCATAGATTTCTTGGCATTAGTTTTGTATCCCGCTACATTGCCAAATTCATTTATTAAGTCTATTAGTTTTTTATGGAGGTTTTTTTTTTATGTAGGTATCATGTCATCTGCAAATAAGGACAGCTTTACTTCTTCTTTTCCAATTTGGTTACCTATTATTTCTTCTTGTTGCCTAATTGCAATGACTAATACTTGTAGTGCTATGTTGAACAGGAGTGCTGAGAGTGGGTATCCTTGTCTTATTCCTGTTCTTAGAGGAAATGGTTTAAATTTTGCCCATTGAGTATGATGTTAGTTGTGAGTTTATCATATGTGGCTTTTATGATGTTGAGGTATGATTCTTCTATTTCCACCTTGCTGAGAGTTTTTATCAAGAAAGGGCGTTGGATTTTGTCAAATGCTTTTTCTGTATCAATTGATATGATGATGTGATTTTTATCTCTCAATTTGTTTATGTAATGTATCACATTTATTGATTTGCAGATATTATACCATCATTGCATTCCTGAGATAAATCCTACTTGGTCATGGTGTATGATTTTTCTCATGTATTGCTGGATCCGATTTGCTAGAATTTTGTTGAGGATTTTGACATCTATGTTCATGAGGGATATTGGCTTGTAATTCTCTTTCATTGTGTGGTTCTTTGAAAGGATAAACAAGATTGATGGACCTCTACCTAGGCTCACCAAGAAGCAAAGAGAGAATATTCAAATAAACAAAATCAGAAATGAAAGAGGAGAAATAATAACAGATTGTTGTCTTTATCTTTTTTTTTTTTTGGTATTAAGGTGATGCTGGCTTCATAGAAGGTGCTTGGAAGTGTTCCTTCCTCTTGAATTTTTTGGAATAATCTGAGGAAGATAGGTTTTAATTCTTCATTGAATGTTTGATAAAACTCACCTGTGTAGCTGTCTGGCCCTAGGCTTTTGTTTGCTGAAAGCTTTTTGATGTTGCTTCAATTTCTTCCATAATTATTGGCCTATTGAGATGTTTATATTCTTCCTGATTGAGTTTTGAAAGGTTATATTTTTCTGGGAATATGTCCATTTCTTCCAGGTTGTCTAGTTTGTTGGAATAGAGTTGTTCATTGTATTTTTAACAATACTTTAATTTTCACTGGGATCTGTTATTATTTCTCCTCTTTCATTTCTGATTTTGTTTATTTGAATCTTCTCTCTTTGCTTCTTGGTGAGCCTAGGTAGAGGTCCATCAATCTTGTTTATCCTTTCAAAGAACCAGCTCTTGGTTTTGTTAATCTTTTGAATTGTTTCTTTGGTCTCTATATTGTTTATCTCCACTCTGATCTTTACTATTTCCTTCCTTCTGTTTACACTGGGCTTTTCTTGTTGCTCTCTTTCTAGCTCTTTGAGTTGTAGCATTAGGTAATTTATTACCATTTTTTTCTTACTTTTTGCAGTAGGCTTGTAGAGCTATGAACTTCCCTCTCAAGACTGCTTTCACTTTGTTTCATAGATTTTGGATTGTTTTGGTTTCATTGTCATTTGTTGCCATGGTATTTTTTATTTCTTCCTTGATCTCTCTAATTACACAGACATTGTTTAATAGCATGTTGTTTAGTCTCCATGTGTTTGATTTCTTTGGATTGTTTTTATTGTAGTTGATTTACAGTTTTATGCTACTGTGATCTGAGAAGATGCTTGATATGATTTCTATCTTCTTGAATTTGAGGAGACTTTGCCTATGACCCAACATATGGTCTATTTTTGAAAATGACCTAGGTGCACTTGAGAAAAATACATATTCTGTGGCTTTGGGGTGAAATGTTCTAAAGATGTCAATTAATTCCATCTGGTCTAGTGCATCATTATGATTGATGTTTCTTTGCTGATTTTTGTTTAGAGGATTTGTCCAATGGTGATAGTGGGGTATTAAAATCTCCTACTATGGTTGTATTGCTGTCATTCTCTCCCTTGATATCCTCCAGGAGTTTATTTATGTATTGAGGTGCTCCTGTATTGGATGTGTATTTGTTTACCATAGTTATTTCTTCTTCTTGGATTGCTCACTTTAACATTATGAAGTGGCCTTCTTTATCTCTTGTTATTTCCTTCACTTTGAGATCTAATTTGTCAGATATCAGTATGGCTACTTCAACTTTTTTTTCATTTCCATTTTCCTGAAAAATCGTTTTCCATCCCTTCATCCTCAGTCTGTGTGTGTCTTTTTTTTGAGGTGGGTTTCTTGTAGACAGCAGATATATCGGTCATGTTTTCATATCCAATCCATTACCCTTTGTCTTTTGATTGGAGTATTTAATTCATTTACATTTAAAGTTATTACTGATAGGTACATATTTGTCACTATTTTTATTCTTTACTCTTGTGTTTCTTCTATGCTTCCTCTTTCTTTCTTTCTTTCTTTTCTTTTTTTTTTTTTTTTACAGCAGACCCTTTAGCATTTCTTGCATTGCTGGTTTGGTGGTAATAAATTCCCTTAGCCCTTTTTTGTCTGTGAAGCTCCTGATTTTACCTTCAATTTTGATTGAAAGCCTTACTGGATACCATATTCTTGGATTCAGATCCTTCCTTTGCATGACTTTGTATATTTCATTCCATTCCCTTCTGGTATGATGAGTTTCTGTTGAGAAATCAAGTCACTAGTCTGATGGGTGTTCCTTTGTAGGTAACTTTCTGTCTCTTTCTGGCTGCTTTTAAGATTCTTACATTGTTGTTGGAGTTTGCCAATTTAATTATAATGTGCCTTGGTGCCAGTCTTTTGGGGTTCATTTTGCTTGGGACTCTGTAAGCTTCTTGCATTTATGTGGGTTTTTTCTTCCCTTTATCAGGAAAGTTTTCTGTCATTATTTCTTCAAAAGGTTTTCTATTCTTTGTTCAGTTTTCTCTCCTTCTGGAACCCCTATTATGCAGATGTTCTTTTGTTTTGTATTATCCCAAAGTTCCCTTAGGCTCTCCTCCTGCTTTTTAATTTGTTTTTTTAGAAGCTGCTCTACTTGAGTATTTTTTCCCACCTTTTCTTTTAGCTCACTGATGCTGTCTTCTGCTTTTTCTAGTCTACTTTTGATGCTTTCTAGTGAGTTCTTCATAGCAGCAATGTCATTTTTCATTTCTTCTTGGTTCTCCTTCATTTCCTCTTGTCTCTTCCTTATTTCCTCTTGGTTCTTATTTATATTGTCAAATTTGTCTTCCATTCTTTTCAGCCACTTTATGAAAATTTCTCTGAATTCTTTCTCTGGCAGGTTGCTTGCCTCCATTTCGTTTACTTCCTTTTCTGCTGATGCCTGCTTTTCTTTCATATGGAGGCTATTTCTTTGTCTGCCCATGGTCTCTTCTCCAGGTGTCTGGTTACATAGTTCTCTCTCTCCTGCGTTGATTTAAATGCATAAAATACAACATAACCAGGTACAACACACAAGGCACTGAACAGAAATGCACTCATGATATTAATAGTCACAAATAAAGGTTACCACCAGAAAGAGACAAATGTGATGATAGGAGAGAAAGAAGAAGAGAGAAAAGAAGAAAAAAGAAAAAGAAAGGAAAGAAAGGAGTGCCAACATGAAATTGGGAAATGAAGCAAAAAGAAAAAAAGTAGAAAAAAAAAGTAAGAGAGAAAAGGAGAATAAGAAAGAGAAGAGAAACAAATTATATATATGGCAAGAAAACTCCAATAGAATAGCCACTAATCCCAACAAATGCCAGCAACAAATACCTGGAGATTAATACAAAATATAAACAACAACTAATATCAAGAGAGGTGAGAGAAAACGGAAGTAAAAAACAAACAAAAACAAAATAAAACAAGAAGAATAAGCAAAACAATCTCACAGAATAGTATAAAAAATCAATATAATGAATGTTCAAGCAAACGACAACTAAAGGACAGAGAGAAAAACAATTTGTTAAAAAGTGAAGACAGGGAAGAGAGAGGTGTGTATGGACTTGGAGCAGGGGATTGGAAATTAGATATATAAGTGGGTTGAAATTTTAACAGGGATTAAAAAGAAAGAATAGGGAAAAATCTAAAGGAGGGGCAGGGTAAGAGAAACACAACAACAAAATGGGAAAAGTTAGGAAGAGAGTGATGGCATACAGGTAGAGTTGAGAAAGAGTAAAATGATACTAAAGGAAAGATGAAAATAGAATGTAGAACTCTAATCCCAAAGTAAAATAAAAGAGAAAATAATATAACAATTTTTTTCCAAAAAGGTAAAATAGTAGTATTAATAATACTGATTGAAACTAAAAATGTAATAATTAAAAAGGTAAAATCAATTGATGAAAAAAAGAAAAAAATAGTTTCTCAAGTAAAAGATGAAAAAATCAATAAAAAGAAAAATAGAATGTGCAGTAGTGGAGATCATTCACTTTCTCTGTTGTCCTGTTTGGCATGCCTATTTCCCAGTCAGGACAGTACTGCAATTTCCTAGGTTTCACTGGTGCTCAGTGTTTTAAGCCATTCTTGATTTTTAAGCAGGGAGTGTGTCTTAATTTCTTTATTCTTTTGTGATTACATAAGAGTCAATTTGTGAGTCAACCCCTGGGTGGCAGTGTTTTGGGATTGACTTCCAAGACTATAAGTCCACTCTAGCCTGTGCTTAGATCCTGCTTTCCCAGTGGCACTCAATACCGGTGTGTGGGAGTGGGCTTCCCCAGAGGTGGTTCTCCAGCTGTCACTTCCCACTCTGATCCCTGGGTTCCAGAAAAACAACTTTCCCCTGAAATCTCCCAGGGTGTCTTCAACTGGGTGATCTTATGCATTGGCATCAGCAATCAGAAGCAAGGATCTGAAGAGGGAAGAGCCCAAGTCTGTGCAGTCCCCCTTCCCCGCTCCTATACAAGCAATCAGCACACTTTAATAACTCCCAGGCTGTCCTTCTGCATTAGATCAAAATTTTTTTTTCTAGAGATCCCCTTTGTTAGCAGCTCTGAAGACCCCCTTCCACATTCACAGATCACGCCAGGCCCAACAGCCACGGATTTCTTTAGGTGCAGAGTACCCTTGGTCCTCCAGCTTCCACAGTATGCACCTTTCTGTTCTGCAGTACCAAAGACCTCACCTTATCCCAGGTGAAATCTGACCTTTCCATAGCATGTAGAGCTTCTCTGAATCCAAGTGTGTGCACCAATTGGGGACCCATGTTCTTGGGCTCACAGCTGTTTGGTGGGTGCTGCAGCTTTAGATTTTCAGGCTTCTATAAACCTCCTCTTTTCCCTTCAAGATGACGTGGTCTCTGCATCCCAGCTGGTGGCTCTGGGAGAAAGAAGCCAGCAGCAGTGGGGCTGCCTGGTCAGGGGAGCCCTGTCCAACAGTCCCCCACCTTCTCTTGGAAAATAACTGTCCCTTAACTCGCCAACAAACACTTTCAGTATGACCCTCAGCTGTTCTCTCTGTCTGCTCAGGAACAAGGGTGGAGACACATCCGTCTATTCTGCTGCCATTTTCTTTTCCTCATTACAGTGTCATTGATTCCTGACTCAGAACAGGGAGTTATGTTTATTGGTTGCTTTGCTGAGTCAAGAAACCCAAGTTCAGATTCCAGATGCCATGGCTGGTCAGAAAATGAAATACATTTTTTTTCTGGGAGGATTTTGGTGGTTCTCCAATCCGACCCTTTGAGGAAAATTCTGAATGTTTATCCTTAAATGAGATAGGCCAGCCAAAATACGTGTAGGAAGACAGGGTGCAGCATGGCACTCTGGTGAGACCTCCCAGGTGCTTCTGATATCCCAGTGCCACCAGCTTGCAGTCCTGGTGTCAAATTATACCTGATGTCCCCAAACCATCACTCCCATTAGTGAGTTTTGTCATTAAAAAGCTGTCTTTTTCCCTCTCATTGAGTGGTAATTGATCATAAGGCTTGTTTATTTACTTTTCTAAGATGAGGATTGGAGGCCAGTGTTACCAAGGAATGATTTCTTCCCAGAAAGAGAAAGAAACAAGATGTGTGTCCTCTCTCCGAAGACACATATTGTCTAAAAGGAATTTTGGTCAGCTTGCTATATCATTGGCTTGCTTGCTGGGAATCTTTTAATTCCTGTATGCATTGGGGGTGGGTCTTAGACTTTCCTGAGATAATTTTCTTTTTCCAACCAGTTTATAGGATTCTTTATGTTCAGGTCAACTTTATTAAGATCCTATTGCAAAAGTTCATTCTGCTTATTTTCTCAAGCCTTTCCACTATGGCGGTATCTGCCCCCTCCTGCTTGTCCAAAAGAATAGATAAATATAGAACAATTGCACATTCTTCAAGGGCAAATAATTCAAACTTTATTCTTATCCTAATCTGACACTAATTTTTATCAGAAACTGCCTTTTTATTTCATTTTTGACTGAGTTCAGTATCTGAAAGGCGGCCTGTTGTTTTTCAACACCTCAAGATCTCTCAATATCTAGCCAATGAGATACTATTCCAAGGGGGGGTGTTCTTCTTCTTTTGGACCATACATGACAGTTCCTATCATAATTTAGTATGTCCATTGGAGATAACTTTGCAAGGTTGCATCACATGGTTGATGTCATTTGTCACAGCCTGGAAATAAATTCTCAGGAATAAATAAATATAGTCAGAGCTTTCCCATCCTAAGGTAGGTGGGAGGCTGAGATGGTCATGGTGGACATCCTGAAAGTGTAACTCTAGGTTTGTGGACCATGTAGGAAGGATGACTGCCCTACTGTCTGCATTGTGAACATATAAATGAGAAGTGTCAGGAAAAATTCAGAGTGAGAAATAATGTCAACTAAGTAAAGGTCACCCTTTGATGTTTGAAGTATATTACTTAAAAAGTAAAATCACTTTACAGTAAATATCTGGAATGTAAACCTACTTATATTTTAGATCTTAAATGGATAATATTGTTCAGAAAAAATAGCTCCACTGCAGGAATGCCTGGGACATTGTTCCAATTATAGCGATCATTGTTTTGACAACTCAAATGATCCAGCCCAAACCTGAGGCACAGAATCACTATTGGAGACAGAATCTGGACACAGATATTGCCCAACACGTAGGGGTGTATTTCTTATGCTGCAAACTCATTAGACTTGCCCGGTTATATTGCAATGCTTAAAGATGCCAATCCATTAGAGGGGAGGACTCTGTATAAGCTTCCTCCTTTTCCACTAGGAATAAGGCAAGAGAGGGTGAATGCAGCCCTGAGAATTCCAGACAAGTGTATTAAGATGCATCTGAGCTTGAGGCTTTCATGCAGGGATGCTACAGCTGGGAGGTGAAGCTGGGGTGGGGGGAACACCATTGGACAGTTAGTGCAAATGCAGTTGTCAAGGCAAGGAGAGAGAGTATTGCTTAGTATTGCAATTATGTATTCCAGATGTGGGCATTTGGTAGTCAGTCTGCTCTGACTGAAGTGACATGCTGCTGAATCTTTAAAGGGCTTCAGCCAGGGAGAACAAAATCTGATTGGGCAAATTGCTAAAATATTTAAAGTGCAGCCTGTTAAAGCTTTTACTGCGAAGAGAATCACGTTAGAAGTTGTAGTCAGAAAGAGCCAATAATTGGCTTTCCATCCTCATGCCAGTCAGTCAGCATTGAAACCCTGTTCCTATTCCTTCCTCTTCATTGCTAATGCTAGCACTGAACTGTGCATGTGTGTGCACCCACATGCGCACCCTGGAGAAATTGGATAGCCGGTCAAATGAGAGGAGGACAAGAGTGATCTCTTCATATAAAGAGAGACCAAATCCACAAAATAAGGGGAGTAGAAGAGAATGACAGAATTATTACCTGACAAAGGTCTCTTGTACTTCCAGATGCTGGTAATTTGAGTCAGTTGTCTTTCAAAAGATGGGTTTGCAAGTATAAGAATGGCTTTCAGTGACAATCACGTTCTCTGCAGCCTTCATCTCCTCCACCATGCAACTCAGGGGGCACTTTTCATTTATAATTTATCACATTTTTCCACTTCGGCTTTCCTGTCCTTTACTCCCCAGGCATGATCCTTTATTAATTCCCGGCAATGATCAGATTGACAACATGGACTCCAACGTGAAGAAGTACGACTCTACTGGGATGTTTCACTGGTGTGCACCCAAGGAGATAGAGAAAGTCATCTTGGTGAGTGACAGACCGAGAATCAATGCCACCCACTTTTTTCCCCAAGCTGCATCAACTAGGGCAGTGATTTCTCTGACTGCAGAGTGGGATAACTCAGCCCGTTGTGCTAATTACTTTTAATAATTAAAATTCAGGACACATATTGAAGCAGCTAGGACTCTCATAAGAACATGAGCCAAGAGTAGAATTTCCTATCTCTGAATATTTATGGAGTCATTACAATAGGATCACATGGTTATGAAAAGCATCAGGGGAAAACTTATGTACCCTCACTTCTGTGGGTGTGGCTCTGGGGCCAGAGCCTGCCTGTGCTTTTTAGTAGCCACATGGACATAGACAAGTCACTTGACCTTCTTGCACTTCAGTTCTCTTATCTGTAAGAAAATGAGATGAGAATGGCCATAACTCATAGGGTTGTTGTGAAAATTAAAGCCCAATATGTAACTCAGCAAAGCTACCTATTATTATCATTATTACTGTTAAATGCCATGAAAAAATCTGAGTACTGCCTGTATTGTTACATGTACATAATAGTAGTTTGTGTGCATTTAGATAATAGCTCCGCATATTTGTGATCCTTCTTAGCACAGAGTGTAGACAGATGGCGTGCTGATGATTACAAATAGTGCTACTAATGAGATGGCCTCAATCTTAAGGAAGTTATAATCTAATTGGAGAAAAAACATAAAATATAACCATAAAACAATACATTTAAAGCTATATGTTTAGAGGCACGAAGTGCTATTCAAATTTCAGGGAGAAGCCTGGCATGTATTTCAGTGTCCAGGAAGTCTTATTGCATATAAACAGGTTGTGCTTCCACAGGTTTGAGGCCATTAAGGCCAGCTTGAGTAGAGCCTTGAGGCATGCGAGGCAGACACAGGATGCATGTGTGAATCATTTCTCCAGTGGTTTTAAAACTGGCAGAATCAGATTCTCTAGGACTGAGTACTTTTACAAGGTTCTCCAGGTGGGGTTGTGGCTGATATAAATTTATGGGGTCAGTATCTATCCCTCAGCCACTCTGCTAAATGGTGCCTTCCCCACCTCCCTATTCTAGATGCCCTGCTCCCTCCTTTGGACCCAGGTTTGATCCCTCTGGCTTGTTGAAGGGAGTTAGATCCCAAGTGGTCTGGCAATTCAAAATAATTAGGAACCCCATCACAGCACCTTACAGTCTAGTTGACCCTCTGCTGGTGGTACCCAGGCACACACACTTTCTTGCAACCAAGATAATCAACTCCAGGTCTACTCCATGAGATGGTGATGTGTGCTGTGACTCCCAGTGGGTCCCCCTTGGCCACAGCTTATGAAACATTTCTTACAGCTAGTGTCTTAGATGGTCCTGTGCTATTACAGAGGGAAACCAATAATGGCAACAGCCCCTATTTTAGTCTAACGATCAGGGAGTAAAAGCTAGCTTCTTCCCTTCCTTGGGGGTTACTATAATAACCCTGACATTGTCATGAATTGCAATATTGGCATTTAAACAATCAATACACAGGTCAGTTCTAGGGATTAAGTGGAGCAGAGTTTGATATGTGCAGTGGACATTAATATGCCTCCCCCAACACATTATAAGCCACATGGGGCTACTCAGGCATTCAGTGGGTAGACAGGCAGGCAGGCAAGATGGGAGGTTTTGGGTCAGAAGTAGATGCAGACAAAGGCTCACAGCTGGCCTTCGTGTGTTGTTCTCTTTACCAACAGTGAGCAAAACCACCAGCAGTGGCTAACATGGCATTTCCTGGGAAGCTGATGTCCTCTTCTGATGAGGGTCATTTGATTCTTTCATTTGTCTCCTTTGTAGATTCAGGATAGGTGATGGGAAAGACAAAGGCTGTTGTTACTCTTGTCAGTCTTGCTCTAGATCTTTTTAATGATTTGGGTTAATCTTCCTCTGGTAACTACACAGGTGAGCCACTTCAGGCATGCTGCTGGAGACCCCAAGGTTGCAGTGGACAGGGTCAGTTGTAAAGGGTCATATAATAAATAATTTAGGTTTTGTTGGACATACGGTCTCTGTCACAGCTAATCAACTTTGCCATTACAATGTAACAACCATCGACAAGACCTAGATGAATAAAATCTGCTGTGTTGTAATAAAAATTTATTGGAATTTGAATTTAATATAGTTTTCACAGATTGTGAAATATTCTCTTTTTTTTTCTCCCAACCATTTTAAAATATAGAAATCAATCTTGGCTCACCAGCCATAGA
The DNA here is from genome assembly GCA_011751065.1 of Lasiurus cinereus. Lineage (NCBI taxonomy): Eukaryota > Metazoa > Chordata > Mammalia > Chiroptera > Vespertilionidae > Lasiurus > Lasiurus cinereus. Next base: position 1,830,877 of record JAAGEH010000367.1, read on the forward strand.
CATACAAAAGTTGGTAGTTTGACCTGTGGGCCATAGTTTGCTAATCCCTGGTTAGGATATTCTGTTCTACCTATTGATGGATTGATGTACTTAGAATCTCATGGAGGAGTCTAGAACTAAGAACTCACATTTCTTGAGACCAACATAGGATTTGACCATTTTATCCTCATCTCAGCAAGAGAGGTAGAAAACACAGCGCTGGCGCTCGCTTTCTCTCTCTCTCTCTCTCTCTCTCTCTCTCTCTCTCTCTCTCTCTCTCTTAAAAAAACCTCACCAGAAACATATACAAAAAAAAATTGAATGGTTGCCTCCCACACACACCAGACCAGATATCAAATCCACAACCTAAGTATATGCCCTGACCAGAAATTGAACCTGCAACCTTTTGGTGTATAGACTGACCCACCAACCAATTGATCCACCTGGCCAGGGCAAAATCACAGCTCATTTTATCAACAATTTAATAGAAACTATGTCTTCCCTTTCCAAGTAACATAAATATTGCTGTTTCCTCTGACTTCCCCCCTGAAAACCATTAAGATAGATCTGCTCATAGGCATGTATGGCATATCTTTTTAAAATCTTTTATAAAAAATGTAGTGGTATGTGCAGGTATATGTTTCAATATATTTAGTATGCCTAGTGTGATAGGTACACACATACTCAAATTATAAATATATATAGCATGTGTATAACATTGTTGAGATAAAAATTATAGCCTATAATATCATATAGTAAGCACTCAACAGTGCTTGCTGGGTGTGTTTACTCTATCCTTTATACTCATGTTTTTTTAGTTATTTTTTAAATATGTTTTTATTGATTTCAGAGAGGAAGTGAGAGGAGAGGGAGAGAGAGATAGGAACATCAGCTATGAGAGAAAATCATTGATTGGCTGCCTTCTGGATGCCCCATACTGGGGATCAAGCTTGCAACTTGGGCATATTCCCTAACTGGGAATTAAACCATGACCTCCTGGTTCATAGGTTGATGCCCAACTACCAAGCCATGCCAACCAGGCAATTCTTTTAGTTCTTACCATAACCCAAGGAGATCTCCTCTTGGATGCTCATGCACTTCTCCCTGCTGCAGACTCGAAGTGAAGCTGCCATGACTGTCCTGAGTGGCCACGTGGTGGTCTGCATTTTTGGCGATGTCAGCTCAGCCCTGATTGGCCTCCGGAACCTGGTGATGCCACTCCGCGCCAGCAACTTTCATTACCACGAGCTCAAGCACATCGTGTTTGTAGGCTCCATTGAGTACCTCAAGCGGGAATGGGAGACGCTTCACAACTTCCCCAAAGTGTCCATATTGCCTGTAAGTCCAAGGTCACATTATTGATGGTGGTTTTTTTTTAATTCCTTTCATACACAAAAAAATCCCAGATGGATATAATAGTTGGAGCTTTGATCACACCTCTGCTTCTTTATCTGGTTATGGGCCTGAGGACTCAGCCCTTCCTCTATGCTCCGTCTAGGAATATCCAAACCCTGAGGGACCTTATTAAAAGGAATTTGCAGCCCAGTTCAGTAACTCCTCGGACATGAAGTTTAGCTGGTATCAAATGTATTAACCATGTCAGTGTCTAAACACTCTCTCATGCCTACCCAATCCCAGTGCTATTTGATAGCATGATGCTTAAGAGCAGACTTTACTTAATGGAACTATTTATATCATTTTATTTATGGGGGAATCTTGATTGTACCACATTCTGTTCTTAGCTAAATGTATTTAACAAAGCTCTTTATTTATTTTTGCTCTATGAAGGCTGACCCCTTCTGCTGATCAGCACCTCCCCCTCCCTCATTCAGCAGCCCAGTGTGTTTCCCTGGGTTTGTGTGTGTGCCTGTGTGACTGTGATATTCTGTTTTTGTTTATTTATTTACTAGTGGCCCAGTGCACAAATTTGTGCCTGGGGTAAGGGCCCTCTGGGTGGCCTGCGAGGATCAGGCCAAAACCTGCAGTCCAGTGTCACCTACAGCTCCTATCTGCTGCTCCTGCTCATCCTGCCCCGACTGTGCCTGTTATGGGATTGTGCTCAATCATCCCCATCAGGAGAGAATCGCGGTGCTGCAGCAGAGCTCACCAGCCTTGAGCTGTGCATCTGGCATCCTCCTGAGGGGAGTAGCCTGTGGGATCGGGCTGAAAATGGCTCTCCAACATCCCCCAAGGGGTCCTGGATTGCGAGAGGGTGCAGGCCAGGCTGAGTGATCCCACCATTGCACAATCGGGCAGGGGAAAGATTACAGGAGGGCTTCAGGGTGTGTCCAGCCCTGTCTTGCCCAGCCCCTGTTGGGCCAGCTGGGAGGGATGCAGGAGGTTGGCCAGCCAGAGAGGGACCATGGGAGGGCTACAGGGTGTGTTCAGCCAATCTCACTCAGTCCCCATTGGCTGGATCCAGCAACAAGCTAACCTACCGGTTTGTTGGAGCATCTGCCCCCTGGTGGTCAGTGCACATCATAGTGAGAAGTTGAGCTGCCTTAGTATATCATTAGCATTTTACTCTTTGATTGTTTGAACAGTTGAATAGTCACTGGATGACCGGACACTTAGCATATTAGGCTTTTATTATATAGGATTTTATTCTTACCTGAAGAGATCTTCTTCCATCAGTTTCAGACAGAATAGAAGGAAGGGAGGGAGATAGAGGGAAAAAAAAATCAATGTGAGAGAGAAACATCAATTGATTGCTTCCTGCTCACACCCCAACTGGGGCTAGAGATGGAACCTGCAACCCAGTACATGTCCTGAGCAGAATCAAACCCAGTAACTTCTGGTGCATGGGGACGATGCTCTAAACCACTGAGCCACACAGGCCAGGCAACATATGATAGTCTTGATTATGAAACACTGCTACCCAAATCTAGAAAAAGGAAAATTTGGTACTTTACAACTTAGTTTAAGGATAGGGTGTATATATCTGCAAGTCCTGGAATTACTTCCTAATTATTAATCAATATATTTGCCATAAATGTTAAAAAATTGTTGTACATTTCAACATTTAATACAGTTCTCTATGTCAGGCATCCATGCAAATATCACTTGTTTGCCACCTGTTTTTCTTGGAAGTTCACATCCTTGGAACTGAAGAACATGAGTTTGATGCTACATTTTAGGAAGCTAAGTTTTTTCCCACTTATGGAGCTGAAATTCATTATTTGTATTTTCAGATTCCAGAAGCTCAAAAATAGAAAAAAATAACAATGAAGAAATATAATTCAATATTTATGTAGTAAACTATATGCACAAGTAATATGCATTAGTAGCCACCATTTATCCTTACATATGCCTGGCACAGTAGGTATTCCATAAGTATTTAAAGACAGGAGAAAAATATAGACAGGTATCTTTTGGATGTTGGGCCCAAAACTCACTGACTTAATAAACATGTGTAATTAAAAATAGTCACCTGCAGAAAACCAGTCATGCACATTGAAGAGTGTAAACAGATACACAGCTTATGAATTTCAGACATTGATTAGATTCTATTTTTCTATGACTATCTTCCTCTGTGGGCTTTTACATGTAAGCCCCTGGGAGTACATGGACTAGGGTCTGAAAGTACCTTGTGAGGAGTTTATTATGTTGCTGGATTATATGAGACTGTGTATATGTAATATTTGGTGTGTGTGTGTGTGTGTGTTTCTTTTTGCGCGCCCTTGTACATATCCACCCACCTGCCTGCATTTATATGAATGAGCTTTTATATTTGCAGGTCCTTTTCAGACACTCTACAATTTAGCATTCTCAAGTACCACATATTTGTACAAAATGGCCGTTCTCTGTCTGCATATATTTCACTGTTTAAACAGTGCCTCATAGGGAGGGCCAGCCCCTAGAAACATAGAGGATTTTATGTATGCCATTTGTATTTTTTGAGTTTTGAAATCACACGTATACAGCTGTGCAGGGATTGTCTTATGTCACAATTTACTGCTGATTCCCCACGCGGTGAAAATTAAAGGAATATGGATGCAGGCAGTTGAGGCGTATGTACTGACACAGTGTCAGGAAGTTGGTGTACTTCTTTTGTACCAAAAGATCCCAGGACGAGAGGGGACCCTTCCCATTTCTCTCAAAAGATGATGCTCAAGCGTCTGGAATGAGTAGCTCCTCAGCCCTTCAGTACTGAATGCCTCTTCCTCTTTGCAATATCCTGGGACTGAGAAGAGAATCATGAATATACTAAGTCATAAAAGAGGGTTGATAGCCTTCATGTCCACAGCCAAGTCCAACCTTCTCAAGGCCCCTTTTCCAGGAAGGAGAACTAGAGAAAGGTACCCAGAGACATAAGGCCCTACACAGTCAGTAGGTGAAGGCTACTCGGGTCTCCATGCAGGCAAAGCAGAGGCTGGATGGTGGCTGGAGGACCAAGGAGGCTGCTGCTGGGTGTGGGCTCCAGAGGCATGTCACTGGGCGCTCAGCCATGGATGGCCTGCTGAGGCCTGCTGTGACTCCTCCTGAGGACACAGAGCAAGTGGGATCACGCCCCTCACCTGTGGTTGCCTTCCTGGCCTCTCATTCATGTCCTCCCCTCTCCATTATTTTGCTGTTTTAAGATTTAAAAAAATTCTGTTTTCTCCTTTATTTATTTTTAATTACACTATGAATATACAAACACAACCTTGTTATAAAATATCAAGCAATACAGAAATATGTAAAATCAAAACTAAACTTTTCTCTTCACCTCAATCTTATTCTCCTCCCCAGAAGTAATTACTGTTATTAGTGTAGTGCGAATTTTTCCTGAACTTTCTTTTTGAATGTACATACCTTTATAAATAAATTCATAAACATATAGTTTCATTTTGTGGGATTCTTTCCACATAAATGACATCATACTTTTCAAATTGTGTAGACCTTGTTTTTCCCTTTTCCCATATATTCCCCTGTACGAGATTCTTCAAGGCAATGCCTGCGTGGAGAGTGGTTTTAGCCCCTTTCCTAGCTACGCAGACTCCCATGCTTTGTAGGCCCCATGGCATGTTTAGCCATTCCTATGTTGTTCAACAATTAGGCGATTTCATTTTTTTCCTGCTAAACATATGCAATAAAATTCTATGACCAGAAACTTCACTCCGTTCCCTCTCCCCTTTGCAAGATGCACGTAGCTGCCCCCGCTTCCTACATCCTCCGAGGGCAGCCTTGTCTCAGCCCCATCTCCTCACAACTGCTCATTGGCCATTCTTCTTGCCTGCATCTGAAATTCTCCTTGGAGCTGCTGTCTTTTGCTGGTGACAGAAGTGACCTGCTATTAAATAAACAGGCACTTGAAACCCACCCCCTCATTACATTCTGAAAGCCTGAAGTTGCCACAGGACAGTTCCTTAAATCAAGACAATTTCCAGCAGGAAGGAGATGTAGAACCCTGGCATTATTCCTCCCTCGTTTGTTAGTAATAGCTTGATTGAGTATTGAGAGTGAGTCTAAAATGCTGCCATCAGCACCGACTACCCTTTAGATTAGCACACAGCTCCTATTCCCCTGAATGCAGTTAGGCCAGCTTAATGTCAAGGCATAAAGAAGATACTTGTTAAATAATTTCCCAAAGCTCCAGCACAATCTTTAATTTGTGTGTGTGTTTTTTTTCTCTCTTTCCTTCTCGTCCCTCGGTCTCACTTTTGCTTCACCTATTTTTTTTTCTTTCCTCTCTGCCAAAGGGTACACCATTAAGTCGGGCTGATTTAAGGGCCGTCAACATCAACCTCTGTGACATGTGCGTTATCCTGTCAGCCAATCAGAATAATATTGATGATACTTCGCTGCAGGACAAGGAATGCATCTTGGCGTCACTCAACATCAAATCTATGCAGTTTGATGACAGCATCGGGGTCTTGCAGGCAAATTCCCAAGGTAAGGATAGCCTGTAATAGTCCTCTCCTGTGCCTGCAGGGGACAGGGGCTGGCAAGAGGGATATCATTCACTCAGTAATTCAGAAGTTCATATCGGCCTGCCTGGCAGGGGAACCCATGGTCACTGCTGTGGCACTCAAAGGGGCAGGCACTGCCTCTCCTGGCCACCCCAGTATCTAGGCCGGAAGATCCACACTCAGAGCATGCTGTCTTCCTGGGGAATGAACCAGCCTTTATATCGCTACCCATCAGCCTTCCCAAACAGTGGTTTTGTGACCAGGGTCACCAACTAAATGTCAGAGCACTGAAGACACTGATTGAGCAATTCACAGCATTTCTCCCCAGAATATGTCATTGCCACTGACTTCTATGACTTCTTTGCTATTATTGTTGCTGTTTGGGTGTGTTAAGCTTTATGCGATCATATGCCAACCAAGGGATGTGCCCCTGGAGAGAGGGGACTGTGTGGGTACCAAAAGTCATTTAGCAAGAGGTGGTGCTCATCAGCCCCTGCATTCTCTATAGGAAGCACAATAGAGCTAAATGCCACCTCAGCTCTGCCCCAATCTCCCCTGTCATTTTCCCTGGGATCCTGGGCAGGTGTGTTTGTTACTGAGGAGTCGCAGGCAGCACAGCAAAAACCCTATAACAGCCTTTCTAATGAGGGCCTCAGCAGGATAGGCTGGGAGGCATTTTTCTCCCCAAAGCACCACTGAGTAGGCTTGCCCTGAGCTATAGGATTATTGTCATGCGTGGTCTACTGAATAGGTGGCACTGGGGGCCTGAGGAGGACCTGATTCACATCATTCCAGGAGCTGAGGTAGAGGGAGCACAGCCCATGGGAACCAGAGCTGCTGGGGCGTAGATACCATTGCATTGATGCAATAAACCTCGGCTCCACGCTGTGTAGACCTGTGCCAATTCTGCATCACCACCACTTCCTTCTAACATCTGGTGTGAGGTCATAGCCAGTAGTTCCTTGAGTCCTCTCCCTTATGTAGTCTGGTCTGGAGTCTGCCAGTGAGAGCAGGGCCTGAGAGAGACCTGGAACGGGGAGAGAAAAACCTTAGCAGATGTGAGGTTCCAAGCAGATCTCAGGGCAGCCTGCTAAGGACCATGACTTTGGTGCTGGGGAGTGAGACAAGGGAGCGGGCTTCTCTGGGCATCTGAGACTCACGGCATCTTATGTGAAGCTCTGAAGAGCCTTTTATTTGGTGTTGCAAATGAAATGGCGAACGGTGGTCCATTCAACTTGCTCCCACAGCCTTCCCAATGGTGGTTTCAGCCTCTTCATACTCAGAATAGAGTGGCTTCTTTTCTTAATCCTGATAGGGACAACTGGAAGCCCAGTTTAGACCTTTCCACTCTCTCACCCTCTGCCTCTCTTGCACATCTTAATCTTGGTGTCCACTAACTCAGTGGTATTCACAGGGCAGGGCAACATGCCAGACTCTGAGGACAGCTCTTACCACCCGGTTGCATGCTTGGGAGGCAGAGAGTGGAGGTGACAAGGCTGTGAGCAGATAGCAAGCTGGCCTACAAGGTGCCTTTAAGTACTTGTACTTCTGTATGGGTTCTCCGAACCCAGCAGAGGTACTGCCAGGGATCTTATTAGAAATGCAGAATCTCATGCCTAGCCCAGACCTTCTGGATTGGAAGCTGAATTCTAAGGGTAAGTCATGTGCACGGCTTTAAGGCATAATCAATCTTCACACTAAGGGATCCAGATCCAGTGAACATGCTGACCACTTGGCCAGATGCTTCTCCTCTCTGTGCCGGGAGAAAGGAAAGAGGTGAAGCCAGAAGTGCTCCCTGTGGGTAGAGGGGTCTAAGCAGAAGGGACAGGGGTGCCCACTTCCTCCCAATCCAGTCATTAGGATTTCCAGGTCCGTAGATCAAAGTCTTCAAGGCCAACTTATACAATTAGCCCTTGAACAGAAAGGTTTGTGCTGCAGGGGTCCACGTATACACAATTTTTTCCCCAATAAATATGTACAGTGCTGTAAATGTATTTTCCTTATGATTGTCTTAATAACATTTTCTTTAGCTTACTTTATTGTAATAATATATCTATATATATAAAAGGCTAATATACTGTCTGACCATCCAACTGATCGCTATGATACACACTGACCACCAGGGGGCAGACACTCAATGTGGGAACTGCTGAGCAACAGTGGTTCTCAGGTGACACACACCATAACCAGAGAGAAGAGAACCTGATTCCTTGCAGGGACATGTGCTTTTCACCTTTGGCTGTGGGTTATGTTGTTGCTGGGGCACAGTTGTCCCCGAATCTGGTTTACTGCACACTTGCATTTGCATTCCACACCCTGTACGGTAGCAACTTTGCAGAGTGCCCTCTTGCACTCTGGGACCCCTCAGGGGATGTTAAAGAACCTGATCCTCACAGGCCAGGCCGAGGGACCCCACTTGTCAGAGGGACCCCACTCACTTTGCAAATGCTGGGGAAGGATTGTGGGAGGTTGACTCCAGGGCATGTCGAACCCTTTTCACCCAGTTCCACCCTGCCAGTCATCTTCTAATTAATTTTCTTTCAATGTGCACGAATCCATGCACTAGGTCATTGGTACTATATAATACATATAACATGCATAATGTTTTAATTAACTGTAGATATTGTTGGTAAGGCTTCTGATAAGTGGTAGGCTAATAGTAGTTAAGTTTTGGGGGAGTCACAAATTATATGTGGATTTTCAACTGCGTGGGAGGTCAGCATCCCTAACTCCTGCATTGTCAAAGGTCCAACTGTATATGCATCTGAAATAGGTGTTTCTTGCAGCTCTCACAAACCTTATCCGGGCCTCTTAGATCCTCTCTAATGGCCAAATGGGTAAAATAACATCCTCTTCTCAGATACCCACCCAAAGCTCAAAAGTTTTCTTTACTGTGTTTAGCGCATAAATAAGCAAGAAAAATAGGTTTTGATGAGAGATGAGGAGGAAACGGTAAGGGAATTCATTTTTCCTGAAAAAGAAAAAGATGGAGAGGGAGGGGAAGAGGGAAAGAGAAGGGAACTTCTTTTGTGCAAGCACACATGTACACATGAATATATGTACACACAGGTGCACACAGGCTCACAGGAAAGCAGAGGATGTGCTCTGGCGATCCTCCCAGGATCCTAGGTAGCAGTAGAATGGAGGGCATGTCCCCAGTCACCAGCAAGCAGTTGGTTCTGCTCAGTGAGAGACCTCCAGGAGCTGTGGACATACCGAGCTCATAGTTCCCTCCTTTCTTGCTGCTGTGACTGCTCTTCTCATTCTTGGTGTTTGGTTTCTAATACTCTTCTCTGGTGACACTCTGACCTTCCCAAGACAGTAGCTGGGCAGTAGGCATTCACAAAGGAAGTAGCTTCCTCCCAAGGGGGAGGCTCTATAAATGCACTCACTCTTGGGGTCCATCCCAACCTGTGGGGCCAGGTGGATGAGCAGAGTGTCCCTGACACTGTCCCATTGAGACTCTTTTCACCAACTGCAGTGCTCATGGAGCTCACATATGTTTACTGCCATTCCCCCGGTATTGGGAGGTCCCAGTGGATTGGAGTTACAGAGCACAAAATGGATTCTTGTTCCTCTTTCACTTTGGGAACCAAATGTAACCTCTCCCGCCAAGGGTAACTACATAGATTTCTGGCCACTGCCACCCAATTGCCCTTGCTATTTTTTCTGTAGTCCTTGTAAAACCTCACAGTTTGCTTGGTTCTGAAAGCTACATTACCCCCTCTCCAGAAGGCAGTGGGACATAAATGTGGGCTTGGGACAGACATGTGTGCCCTTGGACCAGCTTAATCACAAGTCCCTGTGCAACTTTCTATGGAGAGTTTTTCTGTCCTGATACAAGGTAACAGAAAAATGTGTCTTAACAATGCGAAGGGAGAGTCCTCATTGGGATGTGTGTTCATACACTTGACACTGTATGCCACATGGTCCCCTAGCCTAGACAAACAAAACTTCATCTCCCCACTTCTCTTTTCACATCCCTTGTGGTGTCACTAACTGAGCCCACATGGATTCTGGCCCAAACACTTTCTAAAATGATCTGAGATGTGATGGCTGGTTGTCAAAAACAATTACAGAGAAGGTGGCACACCCCATGTGGATGGTCTATACGATGTGACAGTTGGGTCTATGAGATGCAGTTTTAATATACAGAAGGCAAGAATGCAGTGACAATTACATAAAGAAGGTGAAGCCGCATTTTGCTGGTCAGCAAACATCAGCTCAGAACCACTTTACAGCTCTTTACCAGCAACTAAGTGCCTTTATTTACAGAGCGCCTGTCACTTCCCTCTGGCTGGAGAGCTGGTGTATTATTTAGCACACATTTATCTGGGGAAAACATTTCAATTTAAATCAGCTGGTACAACAGTAGCTCTTGCCAGACATTTTCCCATTGGTTCTAAAGGACAGGAACTGAGTCAGATCTTGGAAGGGAGGATGCGGAGGGGAGAAGGCCATTCTCAGAGAGCTGCTGGAGTCAGTACCTGAGAAGAGGGAGCCCGTGCTTGAGCTTCCCATTATGCTTTCATATTGCTATGAAAGGAGCATCTTATCATTTCTTCCTGCTCAACCCTCAAGGAAAGAATGAGGAATAAAGTGAATGTTCATTATGTGTCAGGCCCTAATGTGTCAGAACATGGAGATGACATGGACTCAGCTACTCGCTATCCTTGAGAGGCTCAGGAGTATGAAGGAGGCACCCCCATGAACAAGTGCGGTGCAATGAGACCAGGGCCAGTTTAGAATGCAGGAGCACTTACTCATTTTATACATTTCAAGGAGTGGAAAAGGTTGTCACGATATTTGAAAGTGAGTTGAAAACATGTAACTAGTGTGACTGAAAAACTAAACTTTCCTTTAATTTAAAAAAATTAAATTTAAATGGTTTTATGAGATCAGTGACTACCACATTAGACATTACAGGTATAGGCTTGTTGCTTTGCTCAGGTATGGATTTATAGGAAGATGATCATTAAATCCATCTTTTTAAAAGATAACAGGCAAAAAATGAGCACGGTATAGAGGTGGAAGGAAATGGTGCCATGAACTATATAAAAAGACTACTGCTATGTGCTGCAAGATGTGGGATAAGGGCTTACAATACAGATTTAGTGATGTCAGTATCTAGGAGAAAACAGCAACTGAGATGAAACTGAAACAAAAAAGTAGCCACTGAAGATCAGTCAGATGGGAAGGAGACGGGGACAGGTAAGGATGAGATATTGGGAATAAGTTTGCTTCAAGGTTGGCTACAAGGTGGATGTAAAATTTATTAAGCAGAGGACCAGGGGTAGAAACAGGATTGGGGCAGAATATAAAGAATTGGGTCCTGGTCCATTTGAGTTGGATGTATCTGTGGACTATCCAACAGGAAATTAGAACATGAGGCTATAGGGATAAAGTTAGGTTAGAAGCTATAGACTTGGAAGTCATTGGAGAGTGGCTACTTCCCAGGGAGATAAGTTCCACCAACTAATTAAAAAGGGATAAACATGGGAAATATTGACACTGAACAGACAAACAGGGAGAATCTAGTGAAAAGAGCTAAGGGTAGAGACTTAGAGGAGTGTACCTGCGTGATAGAAAGGTAAAGAAGAGAGCTGAAGAAATTCCATATTAGCAAACTAGAGTATATCCTAATTATGTCTCAATATGTGTGTTTTCCTGAGTAGACTGTGGGCCCTTTAAGAGATGAGGATTCCTCTTCATCTTGTTCATTTTTATATCCCTAGTGCCTCCAGCACAGGTCCTAACAGTTAACATGCAATGAGAATTTATTGGGCTGAAGAGATTGGAAAGGAAATGGTGTTTGGCAGAACAGTCAAGTAGATGAGGGCTGTGTCCTTCAGGAAGTTGTTGATGACCTTAAACAAGAACAGCTGAATAGCTGGTGGCCAGCAGAAACCGATCTTCAGAGGTCTGAGTGTTAATTCAGATAAGATGAGAATTGGAGACTACATATTGCTCTTTGTGCTGAGACAGGGAGAAATAGGTTATTTCAGAAGATCTTGTCAAAGAAAATGTTTTTTGTTTGTTTGTTTGTTTTTAGAATAGGAAGAAATATGGTTTATTTGTTGGCTGCAATAAACTGAGTTAAATCCCAAAGACGGAAAGTTTTGAAGTTATAGGAGAGAGTTGTTAAATTATAGTGAGGAGGACAGAGGAGTTAAGGGAGTGGTCACCTGGGACAGGAAACTGATGAGAACAGACACTACAGGAAAAAAGAAAAGGGGAGGAGGACTGGAGGTAGGGGAAAGCAAGGACGAGCATTGGTGAGCACCAGCTGAGGGTGGGAACATGAGGGTGTAATTTTCTGTTCAGTACTTGGCAGGAAGATCAGATAAAGGAGAACTTGGCTTTAGCTTTGGGTATAAATTCAGAGGAGGCAAGAGATCCCATGGTGCTGTTGAGAGAATATTATAATGAGGGGCCACCTAGTCCAAGATGGTAGAGGAAGAAGTCAAACCAGAGTTGGGGCTTATAGACCAACAGGCCAAAAATGGAACAAGAAATACACCCTGTGAGGTCAAAGAACAAAGGTGTGGAGTAAAGGGATGGGAGAGCTGAAGAGTAGAGGGTTGATCAGTGAGAGGAATACTCTGATGGCCTCAGAGAAGGAAATGCGGAGCTGCCACAGAGATTGGTGATGTTTCACTGGAAACAGTTCCTCTCCACAAGAACTCTGAACCCAAAGCAGAGCCCCTCTGAACACTATAAGCATCACCACCACCATCACCAACACCAACTGCAATGCTCATGCTTCATGGATGTCCACTGCTATTATATGATAAGTATTTTGGTAACCAAGACAATATGCATTTCTTAGATCATTAATTTTCACACGTGGTTGCACATTACAATCACTTGAGAAACTAAAGAATGCTGAGGCCTGAGTTGCACCTCTGCAGTTGTCATGTAACTGGGTACAACCTGGGCATCGGGAGTCGGACAAGCTCAAAGGTGAGTCTCCTGTGCAGCCGGGGCTGGCAATGCTACCGTGGGTGCTCCTCAGAATAAGTGTACTAGGTAAGGAGGTTACCATTGTGATTTCAAAGAGAAGGAAACTAAGAGTTAAAGAGGTTAAGTAATAATTTTTAACCTAGTCTCCTGGCAATGCTAAGCTTTAAATGATTTTGATTCTTTAGGAAACTCTGTTGGCTAAACTTACTGGTCCGCCTTCTTCCTTTCATAATTTTTATAGTATATATTTTTAATCATCATCTAAGGCTATTTTTCAATTGATTTGAGAGAAGGGGGAGAGGAAGGTAGTGGGAGAAAGAAACATTGATATAAGAGAGAAACATAGATTGATTGCCTCCCACGTGGGCCCCGACCAGAGTGGAACCCGCAGCCCAGGTATGTGCTCTGACAGGAATCAAACCTGAGACCCTTTTTTGATGAGGCAATGCTCTAACCATTGAGAAATACTGGCCAGGGTTTCCTTTCATATTTTTGGACAGGCTTTAGCTTTCCCAAGACTGAAAACCCTGAAGTGGAGAAAAAAGAGGTGGGGGAATGTGGTGGAAATGCCAGGCTCTAAGTGTTTTCTGCTAAATGTATTTATCAGCCTTGTTCTATGTCTCAAAGTGATAAGTAAAGGGTACTGGCTGCCCAGTACACTGGCCTTCTTCCTGACCACAGCTTTTGAAAGGTGCAGAGCTGAGGTCAACTCTATGCTGCTATTATACAGCAACATTGCTCACCCTGTAGCCACTGTGTGCTCCATTCAGAGCCTCCATTGAGTCTCTGAGAAATTGAGCATGTGTATTTCAGTGTCACTGCTGTATTTGGATGTTGGTGTTCAGGTTCCTCTGTTGTTCCCTTCCCTTTATATGCTCTGAATTCACCTGATTCATGCAACCTGTCCTGAAGGTGCTGGTCCAGTTCCACAAACACATCTTAAGCACCTGTTGTGTTCCCAGGTTGTGCATGGCAGGTATTGCTGGGGAGACAGAGGTCATAAAGGATATTCCTAGTCCTTGCAACCTCCGAAGTACTTGCATCACTCTGCTTCAGAGTGCATATACATTACTGTGAGAATTATAATATGTGGAGTCTAACACTGGGGACAGGAAGAGAAAGAGAGTGGGTTTGAGAGACACTGAAGAAATGCATAGGATTTCAGCAGGTGGAAACAAATAGATCTGGCTGCAGTCAGAGAGAAGAATAGCAGTGTGGGGGAGGGGGCAGACACACACAGGGACTGTTTGTAGGACAGCAGTGAGTATAATTTGGCTGCAATCCAGTGCGTGTGTATAAGACAGCAGGGACACATGAGGCTGAAATGTGGGTTGGGCATTGAGGATTTTTTTTTCTCTTCTTGAGTTAGGAAGCTGTAAATAACTTTTTATGAATTTCTGTGTTAGGAAGCTGTAAATAATTCAGTAGGCACCGGGGAATTATGGAAGGTTGCAAAGCAAGAGAGTGATGGGATTGGACCCGAACTTTAGGGAGATTGATCTGGCAGCCCCATGAAGCATTGTTCCAGGTTGGAAAGAAGAGGATGCAGGGACACTGGGTGAGGACTGGTTATCCAGAGGAGAGCAGGGGTCTTGAACTGGAGAAGGAACTGGAGATTCTAGTGTGACACATGGTAAATGTAAAACAGAGTGTGAATGTGAGCTTCCTGCTCAGTGATGTGGGGCAGTGATGCCCATCGCAGGAAGTGGTCTGGGAATGGGGGGACTGGCAGTGGGGAGAGTAGTGTCAGTAGCATGGAGTGTTAGCTTGGTTCATTGCCATGTGGCGTTGGCGAAAGGTGCAGGTGGGCATGAAAACAGGATGGAAATGAGGTTCCCAAGCCAGGAGCATGCAGAGCTAGAGAGCCGTTCCATTGGTCATACTCTAGGTGCAGAGGAGAGCTTCAGGGGAGTGAATGAGAAAGGAGGATGGAAGAAGCGTGAGGAGTATCTTAGCAGTGGGCAGAGGAGACCATTGATGGAAGCTGGACCCACAGCTGAGCCACATGCTCCAACTCAGGATGTATGTTCATTTTGTGGTTTTCCTTGTGTTCCTTAAATTTATTTTTCTATAACCTATGCCTCATTATAGCCACCAAGTTAAAAAGGTTCACCATGTCTTACACATATGCATCAACAGGCACACAAACATGTATGATGTCCACATGTAAATGCGTGCTCTACTTTGCTTGAGGGTGAGAGCCTCAAGCAGGGAATGACCTTGTCCCTGGAGATATGGCTGTGGTTCTTGAGAAATAGCATTGATTGGGAGCAGCTAAAGTCTGAGATTTCTTTTACTGTCCCAGAGGAGAAATGTGCCTTCTAGTTCATCTTTGGGGAAGACCATGTGGATTAGAATCTCTGAATTATTAGATGACAGAAATCAGGATTAAATGGGCCCTTCCTAAACTGGAACTTTCAGACGAAACCCACAGGATGGGATGGAATGAGGATCCCTGAGCATTAATTCTCACATGATCACTGAAGACAGCCTGCATAAACTTCACTGATGAAAATATAATTTATGTTGAGCAGTGATTGTTTCATCCTGGTGGGTCCGAGAAGAAGTGTGTCAAGAGCTATGAAGATTTGAAGGGAGGAATTGACAAACACGAGAATGTTGCCAAGGGGATGATCAGAATGGGGAATGGCTTGGGCAACATGTCACTTGCCAAGCGGCTAAGAGAGCACAATTAGCGGGCTGCAAGGGCCAATTTATCATCTGCTCCATTGCACAAAATCAGGATGGATGGCTAATGATGAAGGAGAAGCAGATTTTAGTTCCACATAAGGAAGACATTTTCAGAACAGAAAGGGCTGCCTATAAGTGTAACGAGGGCCCTATCACCACATGTCCTTTTGCCAAAGGAAACTCACTAACATGATCTTTGTGATGGGAAGGAAATTGGTGAGATGAGTTCTGTGGTCCTTTGTAACGAGGGTCTCTGGTGTTTTGATTTTGATTTTTATGACATGGGGATCTGTGTTTTCGATGATCTACATTCTTACTCCCTTGGGAAAGCAGGGTGTTTGCTGGGATTGGAGTCACAGTGAGTCTTTTAGTGGAGCTTTCACATCCTTCTCAAATGGCACTACTTTTGTGTTGGAGGAGGGGAATGGCCAGCACTGCAGTGAGCAGCTGCACATCTGGCTTTGCCATTCATGTGACAGACCACCCCCATCTTCAACTCCCATGTCACCCTTCAACACCTGCCCTTCCCACTTTTTCTCCCTTCTTTCACCCTCCCCGCCCCAAAGCCTCGCTTCCTGTAAGCCCGCTCTCTTGCCAACATACCTATATACATGTCCTCACACACATTCTCCCTCCCTGAAATCAGAGAAGCACTTTTTTTTTTCAGCTGCTCCAATGTAGCATTTCATCCCCACAGTCTTCGCTCTCTGTTCTGGAACAGTGGTGAGGGAGAAGCCATGCCTCTTCATACCCACCCAGTGAACCAAGCTCAGCACTAAAATATTTTTCTTCACTTGTAACTGAAACTGCTGCTGGCTCCAGTCGCAAAAACCAGAAAGACAATTATACGTAACTGTTTAGAGATTTATAAATACCACACTGGAGTAGCCCATAGGTAGTAACTTTAGATACCAAGCCCAATAATTTTATTTTATTGGTTTGTGATTTAGACTTTATTTTGAGTCCTCTATAATAAGAGTGGTACATTTCATTAAAAGAGCTAACTAAACAATAAAGCAAGTCTGGCTTAGGGCTCTGAGCAGGTCTCAGGGGATGAGAGGGGCTGCCCTGTCCCATTTCTTCTGTGGACATCACTAGCAAACCTCAGTGCAGTGCTGAAGATGTATCTTGGAAAAGCAGCAATGGCAGCTGTTTTCTAAATGACTTCAGCTTTTCCCTACACAGCATCTCTCAGCACATGAGGGATCTTCTGAAGACAGCCATTTACTATTCCGGTAAGAGAGTCCCAGGGAAGGGAGGAAGGAAAAACAACAGCAAGGACAACAGTAGCTCTATTGAGAGGTGGAGAAGCCTGGACACTTTATGAGCCTGTGAGGGTTGGAGGCCCTCTGTACTTGATGGTCTCCCTTAGTGAGTGGCTGTGGGAAGAAACAGTGAAAATGGACCAAACAACCCTTTCTTTCTAATTGTATACAGAGCAAAGTCTCATCCCCACACGGTGCCCAGCTCTGGACAATTGCAATGAAAGGCAATCTTAGCTTCAGAGACAGAAAACAGATGTCGCCTGGTGTTGGAGTTGGGCTGAACTCCTAACATCAGGTTTTCATGAATTACTTTCTTCCTTAATCCTTGGTGCCTAGTTAATGCTCCTTTAAAACAATTAAAATGTCTTTTGTTTTTCCAGGTGAGTCATGCACTGGGCACATTTATATACAATATCACATTTAATCTTCCTGTTAACCTGCTGAGACAGAGGTTATTTATCTCCATTTTACAGATGAGAACACTGAGGCTCAGGAAAATTCCACAACTTGCCCAGAGTCTCATAGTTAGTCAAGAGGACATGGAGTTGATCTCCAAACTGGTCCCAAAGCCTGAGCTTTTCCCACCACATCAGTCTACCTCTCAAAAGAGAACACATGTCTAAATCTATCTATGCTTTTCAAGGTCAAAGGAGGACACTTGGGGGCAGACATCCCAGGTGTCATGCCATTTCAACTCTTAAACTGCTCCTTACATCGAAGGGCTGGAGTTTGTTTTGAATGTTCTTGTCTCCATGCACCCCCATTGTGTGGATCCCTGGCCCTCCCCATTCCAAACATCAGAGACACTAGAGCTCTCATGATCCCAGTCTTTCTTGCCACAGCATCTAGACTAGTGGTTGGCAAATGAATTAATCAACAGAGCCAAATATCAACAGTACAACGATTGAAATTTCTTTTGAAAGCCAAATATTTTAAACTACTTCTAATGCCACTTCTTCAAAATAGACTCACCCAGGCCGTGGTATTTTGTGAAAGAGCCACACTCAAGAAGCCAAAGAGCCGCATGTGGCTCGTGAGCTGCAGTTTGCCAACCACTGACCTAGACGAACAAAAGTAGAGTTGGGAGAGGTATGAAGAGTTCTGCATAGCCTGTTTCTGTGAATAGTATAATTGTTTGAGCTTTCCTCCCTTGTTAAATACAGATTTTATTTTGGAAATACAGTGGAAAGTTTGCAACTCAGATGTTGTGTTGTGTGTGTGATTTTTGTTTCCTTTTGTCTAAAAACTTATACAATATTTACTTATTCAGCTTTCTAAGCAGTAGTTTCCATGGAAAGTAGAAGATAAGAGTGAACAGACCACTCCAGCCCCCAAGCCTAGGATTGCAGGTGGTATGTTATGCTCAGAAAGTTGTCCAGAAGAATTGTTTTGAGGGAGGAAAGTGCAGCTGTAAAAGAAGTCCTGTAGCCTACGGACACTTTGAGGCCCCTGATGAGATCCTGATAAGGGTGGGTTGGTCAGCAGTTCTTGTCCTGAGCTTCAGCTTGGCTTAGGTCCTGTGCCTGATATTAATGTCCCTGTTCTTTCCATGGTCTCTGCCTTCATGGTACTAATAGGATCTATAGGCAGATGTGACAGATACTCAGAATAAGTAGTATGGTATAACCTGAGTGTACATGTTTAACAATATACAGTCTAAAAATTTTGGAGTACTGTGTAAAATGCCTGATGTGAATAATTAGTAATTTGTTGAGGCATGATTTAATTCACATGTTGTGAGGATAGTCATGCATGCCTGAAGCTAACAACCAAACCCAGCCATCTACCTCATGCGTTTTTGTCTTCATCCATTCTTTTATAGGCAAAAACCATTTTTTTTCTTAAAAATTGCCTTGCAGATAAACCAACTGACTTATAAATGTCTTTATATATATATATATATATATATATATATATATATATATATATATAT
>JAAGEH010000367.1:1857398-1874542 GCA_011751065.1 Lasiurus cinereus
CCTTCCTTCCTTCCTTCCTTCCTTCCTTCCTTCCTTCCTTCCTTCCTTCCTCTGACCCCTCTGAGATACACTAAGCCCTTTAAGCTTATCATAAGGAAAGAGACTATCTGCTTGGAGACTCTTACAAATATATTTGTTCCATGTGTGTGAGACTTGTCTAAGTGCTAGATGTATCTCATGAAATTTAATGAGTAAATAGCTATAGAGAACTTTGTTTAGTTTAGCTCAGACCCCAAATGCAAATTCTAAAAAGACGAGGTACTTTACTCAGTAGGCAGAGCCATCTTTCCAAAGCATTCCTCAATTATAGTCTCTAGAATAAAGAACTATTAAAAAATATCAATGTTACTTATTGTAAATAGAAGAAATTGAAGACCGAAGTATTGACCCACATCTTGTCACTGGCCATTGGAAATGAACAAAATCCTTGGATGAAGATCAGTCAGTCAGTCACTTGTTTCAGCAGAAAATAAGACCTGCATGCGCCATTTCACCTAGAACGGAGATTTTTCTCAGTTACTGTATTACTGAGGGAATTTGGTTGCAAGAGATAGAAATCCAACTCAACAAAGCTTAAGTAAAAAGCAGGCACATTTGGCCCAGGAGGTTGTTAGTGTCATAAATCTGTGCCATTTTCTTTCCCTCCTGAATTATTTGCCCCATCCATGGTCACCACTAGCCCCATTCTTACATCCTCCTGGCTTTGCATCCAAAGCATTTTTTGCATAGAGTCCTGGGGAGAGCACAGATTAGCCCCAGCTTGGGGTAAGGCCCATCTCTAAATGAGTCATGTAGCCAGGATACTGGGCACCATCTTGCTGATTCTGAAGTCAGGTTGTCTGGCTTCATGTTACCATACTGTGGCCAGGGCGGCACAGGGTTGTGCCCCCACCATCACTACCACCAAACATTGCTGAAGGAGTTGAAGAGGAGCAGATAACAGCCCGTGAGCCAATTCTGGTTCTGTAACCTTGGATATAATCACTTCTGTGCTCTGAGCTTCAGTTTCTTCATCTCTAAAATGAAGCAGTTGATTCCAAGATTCCCAAATCTCTTACATTTCTAACATGAGTGATTGGCAAAGAGGCATTGTCCTTGGGCTCTGGGTGGGGACAGCTGTCAGCTCCAGGCATGTGAGTTGCTTTGAAGAAAGAAAGTACAGTTGAAACTGGCAGAGGAGTTCCCCCTTCTTCCCTCCCTGACTTTGACCTCTGTCATCCTATCAGGGGCTCCTTCCACCTTGGGCTCCAAGTAGAAAGTGGTCAGTTGGGCAGTGTCAGGAGAAGCTGCTTCCTTGCTAAATAATCACTTTTTATTGAGTCAATGCTGGTCAGCTGCCTGACCTTCATGACTCAAGAGCCCAAATGGCAAAGCCACTGAAAACTATGAAAGCACATTGAAGGTTCAGCTGAGTTCTTCCCTTCACCAGGTTTCTCCTGCAGACTTTTCCATGAATCTACTTCCCAGATGGATCCTGTGCACATGGAGTACCCCCCTTCCCCCCCACACATGTTAGCAAGTGGTTGTGCTTGAATACATGGCATTTTCTTTACTTCAGGGGCTGAAGAATGTGTTGGAATACGTACAGCCAAATGACTGCTGTGGCTATTACTGTGCTTGCTCAGGGGAGCTATTCAAATGCCTCATTTATTGGAGCTTAATAGATTAAAAGTCCAAATTTAGTCTCATGATATAAGCCTAATCAAGTTCTAATTTGCATAATTTTCCCATAAGCAGCAATGGGAAATTTGGATAATTTATGTTTTAGCAGTTGCCAATCATGTGTTAAATAGTATTGTTGCATTTACTTATCAAAATATTTTTTATTGATCTTCACTTCATCTGACATTTGGCTTTCCCTGGCATTAAGAGAAAATTTAATTCATCTCATAGATGATGTAATATGAGTGTTTCTCTTGATTTTAAGATGTCTTTATAAATCATTTTTAACGGTGATCTTTCCCTTTTACAACATCATATTGAATACCTGTCTCAGCAAACCTAGATGACTCAGCTTAATTTATTTCCCTAGTTTAACATAGCATATGGATTTCTAACCATCATTTATAAGCACATGATAAAAGATAATTCGGCCTACCCTTTGAACCAATTCCTTTATGTTAAATCTTTGGCGGTCGGGTAGGCACTTATCTTCATTTCTCCATCTATTTTAGGGGATGTGATTGATAAGAATGTTCATCTCTCTCTCCCTGGAAGGGCTTGGGGACTTAACTAGGGAAGATTTAGAAAGTACTTTGTGTTTTCCTCTATGGAGAAGTACTGTAATAAAGCATTTATTATATGTGCTGAGTTGTGAGTGCTATGATACCAAAGCAAGTTAAGCATAACTACAGTGGGTCCCCGTTGTGATCTGTTTATTCTGTAAAAGTGAAAACAATGTAAGTATAATACTAGCTTTGGCCTCAAACCTGCCTGCCAGAGTGGAGGGAGAGACCATCACATGCAGAGTGCAGGTAGTATAGAGTGCTGTTATATGTAGGCTCTGACGATGGACACCAGCTACTTACCACCTGGATATGCTTGATGAAGTTATCAGACTGCTCGGAATTTTATTTTTATTATCTACAAAATGGGAATATTTTCAATCCCTACACTCATAGGGTTGTTAGGAATAAATGAGCTTGGCTCATGAAAAATCTCTTAATAAGCTCTGTCCCTTAATAAGAAGGAACATTGGTGTGAAGGCTGAGAGGAGTCTCTGAAGAAAATGTACCTCCTTTAAATCTGAGATCTGCTAATCTCTGCATTTGCCCTGGAGCAAATTGCTTACTGTGCTTCAGTTTTCTCATCTGTAAAATAGTATTATCTAGGTAAGATGGTTTTTCAGACTAAAGTTATTATATGAGCAGAATTTAGTACATAGTGATCACTCAATAAATGTTAGCTATATTTTTCCTTGAGCTTATACAGTATTTAGGCCCACCTTCTTCATTCTCAATTATCTTCATCTAGTTCTAGAACATTGTTGTCTTTCCTTGACATTGAGTGTTCTTTTCTAGTGCACTTGTGCCTACATTTTCCCAGCACCCTTTTCTAACCGTTCTGCAATAGATCTTGTCTTTTTCTGCTTGGAACCACATGGTGCCAGGTAGATGCTGTGCTTGTGTGTGTGTGTGAAGCAAGTACCCAAAACAATTAATAAAAGTGAAACCTTGATGATCTCCTTATTCCAGTGTCTCTTCTCCTTGCACTTCATAGGAAGAGGTCAAGTGTTTGTATTAAATTCTTTAATTCAAACCCATCCTGAAACTTCCATGTCCAATTTAACTAAAGCTCACTTAACCTTCCAGTAATTTTCCTGGCAGAGGCTGAGTGCCTCTAGCCCTCACATAGCCCATGTGGAAATGGGAAGTGGAAGATCAGGTCTAAAATAAAACACTCCCGAGAGGTGCTGGGGCTGCTATAAAGAAGTGAGAACCTTTTATACATTCTTCAAAATACCTAAAGAAAATCCTAGCTGTCCCTATTTCCGAAATCCTCCTTTCTTACATATTTTGGGCTATATTTTTATCACATTGCTTATTGCATTTCCATTAATTTCCCATGGTTTTCTCTATGTGAAAATTCCTTATAAAAAAATCTATCCGTGCTGGCTTGTGTGGCTCATTGGTTGGGCTTCGCCCCATGCACCAAAATGTTGCCGATTTGATTCCCGATCCGGGCACAGGTCAAATTGCAGGCTCGATCTCTAGTAATGGGCATGCTGAAGGTGGCTGATGGATGTCTTTCTCTCTCTCTCTCTCTCTCTCTCTCTCTCTCTCTCTCAAAATAAATAAGTAAATGAATAAAATACAAAACAAAAACCGATGAGAACCATATGTTTGATGCTGTATGGCTCTTTGGCTAGAAGTTTCCCCTCTCTAATAAAGTTGACTGAGCATCCTTGTCCTTAAAAACAAAAGCTACCTCAGTTTCTTATCTATAGAGAAGGGATGGTGATAGATGCTGTGCCTATCCACAAATATTTATCATGTACATAGTAAAATATTAATATCAGTAGTCAACATTTTTTGAGTACTTGCTTTCTAGCAAGCATTGCGCTAAATGTTTTTTTTTATTTTTTGTTAATCCTCACATAAGGATATTTTTTCCATTGCTTTTCAAAGAGAATGGAAGGGAGGGAGGGAGGGAGAAGAGAGAGCTGAAGAGAAAGAGAGAAACACTGATGTGAGAGACACACATTGACTAGTTGCCTTCTGAACATACCCTGACAGGGGGCCGAGAGTGAACCCAGGTATGTAGGTATGTGCCCTTGACCAGGAATTGAACCCGAAACCCTTCGGTGCTCAGGCTGATGCGCCAACCACTGTGAACACTGGGCCAGGGCTGCACTAAATGTTTTGAGCACACTATTTGATGTTATCTTTACAACTACCCTATGAGAAGATACTTTCAGTTTATAGATAAAGAATTGGGGGCTTGAAGAAAATGTGTGCCATGCATACAGTTATGTGGTAATTAGTAGATGAGGCAGAGTTTGAACTCATGACATTTGACTGTAAAGCCTACTCTGTTTCTTCTCTATTGGCCAGGCATTCTGTAGACAACCTGGAAATTTAAAGAAATAGAAAACCCAGTCTCTGGTCTAAAGTTCTCATACAGCATAGGATGCGACCATGCTTGGCAAAGGGCCTGCTTGGGCTCATTTATGCCTCTGCCAAAAGAATAGAACAGATAACCTAAGCTAGCCACATCTGCCCCTGGGGATTGGAAAGGGGAGGGGTATTCAGTTTAAGGAAATTGGGTATTCTTTGGAGGCCACAGTTAGCTCAAAGCTTGCTTCCCATGTCCATGACCAGCAGAGAGCAATGGAGACACATTTAAAGAATCCAGAGACCATCTCAGTAAGAACCAGGGCTGTAGATCACTGAATATGAATCTTTTCCTGACTGAGAATTTTTCACTTCATCTCTCCAATGTCATCATTTTTACTCACCTATTCTGGGGAAATAAGTGTTGTTTCTAAAACTGGTTTCCCAAGTGTTAGTTTAATCAATGAAAGGAGTGTTTTCCAGCTTCACTTTCTCTAGTTGTATAGAATCCCTATAGTTTACTCCATGCCCCTGTGGAGAGAGAATGAAAGTTCAACCAAAGATGTGTCCACTGCAGCAAAGAACAATGGGAGAAAGGCATTCAGAGACCTGGACACAATTTGGACTTGTCCTTTTATCAACTGCTGCTCTGACAAATGGGGTAGATGACATCTAGTGGCATCAAAGGCAGGCTTGCCTCATCCCTTCAGATGGAAGGCGGCTGAATTCTATTTTCTCCAAGATCACTTAAGGAATCTGCCATTTCAACCACAATCTTACCATATTAGGACTTGTGTGAGAGAAACAATCTAATAAATTCTGTTCATCTTTAACACAACTCTACATCCGAGGGGGGGAGGGAGAGGACAAAGTATATGTATTTCGTCTTTCTGTTTGCTCTTAAAAATGTGTGACTTGAAAAGTATCCAAAGAGAAAGAGACATTAAAGTTGCTGATGTTTTCTTGCCAACCAAAGCACCCTGTCCTTGTGGTCATGCGTAGGAGAGAGAAGGACCTTTAATGGAGGGGTGTCTTTGGACACCCACCATAGTTTGTCAGTTTGCAGATGCTAATGGAACCAGGCTTGGTGACTGAAGGGGAAAATGGGATATGAAAGCAAAATGAAAGAGGCCCTTGAAGCAAGCATGTCATTTCTAAATGAAGGTTTCATGCAAAGGGATTGAATCTTTTCACAGCTGCAAATGGGATTTTTAAATAAGATGAAATAAAAGGACACTTTGGCTCGTTGCAGGTTCTATAATGAAATACAGTTTTCCTAATACCATGGGACCCGCATTTCTCCCTGTTTTACAGTGCTATTCCTTGACGTACAAACTGGTATTTTCTCAAGTCAGCATTTGATGATGGATGTCAAAATACAGGCCATGCATTATGCATATAGCATTGCCGATTTAAGGTGTTTACTTGTCAAGTTGAAGAAATTAAAAAACGTCACATCCACTGAATCTGCGCAGCTGTCACTTGCAGTTTTTCATGCTTTTGAATGAAACTTCTGATGAAAACAGTTTAGTTTCCCCTTCACTATTCTGGGGCAAGGAAACAGCTGGCATTCAACATGCATGTTCTTGGTTGTGTGATTGGCTGAGACACATGCATTCCAAAGTTCAGAAAGGTGGACATTATGCTATAATTGAAAATTACTTATACGCTGTAATTGAAAATTATTTACCGTGTACATAGTATGTCAATATAAAGAATAACATTGAGTTCAATCAGGGAATGAAAAGTAAATAAAACTTCTTTTCTTTCTGACAGTATGGCATTCAATAGCATGAAATTTATATATGGAAGAGCAGAAAATAGGCAAGCACTTTTATCTTTTCCTGGCATTTTGTGCATCATGCACCTCCCAAACAGGCAGTTTTTGAGAGCACCTGTCATTTCCTCCCTGAGAGGGAGTTGCACACACCATCATTCCAGAGTCAAGCCCATCTTGTCACATTACTGCAGAGTAAGTAGGAACACTGGTCACACAATCTACTTGGAATTTTGTCCTTGGGAACTTAATAAGTGACTTTGTGTCTGTAAATCTCTAATTCATTGATGAGCCCACATAGCAGTCCTTCAAGGGCAAAGAAGAAAAAACAAAGTGAATGTGTCTGCCTGTCCTCTAAGGTAGAGGAGCGGATGGGACCTGGCAGCCAGCACAAAGCTGATGTACCACTTGCCGTGTGCTTCTCTTGGTTAAATTAATTTTCACTGCATGAAGGTGTGAGGTAAATTAATGTCTATGCTCATCCTTAAAAAGGCAGCCATTCAGCCTAGCTGGGATGGTTTCTCACCCTCACTAATCTTGGAGTTCTGGCTGGGTTAAGCTCATCCTAATATATACTTGGGATTTGGGTCTGAGGCCCAAAGAAACCCAGACCACAAAATCATAAATCAAGCAAGCTAGTTTTCAGTTCACTGTACCCACTTCTATGTTAAGAGACCTGTGTTAGGTACACTGGGAAGTTCACGAATCCTCTCTGAGCAAGTGGCATATGCATCAGTCAGGATGATTTTAGCTGCAAGTATAAAAACAAAACCCAACTAATTTTAAAAAAGCAACTAATTTTGGCTTAAACCAAAGGATATATATATATATAACCATCTTACCTCAGGATTTCTTCCTACAGGAGATTTCATATATAAATGTGTGTGTCTGTGTATGTGTGTGTGTGTGTGTATATATATATATACACACACAAACACACACACTAGAGGCCCAGTGCTGTACCCTCTCCAATCTGGGGCTCCTTGAGGGATGTCTGACCACCCATTTAGGTCTGATCCCACTGGGATTGGGCTTAAACTAGCAGTTGGATATCCCTCTCACAATCCAGGACTGCTGGCTCCCAACTGCTTGCCTGCCTCTGCCTGATTGCCCCTACCGCCTCAGCCTGATCACCCACTAACCACTCCCTTTCCAACCATGCCTTTACTGTTCCCTGGCTGGCCCAATTGCCTCTAACTGTCCTCCCCTGCAGGCCTGGTCTCCCCAACTCCCCCCTGCTGGACTGGTCATCCCTAACTGTCCCCCTAACTACCCTCCCCTGCAGGCCTGGTTGCCCCCAGGTCACCCCTAACTATCCTCCATGCTTGCCTGATCACCTACAACTTCCCTCCCCTGCAGGCCTGGTCACCCCCAACTGCCCTCCTCAGCTGGCCTGGTCCTCCCCAATTTCTCTCTCCTGCTGGCCTGGTCCCCACCAACTGCCCTCCCCTGCGGATCTGGGGTCCCCCCCATAACTGCCATCCCCTGAAGGACTGGTCCCCCACAAACTTCCCTCCTCTGTCAGCCAGGTCACTCCTGACTGCCCTCCCTGCTTGCCTGATCACCCACAACTGCCTCCCCTGCAGGCCTGGTCTCCCCCAACTGCCCTCCTCTGCCAGCCTAGTTTCCTCCAACTGCCCTCCTCTGCTGGCCTGGTTCCTCACCAACTTCCCTCCCTTGCTAGCCTGATCTCCCCCAACTGCGCTCTTCTGCTGGCCTGGTCACTTCTAACTGCCACAACTGCCCTCCCCTGCAGGCCATCCTGTGGTGGCCATCTTGTGTCCACATGGGGGTAGCCATGTTGTGTCTTGGAGTGATGTCAATTTGCATATTACCCTTTTATTAGCTAGGATATGTATATAGTTAATATAGAATTTATTTATATATATAATTAATTTATATGAAATCTTATTATTCTATACATATAATCATATATGTGTGTGTGTGTGTGTGTGTGTGTGTGTGTGTGTGTACTGAGTGGCCAAATTATTATGATCTCTGAAAACATAATAATCTGGCCATTCAGTGTGTGTGTGCGTGTTTATATTAGAGGCCTGGTGCTTGAATTCATGCATGGGTGGGGTCTGGCCAGCCTGGCCAGGGGGAGGGGACATGGGTGGTTGGCTGGTCTGCCTGCTGGTCGAACTCCTGCTTGAGGGGACAATTTGCATATTAGCCTTTTATTTAATAAGATATACACTGAGTGGCCAGATTATTATGCATTCAGAGATCATAATAATCTGGCCACTCAGTGTATATATGAAATCTCCTGTAGGAAGAAATCCTGAAGTCAGTTGGTGTGGGTTCCAGGGCTAGTTCGTTAAGAACTCAAGGACTGCTCTTCCTGTTGTTCTGTCCTTCATCATTCAGTTTGGCCAATATCATTAAGCTGACTTTGTCCTCAGCTTGTGCCCATCCTAATTATGATTTGGCTGCCACAGTTCCAGGCACTACAGGCACAAAAGCAATGTCTAGTGGATTAAAAGAGAATCTCTCTTTCTACATAATTGTTTTTAAAAGCAAAGAAACAACTCCTAAAAGCCCCCAAGCAGATTCTCAACCACTTCTCCTTGGCCAGAATTATGTCAAAAACCTAGGTAAGCCTCCCTGGCAAGAGAAAAAGCAATCAATGGGTTTATGAAAACAAGATAGGTTAGGTCATGCTATACTGACAACAAACAAATCTCAGTATCTTAAAGCAATACAGATTGCTTGTTCCCTCATTCAGAATGCTGTGTGGGTCTGGGCTGCTGTCCAGGACTGCTTCTCAGACTTCTCTACAGTTGCATGGTCTGGGAGGACAGGCAGTAGGTTGATTTGTACCAGAAGTCATGATATGCATGGTTCTGTTCACTTTTTTTTTGGATCAGAACATTTCCTATGTTGCCTGGTCACATCAAACTTCAAGGAGGCCCTTGGGTATAATTCTCACATGTGCCTGCATGGAGAGGGGAACAAAACTCTCTGAGCAAGATCAACAATTGTTGTAGAGAATGGTTTTTAGAGAACTATCAAAATGGACTACAATTATTTCAATAGTTTCCTACTTTGTTCTTCTCAAAACAATTCATCAGAGTTTATCCTGGGAGTGCTAATTGTTGACCTATAAATAATACATATGCTACTTTTTTATTGTATATATACCATGAACTCTCATTATTTCTAAATTTTCCACAAAACTGAATTTTCTGCTTTCTCTTTTTACTTCCCACCAGGGTTCACACCTCCAGGAATGGACAGAACCTCGCCAGACAACAGCCCAGTGCACGGGATGTTGCGTCAGCCATCCATCACAACTGGAGTCAACATCCCCATCATCACTGAACTAGGTAGGGGTGAATGGCAGCCGTGGACAGGCTTTTTAGTTATCTCTTCCAACCTTGTCAGATAAGAGGAGGTTGACCTGTTTTTTTAGCTCCTTCAAGACAGTAGACTCTAGTGGGATTTATTTAGAGGAGATTGAAGAAAGCTTGTGTAGAAATATCAGATTAGCAAAAGGTAAAACTGATCTATGTTTCCTCTGAGATGAATAGACAGTTTCCTTCATCTGGGCACTGTTTTAAAAGAATATGTGATGACGGATTTTACATTGGGGCATAAATCAGGGCAGGGCGAAGAAGGAAGGAAAGGCATAGCCCATGGACTCTTGGTAATGTTCATGGGAAGCACCTCTGGACAGCTCCTATAGTCAGAACTCTCCACTGAGACACAAAGTTCCATCTCTAAGCAAATCCTATTTGGAAAACTGGGGAGAAGTGTTGGCCCAATATGTCATAATGCTCCATTTAATCTGTCCTAACTGAACTTCTCAGACAAAGGCTATTTTCAGTGAATGCCACTCGGGTCCAAAAGTGATGGGGTTTTTGAGGGCCATGATTGTTGACCAGTAGAATCCTACTTTTTACTTGGCCATGACACTTCCTGCTTCCACTATAAATGCTAACCTACCTATGGTTCAGGTCCTGGGTCCCTTTACTTTAAAATGTTTCCTCTGTTATTCCCTCACTCTCTTCTTTTTCTGTACTTTCCTCCACTCCCTTTCCCTAACCCTTAAATGCTGTATCCAATTAGCTAAACCTGGCAAGTTGCCTTTGGTATCAGTCAATCAGGAAAAAAACAGTGGGACGCACATTCTAATGATAACTGAACTGGGTAAGAAGCACTGTTTTCCTTTACATCAGTATCTCTTTTGTTCTGTTGTTGGTGTTCCCAGCCATCATCAGCTTGTTTTTTTATTTCGCCGGCTGTAACAGAAAGGCTACCCCATGGCACTGCTTTGAATGTGTTTTATTTGTGGCTCTGGTTGGAATTGACTGTCTTGTTCTGGCCTTTCTTAATGATTTCCCCCCACACGGCACCAGGGAACCTTTGATCACACCCATCTGACCTGGCAGTTGTTTTCAAAGCATCTTTGCTCTAATGCATTTTCTTTGGCCTGGGCTTTGTGTGTGTGTGTGTGTGTGTGTGTGTGTTTTTTTGTGTGTGTGTGTGTGTGTTTTCTTTTCCACATGTCTCCCTGCTCTCCCGCCTTCTCCCTTATACTCCTCTTCCAACACACTGTCAGCTTGACTGACATGTCTTCACAGCTCTCAGAGGAAGTCAAAGGAAAAATATAAAAATTTTAAGATAAGAAACCTAAGATAGTGCCTTCCCTCCAGCTGTTTATTTTCCTTTATTCTGACTTTATTTGCCTTTTTTTTTTCATACTAGGCCCCTTTTCAGAAGCTCTGGTTCTAAATCTATAAAAGCAACAGGCTCCTAGGGGACCTTTCCTTTCCAAAGCAGATTTCAGGAATGGGGCCAAGAATGAGGTTAGCAGTATGGGGGGCACAGCCCTGACCCCTCCCTGCTGGCCCAGAACCTGCTTTAGGAGATTCAGAGTGGACTCACCAGGAAGACAAAGGGCCAGGTCATGATTGCATTTGTCAAGCCCTTCCACGGGTGCCCATGTCTTGGTTAATTCCTCTGAAAGGCACCCATCAGCAGCAGGTCTCAGAACTGGGGATTGATCTTCTAAATAGAGACAGCGAAAGTGCTGCTCGGCAGAGGGCTGGACAGAGAGGTGGGAGCATCTGCCTTCAAATGACTCACAAATGAAACTAACATGCCATTTTCTTGGCCCCCAAATATATTTCAAAATAAAAGAGCAGCTTTTAACACAGTAATCTTGCTTGCAAGGTGTCTAGGAACTAAGGAATAAATTGTCCACCACTCAGCACCACATTATTGTAGATGTAGCTATTTATCAGGACAAATTCGCTCGGGTCAAGGAGTATCACATATTTTTAGTTTCTACCAGTGGAAGAGGTGTCTTTTCATGTTTAGAGAAGTTGGCTGAGAGCCTCGGTTTCGGGAATGCTCTGCCCCAAATCTTAGTGTTGTCAGAGAGCCAAGGAGCTTCTTTTCAACCTCTGGTTGGAAAATCCAAATGTGTCCATCTCAAAAGTCTTCAGAGCATTTCAGAATTCTAACTTAGGAATTGCTTTTCCCATTTGGAACTCACGTGCTGTCAGCTAGCTAGGACATCTTTTTTTAAAATATATTTTATTGATTTTTCATAGAGAGAAAGAGAGAGGGATAGAGAGCCAAAAACATCAATGAGAGAGAAACATTGATAAGCTGCCCCCTGCACAACCCCTACTGGGGATGTGCCCTTGATCAGAATCGAACCTGAGAACCTTCAGTCCGCAGGCTGACATTCTATTCACTGAGCCAAATCAGGGCTAGCTAGGACATCTTGACCTGTGATTAGTAGAAGAAAAAAGAAACAGCTTCGTGCCCCAAATCTGAGGCAACAATTCAGGCCTTCAATGAGCATAATTGAATCTCATGAGGCTTTTGTCCTCACCAGATGTCTTCCATTAGCTCAGAAAACTTCCCATGTTCCCATGATGCTCATTGCCTATGCCTTCGACTTTAAGCCCACTTTTTCTAATTGTCAGACCACCTTGGGCAAACATACAATCGTTCTCTGACCACCTCACCTCCCCAGTCCTCACAAATATTTACTATTTGCCTACTACATGTTTTGAGATGTGTTCTGCATACTCCAAGCCAAGCAAAATGCGCTTTGAAAACCACAGAGGATGCTAAGGTCAAACAAACTTTTAAAATTGTGTAGTATATTCCAGTCATCCCCCATTTGGAAAGTTCCAATTGATGTTGATGAGCCCAAGTCCCCTTGAAGTCCCATAGGAAGGATCATTTTAAAGCTGTTCAACTTGCCTGTTTCCTAGGGAAGTGATTGTTTTAAGCATCTCTTAGCACCTGCATAATGACTGTTCTGTAACATAGGATGAGGGTCACACTGGCTGTCCTCCTCCTGAGACTGGGTACCCTA
The DNA here is from genome assembly GCA_011751065.1 of Lasiurus cinereus. NCBI lineage: Eukaryota > Metazoa > Chordata > Mammalia > Chiroptera > Vespertilionidae > Lasiurus > Lasiurus cinereus. Next base: position 1,870,069 of record JAAGEH010000367.1, read on the forward strand.
GAAGAGTGCACAGGATTTTCACTGAACCCTGGCTCACACCCTAATTGTCACACCCAGTGAGTCAAACTCCAGCTAATTGAAAATTTAGACTCACCTCTCCCTGCTTTGGCTACTTCCCCTCCAAATCTAGTACCAGCCCTTCCTCATCATCATGAAAAGAGGTAACCAATGCTTCTCCTTTTGGGTGTCCATACACACTCCCTCCTGAACTATTACAAATAATACCACGTCCTCTGCATGTTGTCCCAGGTCACATTTTTTGATTCACAAAGTAGGAAGACTCAACAGTGGCCAACCCACAGCATGCTTGCGGGTACATGGGAGGATGGGAGAAACTATGAGTTGACCCTGGTAGGATCCCTAAGTAGGCCTTATGAGCTTCTGAAAACTGGGGATTTCCAGAAGTAAGGAGTGGACTGAAGGTTTAGTGTCAGAAAGGTGATTCTAAGAGCAGCTGACATCTGTCAAGATGCTGGGCCAAGCATAGTGGTATCCTGGCAACCTCACAGGAGGAGCTGTCATGCCCCATCTGCAGAAGGAGATACTGAGGTGTGCAGTGATGATCTACAGAGGGAGTTAGTGTAGAGCCTGAACCCAAAGCCTGCTTGTCAGACCCTGCTTTCACCCACGAGCCTATGACTCAGTGCTGCTGAGACCATGAGGACCCAGATGTGATAAACTGAGGAAGACCAGAGCCAAGATTTCTCCCTCTTAGAATCTTTCTCTAGGGAAAGTGTCATTGAAACATAATTCCATGCTTAGCTTTCGATCCTATTATCATTTATTCTGATTCATACAATACATAAACAAAGGTTAGAAAAAAATGGTTACCCAAAATGTTACTTTGGGGGGAAAAACTACCCTAGGAAAGAGAATTAGCTACTGATACTTTAGAAAGGAATCAGAAAAAGGAAACTGAATCTGTTCTTTTTCTAAAAGCACAATAATTTTTCTAGAAATTACTAGTGCTCTCTTCCCCCAACCATGTCTTTCCTGCACTGTTACTTGCTCTGCAAAACTGATCATTGAAGTCAAGATGGGAAGGGAAATCAATTTGTCATTCAATTTGTAATAAGTTAAAGGCATCTCAGTGACACAGCCAATCAGACTGCACACGCAAGCTGGAAGAATCCTTGAGGAATCTTCAGACGGGATAAAACACAGCACCCAGGGCTGCAGAAGCAGAAGCACAGGAAAGACAGCTATTTAGGAGAGGCAAGGGAGAACGTGGGCATTCCAGGCGCCTCAGATGCAGAGCACGTCTCTGTCAGCTGCTTGCTGGAGGCAGCTGGCAAACACCTCATGTGGGGTTGCCTTTGTATTAGCATGGCTTGTGGGGTGTCCCCTGATTCAGGGCTGGGGACACCAGCCACTACCCAGGCAGCTCTTGGGGCAAGGTGTGGGTTGTGCCTGCCTGCGGATGAATTCTTTGCTCATGGCCTTTGTTGTGTTCCCAGTCAATTGCTCTTCACTCTTAATAGGTTGCTTTCTTTCCCTTGTGGCTAAACTTACCATCCAGCATGGCTTATCCTGGCTACTCATTCCTGAAATATGTCCTTCTCTCAAAGGGCTTGGCTACCAAAAACACTGCAGGGTGTTTTTCGGTCGTGATTCTAAAACTATACCAAAGGACTGACCAGCACTGTCGCTAGTCTTCCCACAGCCTGCTATGGGCAAGCCTGTTTGAATGCATTGCCCTCCGGATCTCAAAAACTGGAACAGTTAGGAGGAGCAGTCCCTTGAGTCCCACGGGCCCACCCCCAAACCCATCCACAGCTTCTCCCATGCTTTCCTTTCCAGTGACCTCATTATTTCTAAACTACTAGCCTGCTCTTCCTCTGGTTTTGCTGACTGTGTGTAGTTTTTTTTTTTTTTTAGCTAATTCTTATTTATGCTTTTTCTAGTGAATGATACTAATGTTCAGTTTCTGGACCAAGATGATGACGATGACCCCGACACAGAACTGTACCTCACGCAACCATTTGCCTGTGGGACAGCATTTGCCGTCAGCGTCCTGGACTCTCTCATGAGTGCGGTGAGTGGGTGCGGGATTCAGGAGTGGAGACCTCCTGAATGAGGGGGTACAGGGTTGGAGGTGAATTGCTGTGGAGCCTGGAAGGGGATCCCGACATTCATCAAATTATCAAGCACATAAATGTTGATTCAACTTTTGAAGGTTCAAAGAAGACTACGAATAAATATAGGTGAGCACTTGACCTGGTCTCAGAGTTGGAGATTCCATAAAGAAATGATACACATTTTATATCAAAATCTGACCAATAAAGAGGGGAGATTTTGTGGGGAACAGTATCCCCTAAAGAGGAAAACAAATGTAAAGGGCTTGATGTGATTGAACCTGACAATCTCAAGGAAGATAGAGAAAGCTTGTGTGGGTCAACCACTGTGAGAGAGGGATACGGGGACAAGGCAAGGTTGGTTTGTGTTTTTTAATCCTCATCCTAGACCTGCTAAGAGAGAGAGAGACAGAGAGAGAGAGAGAGAGAGAGAGAGAGAGAGAGAGAGAGAGAGAGAAATATCAATATGAGACACATCCATTGGCTGCCTTCCATATGTGCCCCACCTGAGGATCAAACCCGCAACCCAGGTATGTGCGCTGAACAGGAATTAAATCAGCAACTTTTGGCAGCAGGGGATGATGCTCAACCAACTGAGCCACCAAGCCTGATGGTCTATGGTCTTTTTATTTAAAGAGCGATGAGGAGGCACCGAAGGGTTTGGAGCTGGAAAGTGTTGTGATCAGGTTTACATGCTAAGGGGACTGCCTGGGCTGGGCTGTGGAGGATGGTTCGGGCAGCAGGAAGTCTGAGGAGGAGGTTCCCATAGCTCAGAATAGGATAGAGCTGCAGAGAGAAGGGAGTTGTATAGATTTCAATGGTGTTTGTTGGTAAAATTGAAAGGACTTGGTAATAGATTGAATATGAAGAGAACAAAGTGTCAAGGGTGACTCCTAGGTCAGTGTCAGTCACTGAGACATGAGTTGTGCATGAGGACCTGGCATGAGGGTGAGCCCCAACTGTTCTTTGTGGCAGGGAAGGACTGGAGTGGTGACAGAGAGTGGAGGGACCAAAAGCATCTTTAGTTTCTCTATAATTGATGTGCATTGTTTTATTCACTTTTGAGACTAAAAGTAAAGAACAATTGAAAAATAGGTCGCAGCTAATTGGAGCCATCCTGAACTGTAAAAGCAGACATTTGAATGGATCATAACCTGCATACTGTGACATGTTCCCACTGAGTGTCTTTATTTATTATATAGAAAAGGCTTTATATTTTGGAATTTGCAAGTTCACAATTTTTGAAAATGCAGACATAGACCGGATAAACACTGATCTTTGGCGAATCCATGAGAAAAGAGTTTTATTGAACACATTAAGATCATAAGCATAACTCAGAGAGGTTTTATACACATTCATTTCTTAAAGAGCTTAAGAAGGCTATTCTCCTGAACATGTTATACAACTGATATGCTAATTACACGTTATTCTCATCTATTTATCAAAGACTATCCCAGAAGGACCTCTATTTGAAGAAAGAAAAAAAATAAAAAGATTTTTAAGACTTATTTAAGTTATTGTATATTGCTGAGTATGGTCCAACTGCAAGTATATCTGAGTTAAAAATCAGAAATATGGATTTAAAAATAATTATAAAATATCATTTATCTGAATTAAGGCTGACTGGGCTCCATGCCATACCACCGCTTTCCAAGCCAAGAAGGAAAGGAAGTAGTTCCCAGGGAAGGTCTTTCTTGGTTTCCCAGGCTGTGATCTTCCTGATGACGTGAGGATATTGAGCCCAGCCTGACCACCTGCTGGTGTTGGGGGGCTCAGTTGGAACAGCCTCCGATACAGAATGATAGAAGCTGGAGGACATGCTTGTTACACTACAGTATTCTCTACAATGGTTCTTCTAGTCTCTAAATTCCGTTTCCAGCAGAATTTCTGTAATTTGTCTCTTTGAAAATGTCATTTTACTTCTGATCCTAATTTGAGAGATTATAGAAAGCTGTTCTCACTAGGAGATAATTAAACTGCTTATTTTTATTTTCAGATTTGCAAATACATTATTAAATATTATTTAATTCAAAATTATTTATGTTTTGACATACCAGACATTCAGTATATGCCAGAAAGGACTAGCTTACATAATTTTCAAAGCCGTATTAAATCAAGTGATGGGCCCTTCTGAGCATGGATGTTGGTTGATGACACAGGCCACTACACCCATGAAACCAGCCCTGGATCCAAGGAATAAATTTGGTTTTGAGCCCTGGAGAACTTCAGCTCTACACAGCCAAGGGGACACGTTGGCCATGGGGTGGGGGTGGGGACACTGGATCTTCACCTTCTGATAAAATCTTATCTGTGATTTCTTTGCATTCCACTCCAACCCTAATTAATTAAAAGGAGAGAGAGAGAGAGAGAGAGAGAGAGAGAGAGAGAGAGAGAGAGAG
>JAAGEH010000367.1:1874552-1938376 GCA_011751065.1 Lasiurus cinereus
GAGAGAGAGAGAGAGAGAGAGAGAGAGAGAGAGAGAGAGAGAGAGAGAGTGTCAAGGACCAAGATGGGTGGACAGAAATATAAATTGAGACAGTGAGACACCTCCAAGCAGCAGGAGCTGGAGGTAAGCGTGCATCACAGGCATTCGCTTACAGGCAGTGTCACAACATCCACACACGTCTCTTTAAATGATACTCTCTGTTTCCTAACACACCTCCCAGAATTGCCATTTAATCACGTATCTAAACATCCCCTGAATATTGTCCTTCATAACTCCACTCCTGCTGCTTACCGCTTCATTTGTTCAAAGAATAATGTTTTCATTCATCACAGGAAATCCTGGAACAGATAGGGATGTTGCAGACATGGCCTCATGGCTTTTCACTACAAATCCACAGCAGAAACACGTGGCAAGAGGGAATAATTATGCTTATGGACTCATGCTTCTAAGAAGATCACAACTAAAAATTGTATTTTTCAGAACAACAGCTTGCTGCTCACACACACACACACACACACACACACACACACACAAACACAAAAGGAAGCCTCTCTATAGTTAGAGCTGAAATGGGCACAGGGGTATTCAGATTTCTTTTCCCTACTACCCTACTACTACCACTTCCCCCATCCTCATCCTGGATTTGAGTTCCACCCGGAGTCTCTCTAGAAAGAAAAGTTATGAACTCAAGAGCCAAATTGCTTACACGCTGTTCCCAGCATCCCAATTTACCGTCTCTGTTCCCTTAACTTCTTTGTGCCTCAGTTTCTTATCTTTAAAGTGGGGTGATAATAGTACCTATATCATGGGACTGTTGAGGTGATTTAATGAGATAAGGTTGTAAAGTGATTAGTGCAGAATCTAGCACATGACAAGCTCTATATGTACTTGTTATTAAGCAGTACATTTGGGCTTACTGAAGGCCAGGCAGTGAAGAAGAAAAATGAAGAACCAGCCCTCACGTTGTCCCAACCTTCATTCTAGTACAAGCAGCAGTAACCAAGTAAGGACATGAGTACCATCAGGTAGGGATGGCTGATTTGAAGTACATGAAATAGTTTCAGTGGGTTTGGAAATCTGTTTTAGCCAAAGTGGTCACAATCATGGTGTCTCAGGCATAACTCTGACACTTACATTGAAAAATCAGAAGAGATGGGGGAGCCTCCTTTTCCCAGGTGAAAGAAAGGCAAGACTTGAAAATCAGTGATGAGCTGGGTTTTATTTGTCTGAGGGGGCTGGGTGAAGAGCACTGTGGTTGGAATGTGATAGACCTGGGAGGGGGATACCAAGACGCAGTCAGACATGCCATCGGCCACACCACGCAGGCTGAGTACAAAAGGCCACGTCTGGTCAAGTTTTAAGTCTGGGCTTAGATACTTCAGTCTTGGTTAGAGGATGCTCCTTTTGGATACTCCCCAGCCTTAGAATGTGACCTTGGGAAGCTGGACGTACGTGATTGACTCTCTTAATTGTACTTGCATTAAGGGCCGAACCCCTGAACTGTGTCATGGAGAAGACCAAGTTCTCGGTGAGCCTTGTGAAGTAAGGTCCATTAACAAATTACTCTTCCATCCTGGGCAGCAAAGCTGGGGTGGTGTCAGTGTGGCAAACGGTAATATATTCTGTTGGGCTCAGAACATGCCATTCTGTCACATTAGACCAGGCAGGCCCAGAATTGGAAAAAAAAAATCAAATAGTTCTCATCCCTCATGAAAGAAAAATACTAAAAATAAAATCCACACCATGAAAACTAGGAAATATAAAAAATGGCAGCTATGACATGGAAAATGACAATTTTAGAGCAATTATAAACGAAAGGCAAAGTGCCATTAAAGTTAAGGCAATGTTATTAAAAGATGTGTTAATTTTCAGTTAAATTTTCTATAAAAGACCAATTAGTTTAAAAGCCTTGACAGCATTAACTGTGAAACATAAGCTCTGGTAATTATACTGTAAAAAAATAAAAAGAGGAAGATGCTCCGGCACATTGGAGACACACTGGCAGAGGGGTGTCCACAGAGCGGCTAGATGGCGCTGCGGGCTCAGAGTTCCAGGTTGCAATCCATGGCCCTTCCCCAGCATTTGTTGGTTTACTCAATGCCCACTACTGGGTCTACTTACAGGATCTGAGAATCATCATTTAGAGGCCACCAGGCCACACATATGATGTGGTTCAGCTCTGTTATCAGAGAGGAGAACACAGAGGCACAGAGAAGGAGATTTTCTACATTGGTCGCATTGCTTGTTGGTTGTTCTTTTTATGAACTAACTTTTATTGAGTTTTCATTGTGCATTCCAAGTTACACAAATTATCTCATTTAACATTATCCTATAAGCTGGGTTTATTTCCTTTGTGTGTATGTGCGTTTGTGTGTGGTTTTGGTCCTTTTTTTAAAAAAAATCATTTTATATGGATGAGAAATACAAGGCACAAAAAATAACAAAAAATTTCCATTATTATATTTATTGAATGGCAAAGCAAGGAATTAAAACCCTACTAAATTCTGCAGTCTATATATCAGGGATGTCATGTTGCCTGACCATCGTAGTTGAAAGAAGGACTCCCCTGTTCCTTAGACTCCATAGATCTCCTGATTCCAGGCACTGAGCAGGACCCCAGCTTCCTCAGTTTTCAGAAGCTCCTCAATGTCCATGTGACACAGGATATGTCATAGAAGAGGCCCCTGCCCAAAGCATCCCTGGAGACTGTTCTGACTGGGCTGGAGGTTCTGGGCAAGATCCCTCCTAAGGCTCCTAGGACAGATGTCCTGGACATGGTTATGGTGAGGCCCAGAGAAGACCACCAGTACCACACACACACACACACACACACACACACACACACACACACACACATTACAGTACTCTCTTTAGAATTGTTTTGTCAATTTTAGCATTTCTGTTAACCCAGAAGAGAATTGTGCCTTCTGGGTCAGGCGACCGTAAAGAGGTTGTTTCAGCTGGCAGATCCACAAGAATAAAGTCTTAGACAATTGGCATGTGAGATACTAGCACCAAGTTCCGTGCATGATGCTGAGATTGCCACTTCCTATGCAGAAAGACCACTTTATACTTTGTGAATGGTCACAAAGGTTTTTGTGACTTCCAAATGGACATCTTTTTCCTGGGAAAGCACTGTCTTCCCACCAAGTTACTCACATCACAGAGACCTTGATGCATACTCAGAACACACCCATATGCAACGCTCAAAGTACTTCTCTGCAGGTGAGTACAGAGGCTTTGCAACAGAAGCCAGAGTACTTTGCCACAGAAAGGCGTCATTATTCTCTGCCATAGCAGGCAGTGCTACCCGCAGCACTGCTCCTTGATGCCTGCATGGAGAAGTCAAGCATAGAGATCTGGAACAGACACAGTGCCAGCTCAGAGGGCAAAGAATTGTGTCCAGAGTTGTCTTACAGAGTTGATCAGATACCTATAAAACCCTGCAATCCACCCTGAAATTATACTCAGTGATAATTTTGAAAGTGACACACACTTAGAATAGCACACAATTACAGGCCAAACCAAGACCCAGGGCTTAATAGATGCTCAATAAATGTCAGCGACTGATAGATAAAAAAGATGACATTGTTTCAGTAACTGATTTCAGCACAGAAGGGGAAACAAGTCCTAAAGTTCAGACAACACTATCACCTTTCATGTTGACGTTCTAGATGTATCCTTGCAAAGCAGAACTTACAACGCTCTTTGTTTAAACATCACTGACTGTATTTTTATTAGAAAAGTTATTCATATTTAGTGTGGACAATTTGGAAAGCAGAGAAACATATAAAGAAGAAAATTTAAATGAAATGAATTCCTCAAAACCCAAAGATAAGGGTGGTTAATATTTTGGTATATCTCCTTCCAGGTGAGTAGGTAAATATGAAATCATCCAGTGTTATATCCAATTTTCATTTGTTTGTTGACTATTTGTATTTATTTTGGGAGAGAGATATATGCTTATTTAAGTTTATTTATCCATTAGGAAAAGGTAATTTGTATTTATGTTGCTGAATTATAAGATTTTTTTAAATTAAATCTTTATTATTCAGATTACTACATTTGTTTCTCTTTTTTCCCCTCCATAGGTCCCCTCCACCTGGCTCCCACCCTTCCCTCTACCCTTACCTCCACCCTATGGATCAGTCCGTAGGTGTGATTTTTGTCCCGTCACTCCCTGTACACCCCTCCCCCCATCCCCCCTGAGAATGATCAGTCCACTCCTTTTCTGTGCTCCTGATTCTATTATATTCACCAGTTTATTCTATTGATCAAATCTTCAATTCCCTTAATTTTCAGATTCACTTGTTGATAGATACGTATTTGCTGTTCATAATTTTTTATCCTTTATCTTTTTCTTCTTCCTCTTCTAAAAGAGTACCTTTCAGCATTTCATATAATACTGGTTTGAAGTTGAACTCCTTTAGCTTTTTCTTATCTGTGAAGCTCTTTATCTGACCTTCAATTCTGAATGATAGCTTTGGTGGATAGATTATTCTTGGTTGTAGGTTCTTGCTATTCATCACGTTGAATATTTCTTGCCACTCCCGTCTGGCCTGCATCGTTTCTGTTGAGAAATCAGCTGACAGTCGTATGGGTGCTCCCTTGTAGGTAATGAACTGTTTTTCTCTTGCTGCTTTTAATATTCTCTCTTTGTCTTTTGCTCTTGGTATTTTAATTATGATGTGTCTTGGTGTAGTCCTCTTTGGATTCCTTTTATATGGGGTTCTGTGTGCTTCCTGGACTTGTAAGTCTATTTCTTTCACCAGATGTGGGAAGTTTTCAGTCATTATTTCTTTAAATAGGTTTTCAGTATCTTGCTCTCTCTCTTCTTCTGGCACCCCCACATTTCTAATGTTGGTACGCTTGAGGTTGTCCCAGAGGCTCCTTACATTATCTTCACAATTTTGGATTCTTTTCTCTTCTTGCTTTTCCAGTTGAGTGTTTTCTGAGTCTTTATATTTCAAGTTTTTGACTTGATTCTTGCCTTCCACTAGTCTGCTGTTAGGTCTCTGTATAATATTTTTTATTTCAGTCAGTGTATGTTTAATTTCTATTTGGCCCTTTATCATCTCTAGTTGGTCCTTTTCCATCTCTAGTTGGATGTTTAATTTCTATTTGGCCCTTTATCATCTCTAGTTGGTCCTTTTCCATCTCTAGTTGGATCTTTTGCATCTCTAGTTGGTTCTTTTTCATCTCCTCTTTGGTCTCACTAAATTTATCCAACTTTTCTAGGATATTCTTGAAAAACCTTATAAGCATGGTTTTGAACTCTATATCCAGTCATTTGTTTTCCTCCATTTCTTTTGTTTGTGATCCCTTCCCTTGTCTTGGCATTTTCACTATGCTGGGAGAACTTCTGTGTTGGATTCAGCCTTATGATACTAGATTTGAAAAACCGCAGAAGCCTCTCAGTTGAGCTTGGGATGGGTGGAGTCTCAGGGCTTAAGGGACCACTTTGCCTTCCAGTCGGCCCTGCTCTCCACAGCCCCCGAGTCTCACGTGACTGGGTAATCGCTGGAATGGTCCCTGTGTGCATGTGCTCACTCTCGCAGTGCCTCTAGACCTCTGCCTTTCTGGCTCCCCTGCGCTCCAGGGCCACAGGAGTCTGGGTCCCCAGGGTTTTGCCCGAAACTAGGATTTAGTGGAGTTAGAAGTGGCACAGTTGGGAGGGTCTGTCTCCCACCCAGGCCCAAAAGCCAGTGGCACAATCAGCAGTCGGTCCTCTGCACGCAATGCCGTGCGCACTACCAGACTTCTGATCTTTTGTGACTCCCCTAAATTTCCATGCACTTCTCCCCCTTCATAGTCCAAACTTCCCCTGTATGAGTTTTGGCTGGATCTGGGGTTTAGTGTAGTAGGATAAGGGGTTCAATGCCTTTGAGAGTCTCAGTCTTCCTCCTGCCAGAGAAAGCCAGCCAGGTTCGCTGTCACCCGCTCTCTCCACGTGCGCACGTCTCCATATCTTAGCTTTTTGCAGCTCCTCTGGGTCTCTGTGAGCCCCTCTCTTTCCTTCTAGTTGTAGAATTTCCACTCAGCCAGCTTTCCTGTGGTTCTGGATGATGTCTGTTCTGTCTTTTAGTTGTAGGTTTGAAATTGTTGTGCTAGGCAGCAGTGTAGGTGTTTACTTATGCCGCCATCTTGGATTCTCTCCGAATTATAAGATTTTTAAAATATATTCTGGATACTGGACCTTTATCAGATACATGATTTGCAAATATTTTCTCTTATTCTATAGATTTTCTTTGAACTTTCTGGATAGTGTCCTTTGATACACAAAATACCTTTAATTTTTATGAACTTCAATTTATCTTTTTTTCGCTCTTATTTTCTTCATTGTGTTTCAGGTATAGTATCAAAGACTCTATTTTCAAATCAAAGGTGATAAATATATACTCCTGTGTTTTTTTCTAAGTATTTTATAGTTTTAGCTCTTATATTTAGGTTTTTGATCCACTTTGAGTTAATTTTTGCTTATGATGTGAGGTAAGGATCCAACTTCATTCTTCTGCCCCAGTTGTTATAGCACCATTTGTTTATTAAGAGGCTATATTCTTTCTCCAGAATGGTCTTGACACCTTTGTTCAAAATCAATTGACCACACCTGTTTGGATTTATTTCTGAACTCATTTCTATTCCAATGATCTATATGCCTATCTTTATGCCAATACCACACTATCTTGATTTAAATAACTTTGTAGTGTATTTTAAAATTAGAAAGTGTGAAGCCTCCAACTTTTTTTTTGTATGATTGTCTTAGCTTTGTGGTTGTTTATTGTTTCATATGAATTTTACAATAAGCTTATCCATTTCTTGAAAAAAAATGGTCTTTCAGATTTTAATAGAAATTACATTGAATACATAGTTTGTTTTGAGGAGTACTACCATCTTAACTAGGTTAAGTCCCCCAGTTCATGAGATGGGATATCTTCCCATTTATTTAGATCTTCTTTAATTTCTTTCAGCAATATTTTATAGTATTCTGAGTACCAGTCTTATACTTCCTTGGTTAATACTTATTACAAACTATTATTTGCAATGCTTTTCTAAGTAGGATTGCTTTTTAAGAATATACATATTTTTATTAGTTTTAGAAAGACAGGAAGGAAGAGGGAGAAAGAGAAACTGATGTGAGAGAAGAACATCCAGGGCTGCCTTCTGTACACTCCCTACTTGGAATCAAGCCAGGCATATAGTCCTGGGTATATACCTTGCCAAGGAATCGAATCAGCCACCTTCTGGTACATGGGATGATACTCAACAGATTGAGCCACACTGGCCAGGGCACATGCCTGGGTGCAGATTTGATCCCAAGACCTTACATAAATATTAAGTTATATGAAGTAAACTTTCTGATCATCTCAACTTTGATTTGTTAGTGTTAGATACTCTCTAGTTTTAAAATAATTTATTATGATTCCAAAACAATTTTTTTCTTTTTCTTCTTCCAATAATGGCTGATTTAACCAGTTAACAGAATGCTTTTCCTTTACATCTGAAATACTGTGGTTCCTTTTAAAAAATACTTACATTGGCTCTTTTTCCCCCTCTCTACATCTGAGCCAGGAGAGGTCCCTTTTTCAGTATACCAGATCATGGTGTGCTGTTTTCCACCATGTGTGCTGTTATACTTCCCCATTGGCCTTGCTCTGAAAGGGTGATTATAATGCAGAGGCTCTTGCTGAAGTTCTGTGTTCAGTACTCACCCATGTAATGTGCTATAGGGCTAAGGAGGGGTCTCCTGCTTCTAATGCGAGGCTATCTGGCACATCTGGTATGTACCTTGGAAAACTTTGGAAGTGTTTGTACATGTGCCCTGAGCCACGTGGTGATCTCCCATTGCTGCAGCCATGTCCTAGGATGCGGTCCTCTCCCCTTCTACCCCCCCCACTCTGACCCTCACTGTGCCACTCCTGGGCCTAAATGGGGTCTAAATTGGGTCTTAGAATAAAGGCAGACTAAAAAGTGTGGATTCAAGGATAAAATGAATGGTCTTGCTTTCCTCCCACACAAAAAAATGTAAAAGATTTTTTAAAAAGGAATGAGCTGACTGTTTCTGTCATCATAACAGCCCTGTTATCAGGCCAAAGTATTTATAAGAGTTTCCTGTACACACTTGTCTAGGTGCTTTACATATTTTGGTTATAGAGCCCTTAAACCACTCTTATTACATTTTACAGATCATGAAATGAGGCACAAAAGTGATAAGTAACTGTCTAAGGTCACCCAGCTACAAGTGATGAGGTCAGCATCAAACCCATGGCCTGACTCTCCTCCTTTAACCTCTCTATGTTACCTGTCTATCCATCTATCCATCCATCTACTAATCCATTCAACCATCCATCTATCTATTCTTCCATCTGTTTCTCTGTCTATCAATCCAACTAGCTACCAATCTATCCAGACAGATAATAGGCACATACCATTATGTACACACATATACACACATATGCACATGCACACCCTAGCATCATTTCCTCCTTTACCATCTTTATTCTGTCTCTGCCCTGCCCAGCTGAGCTCTGGTAGAGGATACATTCTCCTAGGGGTCTGACTGGTTCTGAATAACACTCCTAGTTTCCTTTGATCTTGGAATTTTGTATCACATGTGTATTTTTGTGAATATTTCCATGGGGAAAATGAACTCAGCCTCACTACCTCTCATCTGAACTCAGAAGCCATCATAGAATTCATTGCATGTACACTTGGTCTTATGACTATGCTTATTTTACTAATGAAAAAGCCCAAAATGACTAGGCAACTTTCCCTAGACATAGACCTAGTGATGTCCAAGCAGTACCTGTCCTTACCTGGTTTGTTCCCCACTGTGTGTAGCCTGGTAACCTGTTTGAGGAACTGGTGAAGTAAAAATGCAGCTGTCTTTCCTAACCTGCTCCTGAAGGTCCATACATCCTCAAAAGCCACTGGCAATATTTGGTTGGATTTTATTTAGCCTGTTTGATTTTTTTTCTTATAAGGGAGAATAGAGTACAGACCATTAACTGATGGATTTTTTATTTTTTCTAATTAGGCTGGGTGACAAATGTCTTCTTTTGAGCTTTTATTTGACATCCTACTAATTCTTTTAAAATACCCATTGTTTTACTCTTGACTGATCTGTTATGTGTCAGATGTGAGACAAATGTACATGTAGAGGAAGCTTCTCTAATCAGCTATATTTGCCTCAGACTCCTGAGGTTATGTAAAAACCAAAAGTGCACACACCAGGGCATGCACCTCACCATAAATTTCTCTAGCATATTTAATTGATTTCTGGGTTAGACTGTATCAAAGCATGGGATTTGTTGAGTACGAGGCCTTAATGATGCCCTTGGCATTTCCTTCCAATACAGATGTTTTGTGTGGGGTTTTTCGTTTGTTTATTTGCTTGGTATTTTTTAGAGAGAGAGGAACATTGAATGCTGTTCCATTGTTCCAACTATTTATGCATTCATTGGTTGCTTCTTGTGTGTGCCCTGACTGGTGATTGAACCCCCAACATTGGCATATTGGGACAATGATGCTCTAAGCAACTGAGCTACCCAGCCAGAGCCACCTAACATGGAAGTTTTGCCATTCTTGGGGGAGGCAGCTTCTAGGCACAGGGCCTTGGGGGCAGCGCTGCTTGGGTTAGCAACCTGGGCCAGGTGCATTTCGTTACACAGGTAAGCAGTATGTACAGCCCTGGCAACACCAATGATGGGAAACACCAATCATTTCAACTTTAGCCCTTTAATAAAAATCCTCTGAATTGGTTTTCAAGTCAGGATCTCTTGGCAAAACCAAGTAGGAGAGAAAATAATGGAATAATTGGAGGCTGCTGTCTTTTCACTTCCCACATAAAATTATTGGAAGAGACAGACCAGAACTTTAAACAGGAATGCCAAGAAAAGTTGTAATTTGGATGCCAGTTGTCATGACTTTGGGGTGTGTGCTTAAAGGATTTCCCCCGCCTCTCTCTGTCTCTTGCAGACATACTTCAATGACAATATCCTTACCCTGATCCGGACCCTGGTGACAGGAGGAGCCACGCCCGAGCTTGAGGCCCTGATTGCAGAGGAGAATGCGCTTCGAGGGGGCTACAGCACACCCCAGACGCTGGCCAACAGGGACCGCTGCCGCGTGGCCCAGCTAGCATTGCTGGATGGGCCCTTTGCGGACTTGGGGGTGAGTGCACATGCAGAGGTCACCACAGCCTGCTGTCTGGTAGTAGCTTGGTCCAAACGAACTGTGGCAAGCTAAGCATCTGTTTTTTTCTACCTTCTAAAGTATATAGGAAGTAATGTTTACAGTTTACTGTATATCAGGCACTGTGCTTTATATGTAATCATTCATATTAACTCTCGTGGCAACTCTTAGATGTAGGTTTTATTATTAGACACTCTAAGGAAACTGAGGTTTGGAGAGATGGAAGACTGGCCCTATCAGGGATTTGCATCAGGAACCCTGGCTCCAGAGCATGTGGCTTATTCATACCCCGTAGACATCGCCTTCCAAGAAAGAGATGGATGCCAACATGCAGTCAATTCTGGGAACATTTTCAAAGGACCTTGGCATATCTCAGAGCTATTTAAGCCCAGATGTACATGAATAGCCCTTGAGGAGCTTTTACAAACTAAGCCCAGCCATCAGGTTTCTGAGTTCTGGTATCTGCATAGGACCCAGGTACTGGTGGATTTCAAAATCCCACCCCTAATTATGTACATCCACTACTACTGGCCAAACAAATAGCATCTCCTGTTGACCATTTAATGTCTCTAATTCCAGATGCAGGTCTTCTAATATCTGAGGCTGGACTCAGCCACTCTCCTTCACTCCCGCCTTGCTGCAGAGGGAACCCGTGCCAGCACTCTGGCAGAAGTATGCAGTCTGACTCTTATTCCCAGCCTACTCTAGGATGTGTTCAAGGGGAGGAGCCACAAGTTTTGAGAACCAATAAACCCATTGAACAAACCATAGTACCGCTCAAGGAAAGGGTTACTTTCTCCATTTCTTCTGAAACCCTGCTACCAACTTATACCATATACTAATTCACTTATGGGCAGGGACCTATTAGAGTGGGCTTTTCTTGAAAAGCAGTTTCTGCAGTTAGTGGCTCTTTTCACTATCATCTACTTGTGAGCATTTCTTCTAAACTTCAGTCACTGGGATAATTCTGTTGATACCTAAAAATTATCAAACTCCAGCCACTAGGATAATTCTGTTGGTACCTAAGAATATTTTAAGAGGACCAAGACTTTAAATAATGATAAAATTGGGCTCTATGTGTGTTCTCTGATATACCTACATGGAAATCCCAATGACAGGAAGGACAATGGCAGTCACTTTATCCCCAGTGAAGTCATTTTTCTGTGCCCTTCCTAAAACAATAACACCAACCTGCAGCTACCTGGCTGCCTGAAGCCAGCATTGCCAAGTGAACGAATGTGTGCTAACATTCCACATGGGGCTCCAGACCCTGGGAAGGTGGCTGTGAACTGATTAGGCCTGTGAATTCTGATTATTCAGCCTGCAGACCGCCAGCTCCTGGGGAAACATTTTCCCTTCCACTCTTGCTGTCTCTGAGGTCTGTAAATTGTGCTTTTCACACAGTCCTTACCTGAAAGAGACTGTCACCATTGTACCTTGTGGGGTCTTTTCTTCTTGTAGGGATTTTAATTATCACTCGAACGGCTTTGACGCCAAGGTCAGATCACAGTGACTGCAACCACACTGGGTCAGATCACAGTCACTGCAACCACACTGAGACTATACTTAATCACCAATTTGCCGGGCTGGTTTCTTCTCCCCAGCTAACATGCATCTGCAACCCTCAAGCTTCACACCCTCCAAGTGAGGGAGAGATGCCTTCTCCTTAGAGCTCTCGCTTACAGTGGAAAGCTAGAGAGAACCGAGGGAAAACCTCATTATTATCAGCTTCCAAAAAAATCACCAACTTGGGGTGCAGGCTGTTAACCACATTGCATTTTATAGCCACAGTCTCTTGGCACAGACCCTCGGGAGACACCAAAACAAGCATTCCTGAAAAGGCCGATTCCCCTTGGACCTCTCCCTGTAAGCCAATAAAAATGATGCTTCTCTCTGTTGTCTGTTGTCTCCCAGGATGGTGGTTGTTATGGTGATTTGTTTTGCAAAGCTTTGAAAACGTATAATATGCTTTGTTTTGGAATTTACCGGCTGAGAGATGCTCACCTCAGCACCCCCAGCCAGTGCACGAAGAGGTGAGTATCCTTCTACTCTGCTCTCCCACCGAAATGCAGCAACATACATGATCCACTTGTCTCATTAGGAAGGCAGAGGCCTGTATACATGCTCTCAGCAAGCAAATCACTCTGCTCACATTGGATCCAGCACTGAGTTTGGAGGTTTTGGGAAGCTTTTTTTTTTTTCCCCCATTACTAATCGCAGATGTGAAGACATTGTGGGAAGAACTCAGGTTTTATAGGAGAGTTCTATCCCTTAATTACAAACATTTGAATAAGAGCATCTCTTCCAAACTCCAGCCACTGGGATAATTCTGTTGGTACCTAATGTAGAGATATTTCATACTGCTAGTATTTAAGGTAAATGAATCCTTCATCATTCTTAGATGCTTATTTTTACTTAATATAATTCTAATTTACTCCACTCATTTCCTTTAATATATTTACTTTAAAAAATTATATACTTATCACCACAAGCAGAAAAATGCGTGTTATATTTTTCTAATATGCATTAAGATAAATTCGTAGCAGCCCCAAATTAAAAGGACATCCTAGAATGATCAAAATCAGCATGTGTACATATACCCCAGGTAACAGTGCTGTAGAGTTGAGTGTTTCTCAGCTTTGCTTGCATATTAGAATCACTGGGGGTGCCTTTAAAAATAGTACTCAGATTAGTCTGACTTAACCTGTCTGGATTGAAAATAAAATTGTTTAATGCCCAGGCATTACTGTGGATAGCCAGGGTTGAGAATGATTGCTGTAACCAGTGGGTTCTCAAACTTCACTGAGGATTAGAATCATCTGCAAAGCTTGCTAATCCACAAATTGCTGGACCTCATGCCCAGAGTGTCTTATTCAGTAGGTTTAGGGTACAATTGCTTAAGAATTGGCATTTTTAAGTTCCCAGGTAATATAGATATCTCTGGCCTAAGGACAATGCTTTGCAATCCACTGCTGTCAATGAAACAGTTATTTAAAAAAAAAAAAGTCATGTCTGGTATGAAGCAGAGAAAGCCTGATCACACTGAGAAGCATAGTTAAAGTAGAACTTATGGGCAAGGAGGTGTTTTATGTTCTTCATTTAGTCAAATCCCCACCAAACTAGATTTTTAAAAGGTAAAGAATGAGGAAGGACTAAAAAGGTGCTACATTATGGTAAGCAAAGATCCTGTGATGTATGCCTAGGACTGTCAGAACGTTCTAGAATGAAAGACACAGTGCAGTCCATGCAACCTCCTGCATGCACTTGGGCTACTCAGGATGGGAAGCAAACTTGACATTGTTAACAGGGGCCATTAGTTCACAGGCAGCACAGTATGGTTTTTCCATTACCTGCATTGATTCAGCTTCTTGAGATGTCAAGCTTCATGGCTAGTCTCCTCTGTTGAGCTAAATAAAGGAAGATTTAGTTCAACTCGAAAGATAACTTTTAAGGCTTTGGACCAACCAACAGTCCATCTTCCAGGTGGTCTGGTAGACTTGAGGAGCCAGACAGCTTCTTTTGATGCAGAGTCAGATGACATGTCCACCCAGTCCTCCTCACCCTGTGACCTCTCTGTTCTCCTCGGCCAGGTATGTCATCACCAACCCCCCCTACGAGTTTGAGCTCGTGCCGACGGACCTGATCTTCTGCTTAATGCAGTTTGACCACAACGCCGGCCAGTCCCGGGCCAGCCTCTCCCATTCCTCCCACTCGTCCCAGTCCTCCAGCAAGAAGAGCTCCTCCGTTCACTCCATCCCGTCCACAGCAAACCGACCGAACCGGCCCAAGTCCCGGGAGTCCCGAGACAAACAGAAGTACGTGCAGGAAGAGCGGCTCTGATATGTGTATCCACTGCCACCGTGTGTGAAACTGTATCTGCCACTCATTTTCCCAGTGGGTGTTTCCAGCAGTAATTCTCCCCATTTCCCCCTGTAGTCCCCCCCTTTTTTTTACACATATTTGCATATGTATGATAGTGTGCATGTGGTTGTCATTTTTATTTCACCACCATAAAACCCTTGAGCACAACAGCAACAAAGCAGAAGGACCAAAAGTTATTTATGATTCTAGGGGGACAATAACCCAAAGGCATGCTCCAGACCTAAATAGCTCACTGCGGGAAGGAGGTCGCAGATTAGCAGAGCACTTGTGATCCATCCCTTTCACTTAGGCAAAGCAAGTGAACTAGTTAGGGAAGTTGATGTAGAAGGAAAGTTCATTCTGACTTATTAGGATTATCAGGGTGCTTTGGGTTTTGATTTTGTTCTTGTTTTCTTTCCTTCCTTCCTTTCTTTCTTATATATACACAGTCGTATATACACACATGTTTATTTGAAACAAGCAACCAAAAAGGAACAAAAACATATAGAATGTTTCTACTCTGGGCCTAAGGATCGAGAAGCTTTTGAAAAGCTTTCCCCATTTGTGTACAAGATGGTTAAGTCTCTGCTTGTTGTAAGAGCACATCTGAGGTTTTTTAGCTACTAACCCAGGGCTTCAGTCCCAGAGCTGCCTTCCTTGGGGAGTTCAGATGAACATTTCTACCCTCACAGTGGAGGAAAGAATTGTATTCCATTTATGGATCTATCAAATTCTAGTCATTTAATTTAAGTGCAAAGAGGTTTGATTGCGTATTAAATTGTTATTCTGTCTCCTTATGCTGCCATATGAATAGTTATTTTTTTTTCTTTCACTTTTGACATTTGGGATGAAAAGCCATATGTATCATAAATATCAAATGTAAGTCATTAAAAACTGCCTTCCTGGGACTTTTACATCTTTTAAAAGGTGAATTACTTACCTTATGTACAGAATAAATAATGCTCCAGAAAGAGCAAGTATTTTTCCACACATTCTCAGGGGACCTTTTTACTCCCCTCTGTTTGATTAGCTAGGGTCCCCATGCCTGGTAGGAGCGAGGGCTGGGGCCATGGTGCCGAGAGAGGAAGATAAAGCCAGCAGCTGATCATTGTTTCTTAGGAGCCAACATGCTAAATAAATCGGAATGTAGGAGGATGAAGCTACAGTTGACTCAACAGAGACAAAAGCCAGCTACCACCTTCAACTGTTGGTACAGCTGCATGACTCTGGCTGTCCCATAGCTGAAAGTTGGTGGGAAAAATTCCTCCTCATCAATTTCTTAATTGTAGCCAATTCACTTAGGCTGGTGAAGGGCAGTAATAGACAACTGCTTCTTGTCATTTTGAGTTGGGGAGGAGGAAGAGAGTACAACAGTGAGCCAAACACATTTTGGTATAATTATTTTTTTCTTTTGTTTTCTTTCTTTCTTTTTGTCAGTAAGCATGAGAGGAAAGGTAGAAAAATACCCTCTTCTCGTATATAGTTGTCAGATGTTTTATGCATGCAAATCACGTTTTAGGCAGTGCAGTAGTTGTTAAAAACCGGCCCACCCCACCTTAACAGAAGTCTTATACAGATGGGCTAGCCCTGGGCTGGTAAATACATATTTAACATGTTTACTTTAAAAAATCCCATCCAACAGAAGAGAGGTAGAGGGGAGGAGGAAAATGTCACAGCTGTACCATCTCTGAAAAGGTGTTTTTATGGTGAATGGTTTGGGTTTAGATTTTGGATGCTCTGTTCCCCCAAGCATGGTAGTTTTGGATATTTGCTTGCTGTGTGAATTGACAAGCACTTTTACTGACAAAATGGTGAGGCTCAGTCAGAACCTCGATCCCCACACCAAAGGCAGGGCTGTGCAGTATTCAAATCAGTGAAGGGGTGGGGAATAATTGTATACATGTATATTAAAAAGCCCTATTAATGGAAGATTTTCTTTTCCAAATTATTTTTGTCCCTGGATCTTGATTTATATATTATGTATAACTACCTATCTTTTTATATATACCTATATAAATATTTCTCTCTCTCTCTCTCTACACACACACACACACACACACACACACGCCCTAGTTTTGGATCATGAAGATCTCTTCATGCCTTCTGCAAAGGAGGTTATCAAGTAATGCCCTCAGAACATTTATAACTATAAGAATGTGCCAGTTAAAGTGCTCAACAGAAAATATGACAGTTTAAAAGCATTGTAAAACTCACATAGCTTACTTCTCTCTCTAAAGTGCAACAAGGATGAATAGAATGGGCCAAGGTATGACAATTAATGGTTCTGCATGACCTAGCCACTGCTGGGGGTTTTCTTCTATACCGTTGTCCTTGTGAAAACTTTTGTGAAATTAAAAAAAAAGGAGTTACAAATTTTATTCTGTTATTGGTTTATTTTTATTTATATTGTTCTGTTTGTGGTTTTATTTCTTTTGTTTTGCTTTCCTCCCCTCCCATTTCCCCTCCTTCCCTCTCCTTTCTCCTCTTCTTCCCTCCACTTTCTAAGTTGCTCAGCGCAATGAGGCTGTGCTGCTGCTACTGCTAGACTCTTTAGAGTTTGTTTTGTTGTTCTTGGGTTTGGGGTTGGGTAATTTGGGGGGAACTTCTCTCCATCTGGCTTGCCTTTAAATCTGCACGTGGCCTCCCTGCCCACCTTGGTACCTTGCTCCAAGTTCAAAAGCATTTTCCCATCAATAAACCCAGCTTCCTCCTCCCCCCCCCCATTACCACCACCCCAAACCAGCCCCCCATCAGTCTGTCCACATCTCTGTGTTTATCTTTGCAAGACCTACTAAATCGAGTGATGATGCCAGGTGATAAACTTTTCTGGAAAATATTTGCAGTACTCCATTTGGCAAACCTTCTTCTCGGGTAATATTTCATCCTCCTTGCGATTGAAACCAGGAGGGTTATTGATGGCAAAAGCATTGGTCTCCTTTATGTTTGATCAGTGTGATCCAAAATTAAAACTGTTCAACTATATGTAGCAACTCAGTAGCTCAATCCCAGTTATCTGGGGGCTAATGATTCAGTCTCTATATTACCTACGTCCCTCCTGCCACCTGCTTTTCAGACATTTATTAAATTCCAACCAGAGATTGGGCAGATAGAGAGAAGTAGATCTAAAATGCCTTTTATATGCAATCTGTTAGCAGCTCTGATGAGATGATATTGTGACGGGAATGGAGTGGAACCAGACTGTGACGTGAGATGACATTAGGGGTTTTCCCTGGACTTGGGCACACATGTGAGAGTTGACTATACTTGGGTAATGAATATATTCAGTGATGAAAAAGGTATTATTATTATTCTATTTTATTAGCCAAAATGACTATACAGTACTATACTTTCCTCCATAGGACAAAGAGTCTCTTCCATTGTTTTTGTGTGATCCCAAACTTCCCATTCCTCCTTCAGATTCTCAGAGGGTGGAGGCATACAAGTTTTATGTCTCTCTTCTTATCCCATCCCTCTAAAAAAGAGTCAAATAGGTAAGGGTAGAAAGTGAGTTATTTGAAGGAACATATGTGCTCAGAGCCATGCAACTAGGATGTGAATGACAGGTAGAAGCTAAATTATCTGTTCCATTCTAGAAGGGAAGCAGTTTGTAAGCCATTCAGATCAATTTGCTTTCAGTTCCAAAAGGGGTAAACCTTAAAAGTGAGTGGGTAGACCAGGAGGCTTTCACAGCCTCAAAACTTGGATGATAATGAAATCATCAACATCCCTAATGATTGCTACTTAGGGTCCTTCCTGAAGCCAGTTAAAATGGCTAAAGAGAAAACTTGGACCCCTCTGTGTATATTTATATTTATATCGCAGTCCAGAAAAGTCTCAAATTCTATTATAAACACTAAAGATTGTGCCCCAGAACTTAATTCACAATAGGTGCTCATTACATACTTTGAAATACACTGGCCTTAGACATTTTTATATCTTTCATTATTTTGTAAACCATCTCTACCCCATTGGCTTATCTAAAAAACACAACAGATACCAATAGGTGCCCTCAGGATGCTGCTGTGCTGTTGGCACTTTCTTGGGCTGGGTACCCAGTGCCTGGCAAAGGGAAACAGTTCTGTGAGCTCAGTGAGTAGAGATGGACTGTGTCTTCTGCCAGCGTAGCCAAGATACCAGGTGACTAGGAAAACCTTTTGCCTGGCTCTTCTCCAGCATGGGAAAAGCCTAAAGGTGTCTGCATCCCAATAGAGACAATTAAATCAACCTGCCTGGTTCCTATAGCAACATGCTCCTGAAGGAGAAAGAGAAGCACATAGAAACTCAGGGCCTGTAGAAGTGCAGACAGGGTAAAATCAATGTCTCAGCCAGCTCCTTGCAGCCCATCCTGCTTTGTCAAAACATGATAAAGAAGTAGCTGTGGGCACCTGTCACTAACCTGGTTGCCTGTCTTCCACCAGGAGTCTGCACGTTCATTCCTTGGGGAAGTGAGAGGGATTATCTCAGCCACCTGCCACCTGAAAGGGGCGAGTGTGAATTCCTCCCTCCAGGCATGGAGGGTCAGGAGAGGGCAGTTTGCTCTGCCCAGGCAAAGGCAACATTAGATTTTCAGGAAGAGGAGGCAAATTCAGTCATAGTGGACAATTGCAAAGAAGTGAGATAGTTTTCATAAACAAATTGCTCTGGTGCTGGTACAAATGACTTTCATTTCTATAAAATAGCCACACTCTGCCCAGGGAGAGAAAAGGAGACTGTGTGACTGTGGGTGGGTGGGGTACCCTGGAAGCCAGAGGGTGAATGCCAGAACACCCCTCAGAAATGGGCGATGTGAAACCACACAACATCATTTCGAAGGCTGCACTCCTTGTTAGCTCTTACTGCTATGTCTATCCAAATGGAATCTTTTTATTTCAATCCCTTTCTCTCTAAACCTCAGTTTGTGACACAGCGAGAAGAGGGGCAATTATTCCAAATGCTTTCCCTGTATCATCGTCTCCCCTTTAATGCATTCTCCTCTGGGGAGTAGTTATGTGAAAAGGCTAAATCCCACAGGGCTGACAACCCACAGAGCCAACAAAGAGAGTCAGTTTTCACAGTGCAGTCTGCCTCTCTGCTTCTGGGTCCCAGCAATAACATCAGCCCAGATTGGGGGGCCTTCCCCACTGTAGCCTAATATTCTGGTGGCTAGAGGAAATGCTGTCCCTATTCTGGACCTTCAGTCTCAGTGATGAAAGTAGCAGGGGAACATGAGGATGATTTTTGGGTGGGGTGGGGTACCTGTGGAGCGAAAGCCAATATTT
The DNA here is from genome assembly GCA_011751065.1 of Lasiurus cinereus. Classification (NCBI taxonomy): domain Eukaryota; kingdom Metazoa; phylum Chordata; class Mammalia; order Chiroptera; family Vespertilionidae; genus Lasiurus; species Lasiurus cinereus. The sequence goes on from JAAGEH010000367.1 coordinate 1,893,863, forward strand.
CAAAGATGCAGGTACCAGAGGAGGGCAGAAGCCCTGACCTCCCCAGACAGGTCACCCCTGTTCCTCACCTTCCATATGAAGACTACCCAACTAAACCCTCCTCTGTTGTCTCTTTATGGCTGCAATCCTCGTTCTTCAGGTCAGACTGCCCCCTCCCCCAATTTATATATCTCAGTTCTCTACTCCCAGCTCATTTGCAGTCATACTGAAAAATACTTCCCATCCTTATGTAGCAGAGATGTAGATATTGTTGGTATCCTTGTGTGAAAGATATATAATCTGAGGGATAGATTTATTTACTGTCATCTGATTAGGAAGCAGCAGAGTGGAATATAAAACTTAAGTCTATAAATTGTGCTACTATGGTATAATGCCTTGCTAATTTACTAATAATTGCTAATATTCTTAATAGCTCACATTGATTTAACCTGTATCTGGACTTGTAGTAAGTGATTAATGGACTCTGTCCCCTTTTATACAAGCCGCAACATTAGGACAATCCTATAGTAAGTCCCATTCTACAGAAGAGAAACTAAAGCTAAGATACATTTTCTAATAACTTGCTCAGAGCCATGAAAGTAGGATGTGAGCAAGTCAGGTCCATCTGAGCTTAACCTACTATCCCATGCCATCTCCTTTACCTACACCGAATTGCTTGTCCATACCAACACATCATGGCATGGCTGGTCTGGAGAGAAGGCATCTGTCAATGGCACTGCAGCTCTCTTACCAGCATCTCTCTGCATTTACTTCCAGGTTTCATCTTGCTCTACTGGGCCACTTGCCACAGACTGTGCAATGCCACTCCCATCCTAACTCTAGCAGGTCTCTTGTGTACTCCCAGGGAGGATGCCAGCACTCATCCTCAGGAAGCTGATTAACAAGTAGGGCTGTTCTCTGGCAGCGAGGAGGCCCTCTCAGTCAGACCTATTGCCCTTTTCGCCATAGGGATGAAATACAGTTCCTGAAATCTTTCTGACAAGGACAGGAGATACACTCAGGGATTTGAATTTATCCTAGACCCCTACTTCTTTCTTGAACACCCTTCTTTATGGCCAATTTTGTAGCCACCCATGGTCACCGTTTCTTTGTTGGAAGGCAAGATTCACCGAACCAAAGTGTCATTGTCATACTTGAAACTCCACTGAAGCAGAAAGGCTGGCGATCAAGTGTGTGTGTCACTGAAGATCCTCATGCAATGCCCCCACCCCAGACAGTCCAGTACAATGCTCAAAGCATTGACATATTTTCACTTCCTCTACATCCTAGCTCACCAAGTCTCCTCCCAAATTGAAAAAGCACAAGGAGACCTCAGTTGCCTCCCAGATGGGCATTAACACAACCTGTGTCAAAGCCGAATGGTCAAAACACAGGGGCTACTCTGCTTAGAATGCTCCTAGGGCAAGCCATTTAAAAGGAAGAAGAAAGCGGATTACATGGGGAAATAATTCTCTCTTTCTTACAGGCAGCAGAAGGAAATTGATATTCTCTGCCACTGTGAAAGGTCAAAATGCCACCTCTGAATTGAACTGTAAAGACTAAATTCTGAACAATTATTGTCGGCAGCAGCTGTAAAAATTTCAGCAAATTGCAGCTGTCTTAGGTCTTTCACCCAGAAGACCTAGTTGTTTTCTTGTGCAGAGTTCACTCTCCCTTCCAGCCTGGCCTGAGCAACCTAGCACTAAATCCCTTTGCCAAACTAGTCCACATGGTGGCGAGGCCAACACCAGGGAAGCCCAGACAAACAGCGCTTCTAACATCATCTTTACACATAAACCGTTGGAAAAAGTCATAGTTTGAAATTGTTTCAGCGGCCTGGCAATGCTTTTAAAACATGATAACCATCACACTTTACTCCTCTCTGAAAGGTTAGTTTAATCATAGATCACAAAAAATTGGTTTCCACAAATGCATAATGGTTCATCTATGTCACACTTGAACTAAATGGTTTTTTAAATGGAGCTGAAATTATTTTGATGTGTACACAGTCCCGGGTTTCTATACAACCTTTTTTAACCAGCCCATCAGGAACCTTGCCTCGAAAGCCTTATTAATAATTCAGATGTGCTGATGACTTTAAAAGATCTATGGAATTGAAGCTCAGGAAGAAAGAAAGAAAGAAAAAAAAAACTCCGCTTGACAAAAAGATAAATGAATGTAGAAAGAAGCTGTAGGAGTCTGGCAAGCTGTAGATCATTTCAGAACAGATTGTAACTTTATCATTCTGTCAGGGGGAATAATTTAAAGCACTTAATCAGTTAGCTTCGCTGTGAGGATGTAGCATTATGAATTCCTATCATCCAATCTGTTCAAATCAAAGTGAACTTAATTATAATAGGTGAGAGAGCCAGAGCAGGAGAGAGGGGAGTAAGAGAGAAGGATTCACGAGGCAGGAAGTTTTCTGTGGGGTAAGGTGAGCTGCTGAACAAAGAGTAGTGTGTAAGCTTGCACCAAGGCACCCCCCATGACATCGAGGGCTTGGTGTACTTGACACAGTGAGACAAAGTATAGACCAAGGAGAAATAAGCCAAGTGGCCATCAGCTAAATGTAGATGTTGGACATACCTGCACTCACACACACAGCCCCTCTGTCATGGAAGGTGAGCGATTTTTGTTAATATATTAAATTAGTTTAGGACCACCGACAAGGCAGTTATGAATTGCTATGATGGACAGAAAACATGGCCGGAGCAATGGGTGAGCTTGAAAGCTTCTCCTTTTTCCTTTTCTTATCCTAAGACACTAAAAGCAGGCATATGATTCCCAAGTTAGACTGTCCTATTTGCCCAGAAATACACATGGCCTCTTTTCCAGAAAATTTCTATCCTAGAAAGAGGCAGGGTGAGGGCTAAGTCTTAGAAACTAGCACTGACTTGCTAAGAGGATGCCAGGCCATTGCATCACAGCCGGGCCCTAAATGGGCCAACTCAACATTCTTCCTCTGCCATCTCTGCATCCAGGGTGGAAATGAAATGCTAAGTCTTTCTTGAGCTCCCTTGTTAACAGCTTGGGTTGATATAGTCAGTTCAGATGGTGCTACTAGGAATTCTTTTCATAACTTTATACCAACACCAAGTTTTCTTTCTTGAAATTTTAAAATCCTCTGAAAACATTGGTTGCTATTCTACTTTACAATCTCATTGGCCAGAAATATCTGTGAGTTTAACTTAAGACCCCCTCCCCCAAAACTGCCTTACAAACAAAATAAAAGGATGGTACAGTTGAGATACAAGTTGAAGTATGCTTTCTACAAGCAAAGCTAAGTTCAGGCTGAGAGACTAAGACCCTACGTGAGATTCTACATCACTCACTCTGCACAGAGACAGTGCCCCTTTATGATCCACTCAGATAGATGGACGCCCAAATCTCTCCTCTGGTACAATGACTATACCCAGTATTTGATATATTTAACATTTTCTTCCCACCAAAGCTTTTCTGGTCATTAAAGGAACCCCAGAGAACATTACCAGCATTTATTTTCCAACCCTTCTGTATTATCTGAGGTTTCCCCTGGTGCCTCAAGTCCTCATGGCCCCTTGGTCATCACTTGCTATGGCAACAAAGGTATGTTTCAGGTTCTGGGGTTCTCCCTACATTGCACTGTCTCTCTTAGCAATGACTTCATTGTCAGCTTCTATCTATTGCCTCTTTGCATTTTTCTATGAACTTTCCAAAAACTTTACCCTAGAACTAATTAAACTTCTCATTTCTCCTTCTTGTTCTCTATCCATTTTGCCCTTTAGCAGAAAAGAAATGGTTTACAGATGAACCGGATAATGCCTATCCCAGAAACATTCAAATCAAGCCCATGAGTACCCACATGGCTAACCAGATCAACCAATATAAATCCACAAGCAGCTTGATTCCACCAATCAGAGAAGTTGAAGATGAATGTTGACTCCCAGGAGACCAGAACTATTTTTTTAAAGCCTGACAAACTTCATAAATGGTGATGTGACTTTTCTTCCTCTTACACACTGAATCACTGGTGGAAACCTTAGGATAAGCGAGATTTGCAAGAAAGATAAAGTAGACAGATCTTTCTCTTTGTCTGCCTTGAATATTGCTTCCATGTATTTTGGAGAAGAAAATGATTTCATTTATAAATGAATATACTAAAATAGTCATGTATAGCCTCTAGCATTTTAAATTATTTTTATTTATTAGAAATAAAATATATTTTTTCTTCCTTTTTTTGTCAAATATCTTCCCTACATCTAGACAATGCAAAATCAAAATGAATATGTGGCCAGACTCCTTGATGTGTATTTCTCTTCTTTCTCTTTTTTTCTTTGGGGAGAATGATGGTCACCACCACAATTAATTATAACGAAAGGAAATGGATTATTAAAAAAAAAACTTTTAATGGTTCAACGATGCAAACATGTATTTTAGTAAATTCAAAAAAGAAGATGAAAGGGGGCAGGTGAATTCCCTGGATGGGTGTGTATTTTGGCTGCATTGACACCAGCTCTTAATAAATGGAAACATTTATTTTCACAGTTGAAAGTCATATTTTTGTAGTTTTAGTTTTCATTCTGTATTTCTTATCCCTTCATTCATATACTTAAAGGGAAGACCTCATAGCTTTTCTACAATTGCCAGGTCAGGTTCAGCCAGTCACTGGCAGCCCCAGAGCGTGGTGAGCACACTGGCATGTGGACACTGAGAACCAGATGCACAGGAGACATGGCTCTGCCTATTGTCCTAGTGGTGGGGACTCCTCAGCTGTTATACTTCTCACTTCATAACTCTGAACCACTCTCACAAGTGATTTCAATCATGAAAGGGTTTGAGGGGGCTTTCCCCACGCACCAAGTCTCAGAGATTTTAACCTGAAAGTTTGTAATCACTAATGAATCATTTTGTGTAACAATAAGATGTGATACTACATTCATTCTTTTCACTGAATTTTTGTTTGAAAGCCATTTTCTATAATCAAGGAGATGACTTTTGCCAGATTTTAACTCTTTCGGCTTTCTTTCCATTGCTGGGACAAAAACCCACAAACTTGCTACCGCAATGTAAAAATTAATAACAAAAGGAAAGCAATGAATGCACTTAAAACAGACTGTTAGGAAAGGCCTTTGAAATTTACCAGCAATGAAATCAAATGTATCAGCCACTTCAAACTGTGGTCAAAATTCCACAGACACAATTCCCACGTCTCAGAGCCCTGCTGTTGTTGCATGCCCAGTGTACAGTGGTCCTGGCAGCTGTTATATTCCAAACGACTCAGCAAGTTTTTTAATTTCAAAATTATCAATCTTTGATACAGTCAGCAGGGTCTCTGGAGAAGCATGGATGTGATAGTGATTTTTTTTTCTTTAAAAAGGTTAACTGTGGACACTTAAAGAAATCAAACTTACCAAAATACCCCCGCAAAGTCCCATAATATCTATTCCATTAATTCTTAGGCCATGACCCTGTGGTACTAGTATGTTAGTGCAAATCAGATCAGAGGCAAGCCATGCAATCACCATGGAAATATATGCCCACTAGTCCTCCAATTACAACGCAGGCAAAATGAGCTTCTGCCTCTGTCCACTCCTTGCGGAGCCGATGTCCTCGTGCTTGTAGGCGCTGTCCTGAAGTGACTCGTCAGATTGTGTTGTCACATTCTGTAGCCTTAGCTCTATAAAAGTATTGTGAATATAATGTATGTCCAATTGGGTTGTTTAAAAACTACTTATAACCAATCACTAGCCTACTCAGCAGACTAAAATGACGTCAGCAGTCCCTATTCCGGTGTCTAGGCATCTCCTGGTTTCCATTGTGGGACGGATCTCTGGCTGGGATTTGACAACTTCCCTGGGAGCCCGGCCCACTTTTATATATGATTTTGCATTGTGCTCTCTAAGCACATTCACACCAAGCCACGCTCTTCTTTCCTTCATGAAGCCTGGTGGACTCTTCCCCACTTGTGTTCCTGACAATCATTTCTGAATTTGTCCTGTTTGGTCTCCTCCAACAGGTGATGGTGGCCACCTAAATGACCTTAGAGCAGCGGTTCTCAACCTGTGGGTTGTGACCTGTTTTCTGATGGTCTTAGGCTCTACAGCAGTGACCCACAGGTTGAGAACCACTAGCAGGGTCGTCTAAGACCATCAGAAAACACAGATATTTACATTACGATTCACCACAACATGAGGAACTGTATTAAATGGTCGCAGCGTTAGAAAGGTTGAGAACCATTGCCTTAGAGGACCTTAGGCCACTGAGTCCCCTGCCCGCTGCCCTTTCCTCCTCCTCCGGCCACATCAGTCAGTCTGAAAGCCATAAACTCCCTGCCCATCATTGCTGGAGACTGGAATCTGAACTTTAAAAACAAAAACAAAAACAAAAACAAAAACAAAAACTAAAAAGCTAAGAGGATTTTCTACAGCAAAGGAGTCCCCCCAAATACTAATTAGTGGGGATCCATTTTCTTCTAAGGTGGAGTAGGAAGCTCATGCTGTTTGCCTTTGTAATAATGGATAGGCAAAAAAAAAAAAAAAAAAGCAGGCATGTGTTGGAGGAGGTTTGCAAAATGATTGGTTTGTTGCTCCTTAGACAAAAGCTGCTTCCTGATAGACTGAAAGTGAAATGAAAACAGAAGCAAGACTGTAAGGTTCCTGAAGGGCTCCAGGAATGCCAGAGCTTCCCTGTTTGTTTCTGTTCCTTGAACTCTCTGGCCCTGAGGGTGTCCTCATTCCACCCACCAGGACAAACTCATCTTTCTGGATAAATTCCATATAGAGCAATGATGGTCATCATTGGTATTGTCAGTATCATAGGGCTCTTTCTGATCTGCTATTCCAGCTTGTGGTTCAGAAATGATGTTTTACCAATCTAATGATTCTTTGGTGCTTTGGGAATCAAAGACTCACCAACAGGCTATTTAAAAAATAGAAAGCACCTACTTATAAAGGCATCATCACCTTCATCATCTTTCTTTCTAAGAATGCTTTCACTTTGGTCTGAGAAATTTATATTTTAAAATATCACCTTGAACCAATATAAAATGTATTAAATAAAAGTGATTGTGACTAAGGCATGTTGGGGGAATACTCAGACCTCTTTCCTTTGAAAGGTTGGGGCATCTAATGATGTACTTTTACAGAATATAATTGAAGACTTGAAACTAACTAGGAATTCAAACTGTTTGTTTAGGATTAGAAAGGGGAGGAGTGAAAGCATAAGAAAATTGGGCATATTTTCATGTGAAAAGTTGAGAGTCCAACAATCCTACTAATAGTTTAATTGAGGATTCTAGAGCTATATCTGCAAATACCTAGCTATGGGTTATGAAAATGTCCTTGAACTCTCTGAGTCTCAGTGACCTCACTGTAAATGAGAGTGATTCATCTCAAGGACTCTAATGTCCCTTTTAGAGCTGAGGGAATAAGGTCTGAGTTAAGAGTGGGAGTGTGGGACCCAGGCTTTGGGACAACTTGTCCTGGGCTATCAGGATGGTCCTCCTTGATGCATCTCTTAAGCGGCACTCCTGAGGCACACAGCAGTTAGGTTCATTCTTTATACTTTGGATTCTCTTTAGGCTCAAAACACAAATTTCAAAATTCAAATTCTCCTGGAACACATTGGTTAGACTTTTCTGTCTCTTCCTAAGGTTTTCTTTCAAATATCATTCCTGTCTGCCTTCTTTTGTGGCTCAAGGTTCAATTTTGGTCAATCTATTCACCTCTGACCCATATCTCCAATTTCTAATATGTAGTTAGAGGCTCATGAATACTGGATTTCTGAAGTTTTCTTCATTTTTTTTTTATTTCTGCATGGGTATCTGGGCTTTAGGAAGTAATCAGTCTTACTTCTCACCTTATTCCATATTCTTTGTTTATGTGATTTCTTTTCTTCCATTAGTACACTAGCTATCTCTTTGCTACTTGCATTATTAAGCCTAATTCTGACATATCATTCTTCATTGTGAAAGGGAACTTCAGTAAAGGGAGCAAGAAAGGAAGGGGTAAAAGGAAGAAGAAATTAGAAAGAGAAAGAAAACAAAAAGTATACCAAACCAACTGACTGAGATATGAACTATCTTACTCATAGGAGTTGAAATCCATTCAACTTGGACATGGAGTTCCAAGTGCAGAATCTGCTCACTTTCTCTTCTGTCTATGTTATATTCTGTTCTTATTTGCTGCCTTTGCAATGGTTGTAAAATTACCAATCACCAGAGCTCATGAAAGGGCCTTTACTGTTTAGGGTTTGACTCATCCTCTTTTAAATACAGAAGGAACTGATAATTCACTTACAACTCACCTGGTAAATTACCTCTGTGCTCTTTTTTCACTCCACCAATGTTCCTGAAGGGCATTTTTTCCCCATTTAGAACAGATGATTGAACACAGTAGTCGGCAAACGATGGCTCGTGAGTCACATGCGGTTCTTTGGCCCCTTGAGTGTGGCTCTTCCACAAAATACCACGGCCTGGGGGAGTCTATTTTGAAGAAGTGCTTTAGAATAAGGTTGAGTTTAAAAAATTTGGCTCTCAAAAGAAATTTCAATTGTTGTACTGTTGATATTTGGCTCTGTTGACTAATGAGTTTGCCCACCACTGTGCTAAGATCCCATGTTAATTGGAGGATGCGAGATAGCCCTTTAGGTTTATTTATGAGAAAGTAGTAATTAGAAATGATTTCTAGCTGGTTTGTATTGGTTTGGCCATATTGGTTGTTTAAGTGAAGTCTGTTTTGATTGGTAGTTCCCCTTTCTGTACCAGTTTTTAAAATTTAAAAAATCACCATACAACAACTCAAAGAATACTTTAACCTTATTTCCCCAGGAATTGCAGAGGCTAATTTGCCATTCCTATGGTAAGCTTGCTTGGAACATGTACAGAGAGAAAGCAGGCCACGTGCCCAAAGCAGCAACTCTTTGTCCCTACAACAGTCAAAGGCTCCATGATATCACAGCCTCACATGGTTAGACTGAGAGGCCATTTTCAGTTAGACTATCCATACCAGACCTTCCTTTTCTTCTGCCTTTTTTTGTTTTTTAGCAAGAAAATTGGCCTGAGACTTCCATATCTAGAGATAGGCCAAACTCAAGACATTCATCAAGAAGTTAGGAAGAAAGAACCAAAACGTAAGGGTATAAACAGCATTTTAAAGTGCCAGCCAAGAGCACATATGTCATGGCAAGAGATAGTGCTTTGGGTTGAAAGGAGAGCGAAGAGTTGCATTAACCTGTGTGGGTTGAGAAGATACAGAGGAATGTAGTGTTTGATGGCTGTGGGAAGTATTTCAATAGGCAATAAATGACTGGAGAAATGTGTGTGAGGATTTTCCAGGGGTAGGGGGCTTAATGAGCCATAGCTCATTGATAAGAATGTGATTTCAATATATAGGCTACTTTTACTACAGTGACAAGTTCACATAGGAGAGCTGAGGAAAACTAGGATGAGATGTCCTGGAAGGGACTAGAGAGTAAACAGTTTAAGGGGCAAGCGAAGAGATTGAAACTTGGTTTAAAAAGTACTAAACAGAGAACAATAAGCACTAGTGCCCGTGTGCTGTCAGGTAGGAAGTTCTGAGATGTCAGTTCTTCCTGGAAGTCATAATGAGTGTGTGCCCAGGGCTGAACCCATTCTCAGTGATGTTGAGTTCTTAGAGTGCACGTGCCAAGTCAGATCTCATCATCATGAAGCTCCCATCTTCTTCCAATATGTGTTAGGCATCCTGATAGAGATGGCAGCTTAGCTGGAGTTGCAGAGGTTCGTGTGTGGGCTGGGGGTTGGGACAATGACTATAGTTCTAGAAGAGGTTCTTTGTGAAAGGAACACTGAATTTGGACCTCAGGGGAAGAACCATGTGGAAGAGTGAAGAAATGTTGTATTGCCCAGAGTGGAAGAAGATGAGAGCTATAAATAAGAGAAGGTCTTACAGGCATAAGAAGTGAGGAGCTGAGGAGAGGATTAGGGAAGACCCTGGGGATTGGCATGTTGGATCCACAGTAGTATTTGTAAAGTAGGAAGAATGGCTGAGTTCTCCAAAAAAGGAAATATAAAAAATCAACTGGCAGAAGACTGTTAGGGGGTCACACCATGATTTTAGAGGCTAAAGGGAACAAAATAAGTAGACACTCCTGGGGTAAGAGATCTAGGGTATTCCAGACTCTGGAAAATAGGAAACGTGAGAGGGAAACTTTCAGATAGAGAGGGTGAGTCATCTATATGGTTGGAGGTGAAGGGTATCAGAGATGGGGATTCAGTAGCAAAAGGACTCACTTGACAAGGCCAGGAACCTTGTTAAGCTGTCTTTATCCCCAGAGCATTCATGAGGCCTGGCTCAGGGTAGATAGGCAGCCGCTGGGTGTAGCTTTGGGCTCCAGGGCAGTGGAAGTCAATGCTCCTCAAGGTGACTAGCATTCTTCCTGGAGAAGAAGTCAAAAGAGAAAGATGTCCAGATGGGCATCTTCTTTCACTTCCCTGTTCTTGTCACCCCATTGTTTCTCACCCCCATACACTGCCTCCGAAACACTGGTTTCAGGGCAGCTTTGGTGTCAGGGTTCTTAAATACTATACTCACTTTGTTTTGGTGGCTGTTCTTCACAGGCAGCACAAAGCAAGAGGTTTTTTTTTTTTTTTTTCTGACCTGGTGAAATTGACCTTAATTTCTAAGTAGATTTAAGAATTTTTAAGTTTCCTTTAGTCTATTTAACCCTTTGAGGGTGTCTGTGTTTCTTCTCCTCCACCTCATTTTTCCCCAGAGCAGGGATGAAAATGTCACCAAAGTTCTTCAGTATGTTGGCCTCAGGCAGCAGTTCCGGGCCCACTGCTCAGGATCTTAGCAATGCAGAAGTGGCCTGCACACAGGCCTGCCAGAGGCAACCAGAACTGTCCTCACATGGGACTCAGAGTCAGTGTGAGAGGGCAGCCAGCAAGTAAGGGAACCTCGCCAGCAAGGTGATGGCCCCACTTCCATCCTGATCTCCTGGTGGCCCCAGAGAGGCCTGTTCTCCTCCCCTCCTACCGCTGAGACACTTTTGATGAAAACTGCAATATTTCAGACATAAACTCAGACCTGCCTGAAAATCCTAATTTAAAATGTTCCATTTTGAGGCAGCAGGATCATACCTGCCTAAAACTTCTGGCCCACTGCCCACCACTTCATACCCAAACCTGCACTCAACATTTCTTCAGGGGACAAAGAAAAAATGGTACGCTTACAGCAAGGTCAACCAACATTCATTAAGGAAAAAGAGCGTGGCTTATTCATCTGTGTTTCAAACTTTCGCTGGTTGGCATTATGATTGTGATGATAAAGTAATGGCTGTGACCGAGTGGGAACTGGGGGGAAGGATAAATGCTGGTGCTCTGAAATGATCTACCCAACCGTCATCTGTAACAACCAGTGATCACTCTCTTGTCTTGTAAAAAGGGTTTGTACATAACTTGTACATGGTTTCATTTTGTATTTTTCTCAGATTAAAAATTTATGTATTTGTGTTCTAAAAGGAGTGTTTTTGTGTTTCTGTGGCACCCACATGGCCATTGGGGGCTGGGGGGTGAGAGTAACAAAGTCCCTGAGTTCCCCACAGGTTGCTATACTCTCTAAGATAAAGGCAAAGTTGGGGACTCATAGGATCAGTGGGCTTGCCATTCCAGCTTTGATTACAAGTAGACCCCCACCTCTCCAAGGACTCTGTTAGGGGTTCCAGCCCAGGACTGGAGTGGGCAGTGGGAAGAAAAGAGCCAGTCATTAGCTGTGATACCTGAGATTCCCTACAGAGTGGGCAGACCCTCCTGCAGACCCTCCAGCATCAAGGCTTCTAGAGAAATGGACAGGCTTCGAATAGGGTCTTGAAGAGCTAGAACGTTTCTCTCCTCAGCCACCTGCTTCTAAACTACTTACCATTTCTTGACATCGGCACAGTGGCATCCTTCCCCCGCATTTAACTCATGCAAACCCAGGTCAACCTGTATAGTTGACTCCTCTTGCTCCGCAATCATCCCCAACAGAGCGATGGACAAACTTCATCTCAAGGCAAAAATGGGACCTCTTAAAAATGACTGCTGCCAGTTTAGGGCCATGATTTAAATCTTATGCAGAATCCTATGAATTTGAACTCTCCCCAGGTTAAGGCTGGTTTATTCTGAAGGAAGGGAGAAAAGCCTTCTGCGTTCTTTGTAGGTAAAGTCTATAATGCAGTGACACCATGTATTCTAGAGATTCTCATTTGTTCATCAGCCACGTACCTACTGAACAGCTATTGTGTTTACATTTCTCTCCAAGGAACTGGCAACACAATAGTGAACAACATCATGATCACAGTCTCCGGTGTGGGGAGGAATGGAACTAACAAATAAACAGGTTATTGTCATGTATTAAAAATTGATCTATGGTGTGAGTACAGTATACCATTGTGAACACATAAGACAGGCACTTACCATTTGAAGAACAATCTACCAATTGATCGATACTTTCGAAAACAAACCCCTATTCTTCCTAAGGTAATACCAGCCCAAACCAGAACTCACTCATTCACGGTGGTCACCAAAAGCAGGCTTACCTGTCAGAATGTGCCAATTCCTGACAGTTTTTGCACTCCGGTTTCTCAACTTGCCTTTTCCAATATTTGCTAACAAATCTGAATGTTGTTGGGAAATGTAATTGCAGAGCATATGGTCCCCATTAGTTAGGCAAACTCCACTGCCAAATTCGGCTCCAAGGAAGGAGTCTGCATAAAGGATGAAGTATTAGGAAAAGATCGACAGTGACAGAGAAAGCAAATAAAAGAGATGAGACAGTGAGTTACAAAATAGCAGGCTTGGCATCTGCAGCACAATGAATGTGGAACATGTTTTTCTATTTGTTGGAAAAACAATATATGTGAATTTGTGCTAAAATTTCCCTGTAGCAAAAATCAAAGTAGACCATTCACCAGAATCAATGTTAACTGCTTTGCAATGTCAGATAAGATAGATTCTGCCTGGGAGAAAATCTGGGGGTGGAATGGGGTAGGGGCTAGCAGAATAGACAGTGTACAAAGTAAATAAAGCATGAAACATAAAAATGTAAATACAGGCTCATTGCTATTTTAAATGGTAATGGACCAGGCCTTGGAGAGAAGAAACAGAGTCTCATTTTTACTAACCTTCCACATTCAGATCTGAAAATAAAGGCTAAAAATCAGAGATTTAAAGCATTAACAAAGACACAAAGTCCTGAAAAAGGTGGCTGAGCCAGGTGGGAGCCAAAGACAGTTTCCTGTCCAGAGCAGCCTCTGAAAACTGTGGAGAAAGCAGACCAATGCCTTTGCCCAGACCCACCCTTGCAGCTCAGCCTGCTCTGTCCAAAGAGCTAATGTAGGCACTTCACACCCACTGCCCACCTTCGGCTCTTTGGTTTCAGTCTATTATGATTTTCTCATCCATTCCTAATTTGACGACAATTTTTAAGAGCAATTTACTTTAACCTGGTTTTTGCAAATCAACTAACTTTGATTTTGTAGAATCAACACTTTCTTTCTTATACTTCCATTACTATTTAATTAAATTGCATGGGCCAATAGCAAGCACACATCCTCAAACAATCCTGGGCCTGCTGGTACCCTCAGGTGGTGAAAGCACAAGGAGTTAGGTGGAGTAAGGAGAAACGCACAGGACATAAAATGTCAGTGCATCGTGGAGAGCAGGGTGGGTGTCTGCGGAGACAGAGAGAGTATCAGCTCAGCTAGCTAACTGGTAAGTAATGCCCGAGGAAAGGGGTTCTAAAGGAAACAACTAGAAATATTCATCAGTGGAGGATGAGTTAAGTGAATTTATTCATCCATTCAATGGAGTATTAGGCATCCAGTAAAATGAATGAGGTAGATTTATATATTTAGGGGTTGACAAACTATGTCTTATAGGCCAAATGTGGCCTGCTGCCTGTTTTGTAAGGAGAATTTTGTTGAGACCCAGCTGTGCCCATTCATTATATATCATCTATAGCTGATTTCCTGCTGTAACAGTGGAGATGAGTAATTGTAACTGGGACCGTATGATAGGTAAAGCCTAAAGCATTGACTAGTTTACTTTTCACAGAAAGTGTTGGCTGACTCCTGGCCTACTCTGCATATGGAGAGAAAACATAATGTATAGTAGGATCCCATTTCTGTTAAATGATTAAGTATAGCTTATGCATTTATTAAAATTTGGAAGAAAAAAAGATCAAGCCATAAACAGTGATTGGCAAGGTAGGGCAGGAGGCAGAGGGAGGAAATTAAGAGACGTGTAAGGGGTTTGTGTTTTTCACTTAGACACTTGTTTTGTTCAAGTTTATGTAGATTAAACATGAATAATCAATTATAATCAGAAAAATGATGAAATTACTTCTTTTTAAGAAACATAAATAAATAAGGGCCCAGGGCCACCCACAGAGGATGTAAGGAGCTTTACCGGAATGGGAAAGAAGATCTGCTCACTCCTTAGCCCACTCCAGCACTCGGCATCTCAGGGTTCCCTATTTCCAGGAGTTGTACACAGCAGGCAAGCAGGAGACACAGGGACATTTTCTCTAGGGTCCTGTGTTTGCTGCCGTTGTTGAGCTCTGACCTGTCAGGCTAGCAAAAGCATGTGTCTTATTCCACTCCAAACTGTTCTTCCTGTGATTGCATATTCAGCAAATGCAGTACCTCTTATGTTTCCGAAGGAGGAACCGGCAGCTCTGCGCTGCCGTACTCCAAGCTCCAAGGTCCTGCACTCCCATGAGCTCCACTGGGCAACATCTGTCTGGATCATGATCTTATTCTATTTTAGTCTTTTTATTGAGGATCTTCTCAAGAAAGGATATGCCTTTCAGAGGTCTTTGTTCATTCATTAAAACAAAAATGAATGAATGAATTAAAATATATCATGCCTACTAGTGGCATACATTTAAAAGTATAAATTTATAAACAATAAAAGTAAACCTCCTTCCTATTCTGTCTCAGTCACTGAACTCCACTCCTTCAATCACATTTTATGTTACTTTTGCACCTTCCAGAAGTAGTTGACGTATATTCAAAGCAAGATCCAAGCATAGTGTGCTGTACACATTATATACACTTTACATGGCTTTGTAAAAACAATATAATGTTCAGATTGTTGTTATCTATCCATCAGTCTTTCTAAGTATTACAAATTCCCTCTCCCTCTCCCTTCCTCTGTAAATTTTTTTAAAGGAGAAAAAAGTAATTTATTTAGCCTTTCTCTTACCTAGTCACATTTAGGTTGCTCCTTCGTCTTCTCTTTCTCCCACAGCCTCAGTGAACATCCTGTGCATATATCTTTGTGCACAGATGTGAGTATGACAGTAGGATAAATTCCTAGAATTGGAATTGTTCTGTCATTTTTAAAAACACTTTAATTTATTTAATACTGGCAAATTATCTCCCCCAGAGGGTATCTTAAATCATAATTCTACCATATATCATGGAGTCTCTGGTTTTCCATACCCTTTTCACCATGGGATATGATATTAACCAGGACACTTTTGACTACAAGTAACAGTATACCCAGCTAAGTGTGGCTAAGGCATGCCTGTCTATCATCTGATGAAGTGATAAGCTCAGACACTGGGCAGGATGCAGGAATGTGTCCTCTTTACCAGGAGCCTCAGTGCTCTATGTTTTTGTGCTTCACTGCTTCAGCAAGTTCATGATGTCTGTGCTCATTGTCAAACAGTCACTGCAGTTACTTTTGCATTCACATCAGGCATAACAGTGTCCTGTGAAAAACAAGAAGGTATTTTCTCTATGGGACCCTTTAATTACAGAGGAAACGTTTTCTAAGGCACCTAGTATACTTCCCTTCAGGTCCCATTGACCAGGATGGGGTCCTGTACCCATCTTCCCAAATAATAACCAGAAAAGTGTCTGAAAGTTATGTGTTTAACTTAGAGCCATCCTGGTTTACCTGGGTTAGACTGGGAGTTGGACCACCTCTTCTAATATTTGGGTCAGAGATCAAGCAAACAAACAACAAAAGAAGTGATTACAAAGCAGGCACCAAATAGTGGGTCAGTCTGAGAGTTGAACTTGTAAATAATGAACAAAGTTAAGTATCCTTTCAAATTTTTATTGCCAACTTTTCCATTTATTTTTTTCTTGTTGACTTTCCTATAAATTTATTTTATTCATTAAATTTTTCTTTTAAATTTCAAAAATAGTACATGCTCACTACAATGACAAGAGAATGAAATAATTTTTTCACACTATTTTATCCTCTCAACCCCATCAATTATGAAAGCAGTGTTAAGATATCCAAAGATGTAAAATTATGTGGAGAAATGTTTAATAGTTTTTTTTTAAACAGGCCTCATACTATAAATATGAATATGCAACCTGCTTTTTAAAATTAAAATATAGAAATAACTAATAGACATAAATTTAACTTATCTTTTTAAATATTAATTTATAGTGATAAAAAGATATAGGATATTACTATTCTATATTATGCATATACCTAAATTAAAAAGCCACTCACTTTTATGACATTCAACTTATTTTCTTTTTTCCCCAATCTGGAATTTCCTTCCTTCTGATGGAACAGGTGATTCTGTCCTGAGGAGACATCATTAAGAAAGCAGATGGAATCAAGAGAGAGGCCAAAACTAAATCTTAAGAATTGTGGTCTATTGATTAGAGTTTTTCCCTTGTTTACAAAAAAAAGCAAACAACCTTGTACTATATCAAAGGAAAAAATATGCTTTCAAAGGATAACCATTGGGCCAAAACCGATTTGGCTCTGTGGATAGAGCGTCGGAGTTTGGGCCAAAACCGATTTGGCTCTGTGGATAGAGCGTCGGATTGAAAGGTCCCGGGTTCGATCCTGGTCAAGGGCACATCACCAGTTGTGCAGGAGGCGGCTGATTGATGGTTCCCTCTCATCGATATTTCTGACTCTCGAGCTCTCTTCCTTCCTCTCTTCTAAAAAATCAATAAAAGATATTAAAAAGAAAAAAAAAGATAACCATTGGTATAAATAAAAACAGAATATATATATATATATATATATATATATATATATATATATATATATACTGAAATTCCATAAATGAAATACTACATAAAGCAAAGCAAATATAGGCATATCATGGAAAATTAACAAAAGAGACAGCAAATAACATATGGACACAGGCAGGAGTGTGCTGATTATGGGGCGGGGATTGGGGAGGTAGAGAAGGGTATGGGGAGAAAAATAGTGATGGGGAAAATAAAGAGGAAAAATAAAAAAGATAGAAAATGGCAAATTTAAGACTGTTCAGTATAAATAAATAAAATGGCTAACTCTATTTTTGAAAAGAAGTAAAACCTGCAAGTATGCTGTATAAAAATGTAAACAAAAAAAAAGGATTTAGAATAGTTGAAAGTAAAAGCATGTGTGTGCAAAGGCATTTTGAGCAATTTAGAATTTTTTTTTTAAACATAAGATACTAGGTTCTTAATATCAGAGAAAGTTTAATTTTACATCAAATAAATATCATTAAATGAAAAATATAATGGCACTTTTTATAATAAAGGTACAATGCAATTATAGTAGTACATCTCACAATCAGATATTAGACTTGAATATCACATCATCAAATTTCATAAAGCAAAAAAGTACAGAAAATGTAAGAATAAATATTTAGAAAGAAATTAGTGTCAGATATTAATTAGTTCTCTCATTTCATGAGCTACCAAGTGGACAAAAATAAGCAGGGCTATAAAACTAATAACAGGATTAATAAAAACATTCAAAAATTATAGTATACATTGTCCCACAATAAATGCCATAGTCCGGTCAGATTCCTCAATAGTTGGAGTGTTGTTCCTTATACCAAAAAGGTTGTGGGTTCAATTCCACATCAGAATGCATACATGAGGTTTAGTTGAGAGTTCAATCCTTGGTCCACAAAATATTTCTCTCTCTCTTTCTTTCTCTCTCTCTCTCTCTCTCTCTCTCTCTCTCTCTCTCTCTCTTTCAAATCAATAGGAACATATCCTTGGGTGATGATGAAAAAAATACCATAAGTAGAAATTATATATATTATTTATTGCAAAATTATTAATAATTAAGAACATCAGAAAGAAAAATAAACCAACTAAAAATTAATGTTTTAAAGCAAATATTAAAACCAAATTGAGAAATTTTCTGGCAAATAACATCTAAGAAATGCTGCTTAAACTCTGCTGAAAGAGAAAGTCATTCCTTTCATATATATATATATATGTATATATATATGTATGTATATATATATATGTATGTATATATATATGTATATATATATGTATATATATGTATATATATATATGTATATATATATATGTATATATATTCTATGTATATATATTCTATATATATACATATATATATATATATAATATACAGATATTATATACACACACACATATGAAGAAAATGAAATAAACCCAGCATACAATTCAAAGAGAAAGAAAATAAAATAAACTCTAGATAAGCAAAAGAAATTAGCAATAAATTAGACACTGAAAAAGCTGTAGAACTAATGATATGAAAGCAATGCTTTGAGAACAAAATATAACAAAATAACAAAAGAAAAATAAATTCATAACATAAAATAAAATATGAATGAGAAATAACTACAAATACAGATATATTAATCTCTAGTGTGCTCAACTCAGTTAAAATAAATTTGAAAGTTAAGATAAAATGGAAATCTTAGAAAAATATAAGAAACTATAAGAGATATAAATAGAAATTTATTTATTGCTATGAAAGTAAGTATATTGTTGAAACAGTACTCCTAAGAAACAACTTGTTAGGCTTAAAATTTTGCAAATGAATTCTTCCAAAGATTTATAGAACAGAAATGTTCAATGCTACAGCAAAACATAGAAAAAGAATGAATACTTCCAACTGCTTTATGAAATGTTCAAATCATTGCTTATAAAACTGCAAATTACATACAAAATATATAGACAAATTTCACTTATAATATTGCTTCAAACATAGTAAACATTATAAAAATAAACTCTGTAGTATATATACAAAATGCTTGTTTTAATATCAGAAATTATAATATAACCCTCCATTCCAATGAATCTGAGGCAAAAATCATGATATTTTAGTAGAGAATGAAAGAGATTTGATAAGTTCAAGATCTATCTTTGGTTGAAACATAACAAATTAGGTATCAATGATTCTGTTTTTTTTTGTTGTTTTTTTTTGGTGTGGTTTGTTTTTTCCCCCCAATGAGAACTGCGTTGTCCTGTATGTTTCAGTTCAAATTTTGATTTCGTTCTACACAAAAGAGAGATTTAAGATAGAACAGCTCTGACCCAAGCCTCTGGATTTCTTATCAAGCCACTCTTAACATTCTAAAAAACCAGCATTGCACATAATGAGAGAACTCCAGAAAATTTCCATTCAAAGAACAATTCAAGAAAGAATTCCTAATAATATTTAACTTTATTTATTCTGTCTACCTTATTTTATCAGACAACAAAAATAAGTGAAATGTCTTCCAATTCCAAAGGGGGTAAGGTTTTTATTTTTACAGATTATGTCTGTCTATGCAAAACCCAAGAGAATCAACTGGAAAACATGAACAAATTATAAAAGAATTAAATAATCTAGTCAGGTAAAAAAAAATTAAACTACAAAAGTCAATAGCTTCCTAAGTACAATTACAAAAGATATACATTAAAATATGATGTAAAAATATAAAATGGAAAAAATAGCCCATATATAAAAGCAATTAAAATAAAATATTAATAAGCTTAAAAATATATCATGAAATGATGCTGACTTAATACCATTAGTCATCTGAGAAAGACAAATTAAAACTACAATGAGATACCAGTCCACTTCCACTAGGATGGCTAGAATTCAAAAGACCAACAATACCATAGGGCTGCGAGGATGTGGAGCAACCAGAAATGTACATTGCTGGTGAGAATGCTATTTAGGAAAAAGGCTTGACAATGCCCACTGAAGTTATACATGCACTTTCAGTAATCCCAGCAATATTATTTCTAAAAATAAAAACATATATTCATACAAGTACTATAATTCATAATAATGCCAACTGGAAACAACTCAAAGTCCATCAAAAGGCAAATGTAAAAAAGAATTGTAACATACTCATGCATTAGATTACCACACAACAATGAAATGGAATGAACTAGTAATGTATGCAAGAAAATAGATGGTTTCAAATATTATGCTGAACCGAAGAAGCAGCACCCACACACACACATATATGTTCTATGAGTTCACTTATGTGAAACTCCAGATTAAATACATCTATAGTTATAAAAAGCATGTCTGCATTTGTTTGGAAACAAACATAGGAGGAGAGGATTGACTGGATGTCATATGAGGGGAACCTGGAGTGACAGAAATGTTCTATATCTGAATTATAGTGAGGGTTACATGATTGTATAAATTTGGCACAATTAACAGAGAGCATGGTTAAAATCAGTCCATTTTATAGTATGTAAACTATTCTTCAATAAATTTAATTAAGAAAGGAAAAGACATATTATAAAGTGGCAATAATCAAAACTATAGTACCAGTTTTGACTTAACAGACTAATCAAAGAAATAGAATAGAGGGACCATAAATTTCCCCCAAATACCTGGTAACTTAAATTAGATAAAGATGGTATTACTTAGTGGAGAAAAGGTGGTGATTCAACTGATACTGAGATAACAGAGTAGTCATGGCAGAGGAGAGATAAAACTTCATGCCTGTTATAAATTAAACTAGAGGACCAGTACACAAATTCATGCACAGGTAGGGTCTGCTGGCCTGCCCCAAAGGGGAAGGGCTACCAGAGGTTGGCTGACCAGCCCAGCCCCCAAATGGGGGGGAGGCCATCAGGGGCAGAGATAGTGTGGGGAGGGGAGATGCTGCAGGAGGTTGGGGATGGCTGATCAGGGCCCCCATTGAGCCAGTTGACCACCACAGTGAGTGTCATAGACACTGGTCATTTTGGTCAACCCTCTGTTCTAGTCACTTGGATTTTATAATATATATATATATATTGTTCCCTTAAAAGAAATGTTGTAGTCTTAACCCAAATACCTCAAAATGTGACCTTATTTGGAAAAGTGTCATTGCAGACATAATTTGTTAAGATGAGGTCATATTGGAATAGAGGGTCCCTAATCCAATATGACTGGTTTTCTTATAAGAAGAAACATATAAGTCACAGATGTAAGAAGGCCATGTGATGATGGGGGCAGAGATTGGAATAATGAAACATACAGGGCAAGAAACTACAGATTGTTGGCCATCACCAAAAAGCTAAGAAGAGGGAAGAAAGAATTCTCTCCAGAGTCTCAGGGACCCTGGTCCTACTGATACCTTGATTTAGGACTTCCAGCTTTCATAATTATGGGACAACACATTTTTATTGTTTAGTATTACTTGTTATGGAGATTAATACATGGCCTATTTAACTCTATGCAAAAAAATAAATTAACTGCAAGCTGGATAAATTCTAGATTTGCTGTACAACATTGTGTCTACAGTAAAGAATATTGTATCATATATATAAAATTATTAAAAGGTAAACCTCATGTGAAGTTTTCTAATCACATTAAATAAGCTAACTAAAGAATTAAAAAGAAATAGTAAATAAGAAAACATACCAGACATAAAAAGTAACTATCCAATTGAGAAAGGTATTGTATGACAGAACATTCAAAAGGCATAAATTAAAATATTGCTGTAAACAACAAAATATTTTTAAAATTATTCCTATAAACATAAAATTAAGTATATAATATCATAAATATCATAAACTCATTTGTCAAAAGATAAAGATGCTATTTTTATTTCTGATAATCACAAACTGGTAAATTGTTCCTAATGGTCCACACTATAAAAATTTTTTTAAAAAGACAAAGTATCTACTCAAGACAGTGGTGAACCACAGGTGGTGAAGAGTTAAAAGGTAAGGCTTTATTCCTTTGTATATGCTACAGACACAATTATGTCTGCCAATAATAGCAGTATTAGTGTTTATTTTCAGTTATTATGCTTTTATTTATTTATTTTTGCTAAGACCTCTCTTAGTAACACCTAGCATTTCAGGTTTCATGAACTGCACACTGATAGTTCTATTGTTTTCTTATATTGCCCTAGGGCTTAAACTGCTCTATAGTTTGACCCCATTAAATTAAATACTTGGAGGAATCATTTTAGAAGCAAGTTGTTGGGGTTTGTCTTCACCCTAGGAAGCATCTTCTTAGCTTCTCTCTCCCTGATTTTTTCTAGTAAACTAGCTGCCATACAGGTTAGTTGGTGCTCTCATGGAGATATCAGCCTCGGTTGTGCCACTTGCCATCAGAATCTCCATTGTTTTCAAGAGTACTCTTAGTCCTGAGCTTTCCTACATTCTATTCCAAATAAAGTTCCCTTGGGGAACTTTGGAGCCAGCTCTCCTTCTTGTAGCTAGAGATGGGGCCAGTGGCAGGCTTCTCTTAGTCACACTCACCTGAACTTTAGCCTCAACTACATGGAACTAGAAGGAGGCTGAGAAATGCTGATGACCTGATAAATTCTAGAAATGCAGTAGCCTTTGAGAACTGGCTGGAGAGGGAGACTCAGCTTTGTGAACACACCCAATCAGAGAAGTGCTTCCATCATGCTGAGCTGGGCAAGGGGAGGAGAGAATGAGTTATGAGTCTGGTGCCACAGACCCTCAATGATCTTAATTGAAATTTGGTAGACTTTCTTAAAGAAATGTTGCTTCATTTACCATATGCCCCTAGAAGAAAGTCCAGAGATTTTAAATGTTTTTTTTTCTTTTTAATAAATTTTGCCAGTTGTACTAATTTCACTCAGAAGAGGTTCTGCATAATTTCTCAGGCTGCCATTCAGGACACTGTCTTCCTGGGAAGGTCAATAAAAAGTTCAGACACAAAAAAGTATAAAACAAAGAGAAAAGAAAAAAATGCATGTAACTGCCTTAATATATTAAGAAATTATCTTAGCTGAAAAAAGTATAGCAACAGTAAAAATATAGGTCATGTATTAAGAGAGGTTTTTTTTTTTAAACAAATATAGTCAACAAGAACAGGTATGTTGAATATACAAATAATTTTTCCCAAATCAATGAGACCACAATCCAATGAAAGAAAATGAAAAATAGATATGAATTTAAAATTTATGGAAGTAGAAACTCAAATGGTCAAAGTATTCATACAAACATTCAACTTAAGTAATGATCTGTTAATGCAAAAACACCATGGTGGGGTTTTCACCCCATCATCTCTAGTATATTGGAAGATGTACATAGTCTACAACCAACCATTTTTTCTCCTGCGTAGGTATTACAGAGGTCCCCCACCAGATATGCCGAAAGAGGCAGGCAAAATATTTTCAGAGAAGTACAGTTTTGCATGTGAAAAAAAAAATTGGAAGCAAACTAGATGTCTATCAACAGAAAAACAGATTGTGGTATATTCGGCAAATGTATTTCAATAGAGCAGTAAAAGTTAATGAACTATAGCCACATAAATCAATCTTGATGACTCACGCAGGCACAGTCCTGAGGTAAAAATAAAAAAATAAAAAGCAAGAAAGGAAAAACAAAAAAAGGAAATTTTAGAACTCATATATTTTATACCAAGTTTTAAACTTATTTAGCGATGTTATCCACAGGTACACAAGAATTACTGTAGATAGTGTAAACTTATAAAAATATGCCAAAGAATAGCTGGTGCGAAATCCTGAGTAGTAGGCACCTGTAGAGGGGGGATAGCAAACATGTTTTGGGAAGGGTACAAAATGGGCCCCAAATGTCTTGGTAATGCATTAACTGTTATGTTTAGTACACGTTTCTTGAGTGTTTATCTTAATATTATTACATCAGTTTTCAAGTCTGCCATTTTACAAATTTTAACAGTCAAAATGTCTGAAGGGTCAAAATAAAGGCTCTGAGCATGATGGAGTATGAGCACAAGAGAGAGACATAGACCCAGTCTGGTCAGTCACAGGCAGCTTCCTGGAAGGAGGAAACTGGTACTGAGTCCTGAAGCATAAGAATGAATTGAATGTTTTTTTCTAGTTTGAGTGGACACAGAGAGACTCTTCAAACTATGCCCTTGTTTTCGTTGGTTGGTTTGTGTTGTTGTTGGGCCTGCAAGGCCAAAGAGAGGCAGCTGACTTTTTCTGTGGTCAAGGAGCTAAGAATGGCTTTTACATTCTTTAAATGGCTACATTTTAAATGGTGGTAGGTGTAATCGGTCAGTTTTCCCTCTTGGTCTGCAAACCTAAAATATTTACTCTCTGGAATTTTAAGAAAATGTTTGCTGATTGCTGGCACTTTACATGCTTGTTTCCTAGTGATGCTGTGTTTATCTTCTAGATCTTGGGAAACAAAAACACTGAGTTATAAAACTGATCAGGGCCTCAAAGGAGTAAGTGCAGTTTTATATTAGTCAGTTGCAAAGCACAGAAACGTAACTAAAATGAACTGAAACAAAAGGTGTAAATTGCTTGCTTGTGAGTCTGAAAGCCCATGGTGATGGCTTCAGGTGCAACAGGACCCAGGTGCTCGAATGATGTAAGAATTGTGTCTCTCTTACCTAGACTCTGCTTCCTTTGTGCTGGCTGCCTTCTCAGGCAAGCCTTCACTGTGATGGCCAAGAGTAGCTCCAAGCTTCCAACTGACCAGCTGGGCAACCTGCCATTCACAATTACTTTAGAAAATCTCTGAGGGTATATATAAATATGCCTTTTCCTTATTCTGGATCAAATGTCCACTCCTGGATGTTGGGATGATATTGTAATATATATCCTTGGAAAATATGTCCCCAAAGTGTAGGAAGTAATTTTCCTGGAGGAAAAGAATCTATAATAATAAAAGTACAATATGCTAATTAAACAGGACATCCTTCCAGACAAAGCTGGTGCTGTGAGGGCCCTGGCTGCCATGGCAGGGCAGGGGGGCGGGGGTGTGTGTGTGTGTGTGTGTGGAGGGAGGCTGAGCCCTTGCATGAATTTCGTGCATTGGGCCTCTAGTAAGATACAAAAAGGAAGAATAGATACAAATGTCCCCTAAACAATTGATGGCAGACACTGTTTTTGTTGACCCAACCACAATTTCATCTTTATTCCTACTCCTGCCTCAAGATACTAAGGCTTACTCTCCCAGATCTTTGGGTATAATACATTCTTCTCTACTTCCTATTTAGTCTGCTCACTTTGGGCGGTACCAAATGTTTGGGTTACCTCTGTTTTGGTGTCAGTATGTGGTTTTAAAGTCATATTCTCCATCTCCTTATAATTCAATGACTTGTTTTCTTAACACTTATGAAAATTCATCTCTTTAGATAGTTCCTTTCTTAATCCATATTAGAAATTAGTGGGAATTTTGGCACATGCCTAAAGCCAACAATTAACTGACATTTGAAACACCTACACAGAAAATAAATTTTTGTCTTACCATATTTTTAACATAATTAAAACATATTAGGTTGGAAATGTACTTCTTAGCTAATTTTACCAGAGCCGTTTCCAACTAAGAGTAGGAAAGGGAAAAGAAAAGAAAGAGGTGAGGATTAATAATATTTTGCCATATTTATAGTGAGAAGATAGCTAAAGACATACTTCCTCAATTCTAGATAATAGAAAAAGCCTTAGTTATTATTATCAAGGTACCACTTAATTCACACATAGTCCTTAGATCATGCCAGGCATCAGGCATGGGCAAAACTTTCAGTTCCTTATACCTTAATTTAATCAGGAATTGTACCCAAATAATAAGTTTTGTGGGAAAAATATAAAATGTACACAGATATGGATTGTCCATTTTAGACATCAAGTTTAGAGACAGAGATGTAGAGATTTTAGAAAATGTTCCCCTTGAAATCAGACAACCAATGGTTCCAGGCTGCCTGTCACTACTTTAGCCAATTGAATAATATATGAGTGTTTATTGCAATGATGCTGGCAGTATGGGAGAGCAGCAGGTCATCTACAAAAACCTGCTTTGCAACCTCCCAAACACCAGCTGCCTATATATATATATGGTTGGACAAGGATTACATGGCATGGGGAAGTAGGCTAGGCAGGCTGGGTTGGACTCCATTGTTTGGGCAACAAAACTGTTAATCTTTCCATGATAATAGGCAGTTCTTGAATGTGAATGGACCACATTCCAAGGTTGACTCCCAGGTCCAAGGTTGACTTTCAGGTTTCAGGGTCTTAAAACTCCCAGCCAGATTAACATGTCCTTTCTTAAACCAGAACAAGGCAATCACAGTTAGCAGAACATGATTATATTTCTGTTAATATAAAAACATTCAAACCTGTAAAGAATTTTTGTGAGTTTATTTGAGCCAATCTGTCGACAATTGCCAGGAAGCAGAATCTCAACAGATAGGGATAAAGCTCCAGAGAATGGTGTTCAAAAGAGGAGATACATGTGGGTTACTTGAAATCCATTGGTGATAGATTAGAGAGGCAGGAGGAAGCAAAGCAGAGAATCCTCTGGGATTGGATAAAAAGTAAAATGATAGACACATGCTTCTTTTACTTAACTAGGTACAGGTTAGTTAACAGTCAACAATTAACATGATAACAATAACAATGAAGGAATTTGTGATATCTGTCCTGGTGCCCAGGGCATTTGGTTGTGCTCTGAGGGGTCTGGGAAAAAGTGAAGTTACAAGTGACCCTGACATTTCAATGATATGTTATCATAAATACAAAAAGATAATATGCTCAGTTAAGGTAAAGGGAAAATATCAGCCTAGAATGTAACTAGGGTGTAAAGTTTAATTTGAGACCATCCTTTGTGATTACTTTAGATCTTTAAGTTTGCAAGATGGCCATGCAGGCCTTCCCTGAGCTTGTCAGGTTAGCATATGGCCCTTTTCATTCACATATGCCATAATCATAGCTAGTTCCTAATATTCTATTTTTGCTCCTAATACCATTTGATCTGAGCCAGACTAAAGTCAGGGCTACAGAATCAACCCATAGCCAGCCAACTCCAAAGGACCTCTTCCAGCAATAATCTTCTCAGCCCCTGACACACCACTCCAATCTTGACCTCACACCCTCTATGTTCCTGAGCTTCTCTCAGTTGCTTAAGTTCTGTCACATGTGGACTATTATTCTATCACTGGCATTGATGCCTCCCCATTGATGGGTATAGTTAGTCCTGCCCATGTCCAATTTTTTAACCAGAAGTTAGTTGTTCTGGTTCATGTTGTAGTGGCCCCAAAACACTGAGTCTTGTGTGATTGGAAGTCGCTATGCAAGCAGTGAGGGTCCTAGTGTTAGTCACTTGAGACAACTATCCCAGCAGAACAAACACAGAGGGACAAATCTCAGTGCAAACCTGAGAAAGCCTGACTCCATCTCCTCTAACTCATCACTAGATATATTGCCAGTCTTCTTCCAATTCCCCCAGTAATGATGCTAGGCCGCACCCTCCACACAGCACAGTGCAGCCAGCAAGGCAGCTGGGTAACCTCTGTAGTAACCTGCCTGCATCTGAATCCTGCTTTGCCTACCAGGAGCTGTATGGCTGCTGCTTCACCTAAGTTCCTCAGTTTCCCTGGTAAAAAAAAAAAAATGGGGCTATTAATAGTTCCTACAACCATGATTATGAAGATTGAGTGAGTTAATATTGGTGGCTGTCCCAGTGCCATGGTCATAGTGTTGTATGTGCTGATCAAGAGAACAGTTCATCATAAGCTACCTTCATTAGACATTTTCTAAGACATTACATCTGCATTTCCAAAGCCAAAAAAGGAAATCTGTCAAGGATAATGACAGGCTGAGGAGGAACTGAGCAAAGAAAAACTGGGCAAGGACCAATCAAAAGGTGACTATCCCAGGAAATAGCCTTGAACCTATGCTAGCTCCCGTAAGGCCAGTGTGGAGACCTTGATCCTGACTCAGAAACAAACAAAATCACAGAGATCACAGAGGAGGAAGCACAAGGCTCCAAGCCAGAAAATTAGCAAGTTCTACCTGATGAAAGAAAGAAAGAAAGAAAGAAAGAAAGAAAGAAAGAAAGAAAGAAAGAAAGAAAGAAAGGAAGGAAGGAAGGAAGGAAGGAAGGAAGGAAGGAAGGAAGAAAGAAAAGGAAGGAAGGAAGGAAGGAAGGAAGGAAGGAAGGAAGGAAGGAAGGAAGGCCCTAGCTGTAGCTACTGAGATGCTTCCTGGAGGAAGATGGCTGACTTTTTATCAGATGTGTCACTTAGTGAAATTTTTGCTGGCAATAAAGATGCAATGGCAGTCTGCTCAGAGTGCTATTTATCTGTGTCTGTTCTAGCTTTCAACTTCAAAGAGTCCACTGCCTCACAGAGCACATCAAAACAACACTGTTGTTTTTAATGACAGTGGACTAACGCAACACACAGAAGTCAAGTGATTTCTCTAGATAGGCAAAAGGAAAAAATCTCTCATGGAGAAGCCAGGCTTATGTGTGCACACCCTGATGCCCCATTTTAATTCACAGCTGGGGAGCTGGAACTGGCTGCAGATTTAGTCATCCACAAGAAACACGAGAATTTGAGGAAGGTGAGGGGAGATGAGATTCAGAGGAATAAAGGCAATGCAGAGATTATAGAAAGGGGGTTATTTTTCTGCATGTCCCAGTAATTTGTTTCCATGTAACAGGTGACCAGCTCTCCTAGTGGGATCAGAAAATGCATGGAATCAATTGTGAATAAGAGCACAAAGACTTCCATTGTCTTTTACCTCCTACTTATCCTACCATACTTTCATCTGACCATTTTTTCCTTCCAACTTTCTTTCATTTACTGAAGGCAAGTCACATTTAGATTTGCCAACTTTAAGGATCCTCATCAAATGATTCTAGGACCATTTCTACCCTACCCGTGTGGTTAGTGTGACTCAAACAAATCAACCACATTCTCTTAGACTCCTCAGGTTCAACTTCTTGATTTTTTTGTTCATGAATCCTGCAAATTTCATGTATCTTACATCAACACACCTCACCCTTCTCTTTAAATCTGTCTCCAAGTTGTTCATCAAGAATATTCACTGAGAATGTGATAACCATGATGATGGGCTACTTTACATGCTTGTGATTTCCAACCTCCCCTGGGTCCATATTTCTCCCAAATCCATTTCCTCATCTCTAGTCAAATGCTTTTAAAATTTCTATAGCAGCTTTTCATAAAGGTCAGTACTCATATAGCTAATTAGAGGCTTATTAAAACATATATCTGGGCCCCCTTTAAGAAGATTCTGATTAAATAAAACTGGGATGGAGCCTTAAAACATGTAGCTCTAACAAACTTGCAGGTGATATTAGTGATATTAGTCCATGGGCTCACTGCATTTTCAGCACCACTAACATACAACTCCTGGCATATAGTAAATTTTCACTACTTAAAAACTTTAAAAATCTTAATTCTTTATTCTTTAGTTTCCACATGTAAGTGAAGTCATATATTTATCTTTCTCTGTCTGATGTATTTCACTTAGTATAATACCTTCTATGTCCACTCATGTTGTTCCAAATGGTGAGAATTCATTCTTTTTTATGACTGAGTTATATTCCATTGTATATGTATGCCACTTTCTTTTTTATCCACTCACTTATTTTTTGAGGGGGTGAGGTGGGATTGAGGCTAGGTAAAAAAGGTAAAGAGATTAAGAAGTACAAATTGGTATTTACAAAATAGTTATGGGGATGTGAAGTACAGCATCGGAAATATAGTCAATAATATTGTAATAATTATGTATGGTGCTAAATATGTGTTAAATGTCTAAACACTATGCAGTATACCTGAAACTAACGTAAAAATAATGAATGTAAACTGTAATTGAAAAATAAAATAAAAACGAAGAAAAAAAGAACGGTGAGGGGGCAGAGAGAAGGGGCAGAGAGAAAACAAAAACAAAACTTTAATTTGTTTCTTTTTTTAAAATATAAATCTCAATTATTCAGATTATTACAGATGTTCCTCTTTTTTTCTCCTCATAGCTCCCCTCCACCCAATTCCCCCTAAGTCCATTCCCATCCCCTCCCACCTCCGCTCCACCACTGGACTCATCCATAGGTGTAAGATCTTTGACCAATTTCCCTCCCCTGCCCCCTGAGAATTGTCAGTTCACTTCCTTTCTATGCCCCTGATTCTATTATTTTCACCAGTTTATTCTGTTCATCAGATTTTTTTATTGACTTGATTTTTAGATTCACTTGTTGATAGATATGTATTTGTTGTCACTTTGTTGTTCATAATTTTTATCTTTACCTTTTTCTTTTTCTTCCTCTTCTTAAAAAATACTCTTCAGCATTTCATATAATCCTGGTTTGGTGGTGATGAATCCTTTAGTTTTTTCTTGTCTGTGAAGTTCTTTATCTAACTTTAAATTCTAAATGATAGCTTTTCTGGGTAGAGTCACCTTGGTTGTAGGTTCTTGCTGCTCATTACTTTGAATATTTCTTGCCACTCCCTTCTGGCCTGCAGTTATAAGGTTACTCAAGAATCTTCTAGAAACCTCTGAAAAACTTAGTTAAGACCTCCAACGGACTTAGTGAGAACTTCAAGGATCTTAATGAGAATGACAAAAAAAAAAAAAAAAAAGGAAAAGGACCAGTCAGAAATTAAGCATACACTGTCTGAAATAAAGAATAATACAAAGAAATTCAAAAGTAGACTACAGGACCCCAAGAATCAAACCAGAGATTTGAAATACAAAGAAGCAAAAAATGCCCAACCAGAAAAACAAAAAGAAAAAAAAAGAATCCAAAAATATGAAGATAGAGTAAGAAGCCTCTGGGACAACTTCAGGTGTACACAACATCTGAATTATGGGGGTGCCAGAAGAAGAGAGAGAGCTAAATATTGAAAACCTACTAGAAGAAATAATGACAGAAAACTTTACCTACCTGGTGAAGGGAGTAGACTTACAAGTCCAGGAAGAGGAGAGAACCCCAAACAAGAGGAATCCAAAGAGGACAAAACCAGACACATCATAATTAAAATGCCAAGGACAAAAGACAAAGAGAGAGAAAATTGAAAGCAGCAAGAGAAAGACAGTTAGTTACCTAGAAGGGAGTACCCATACGAATGTCAGCTGGTTTCTCAACAGAAACTAATTTGTTTCTTTTTCCACTTTAGCAGACCTCATCTACATGGCAACATAAAAATTACTGCAAAATGTAAACTCTTTTTAACATCCCTTTCCCTCAGCTTATGTGTTTACCCAATTCTGATCTTTTCCTTCATGTTTGGAAGGAGTGACTTCATTGCTGGCTTATTGAAGTAGGTAGAACAGTGGGAGGTTTATGGATGAAGGCCTGGGTCTGATCTTCAATTGACTTACTCAGCATCTGCCCTCAGCACCAGGGGGAAATAAATGTGGGAAAGAGACTTTCTCCTGATCAGCCCAGAATTCTGACACAGCTGACCATTCTTCTCTTGACTAGAAAATGGGGATGTGCAATACAAGTGGAATAGTAGCAAGAGTAAGGATTCTGGAGCCAGGCAGACCTAACCTTATATACAAGCTCATCATTGTCCACCATTGGAAATCACCTTAACCTCTTCTCTTAAAAGCAGTTTTAGCGATTGTTATATATATATATATATATATATATATATATATATATATATATATATATATATAAATCTTTTATCATAAGCTTAAGAGTACAAGAAATATAATTTCCTTTATTTTTCTCCAATGTTTAAAGCCCTCATGCAGCTAGGGAGCAGATACTTATTTAGGGGTTTCTCTTTTCCCAAGGCTCTTTGAGAATTTCTGATCCTGGGTTAGGCAGGATCTATCCATACTGATATTTGCTGAGATGCACAATCCCATCTAGTCTTTTATTGTCAATCCATGCAGGTTGCCCCTGAGTCATGCCTCATTCCTGAACCCAAGGTCTCATCATGCTTAACTCTATCTGAGCTGGTTTCATGCCCTTCTTGGCTGTACTGATGCCAGTCTGCTGCTTCCTGGCTTTATCAGGGTGTAAGAAACTTGGAAAGGTCCTCATGTCCATGCCACTCTCAACTCAAATTTGCCTACTGCTCTTCCACCTGGCTAAGACTTGAGTTTCACATAGGTTAAGTTCATAGCAGTCTCTGATTTGAAACAGATCTTAGATAAATGTTAGTTCCCTTCCATTGGTTTCTTCTACTTTTCAGACCATTGCCTTTTCTTCAATGGCTTTCCTTCCTGTGCCTTTTCTTCAAAATATAGTGGTTCCTTACTTTTTATGTATTTCCCTCTCAAAAAGTTCTACGTTTTAGGATCCTACTGAACACCTACAGACACTTCACATTCATCTTGTCCACCCAGTGTTGTCTCCCCTTTGGCCATCCTCTGACAATATTGTATTTCTAATAGTTACATGAGATAATGATATTTCCCAGTTTAAATATTTACAATGGTGCTTCATTTCCTCTAAGTAATGGTATTTAAAGAAGTGGGCTATCTGGCACCAATCTTCACGTCCAACATTAACCCTCAGTTTTTTTTCCTTCTCCTCTATTCTTCACTCATATCCCAAATCAGTGCTCAGCAGAGTGTTATAAAAATAACCTGAAGAGATGTCCAATTGTGATTTGACACAAGAAATTTATTACTAAACAAAATTAGAAGTTTGGGGAAAAATATATCTTAAATACATTAATCCTTTCATTCCACACTTCAGTAGATTCCTTCTACTTGGCAACAACAAAAATTACTATAAAATAAAAAATTCTTTTAACTTTCTGAGAAGTTACATATAACAGTATATATTACATAGAGTAGTGCTTTCCTATAATAGTATCACATTCGTAATAGCAAAATAAGAAAAGGAAAAAAAAAGAGGTTAAACATCAATAATCTTTCCACATCATTGTGGTATTTATTGCATAATCTAGTGCTGGGAACATAGTAGAGTCTCAAGAAACAATTCCTGAGTAATAAATGTACCCATGGAGGCTTTGCTGCCCTACTCTCCACCTGGCTAGTACACTCCTGATAGGTGAAGGTCACATGATGCCATTTCCTTAGACACACAGTGGCTGGTGTTACCCCTTCCCACCCAAGCCACCTTGTTTTTCACCTGGCACCATCACACTCATTTTTCAATCTCAGCTTAAATATCAACTCCTCCATTAAGCCTTCCCAACACACTAGAAAATCTCTCCCTTCCCAGAGAAATCAATCATTTCCTTCTTTGTACTTCCACACCATTTGATGAATGCAATTCCAAATGCTTTAGAACTATGGACTCCTTATTTAGAATATGTATTCAAAGAATTCTTCTTTTAATTTTGGCATCATCATGCACAGCAGACATTCTGTGAATTTTTATTTGGTTTTGTTGGGTAGAAAACTTGAAGTCCAGAAGACTAAGAGCTGTTGACTCAACCACACACAATGAACAGGCATACCTTGGGTTTATTTTTAAGCAAAAACAATGGTTTGCCTTTTTGAAATGTTAGAATCATCTTTACCTAATAATACAGTACTTCCTTTCTCTTTTGGCTCATCTGGCCTACACACAGAGAAAATCCAGGTCATTTCTCCCTAGGAGTTCCTGAGGAGCCAGCAGACTACAAATCCATGGTTTTCTTGCCTCCAAATCTTCCAGCACTGCAGTAAACAAACATGCATGTGAAGACTTTCTGTCCAAATTAAAGCAGTGATAAAGAGCAAGTGGCACTAGTATGGGATATGAGTCATGGAAGGTCTAGGAAATCTTGTCCTCCTGGCACACAGCACTGAAAAGCAACATGAGATGCCCATCTGCAACCTTTCCCAAGCATAGCCATTGGTTATAGAGCATCATAGTTCTTGAGACATAACATTGGCTCCCTATCCCAATGAATGGCTGAAATATATGGTCCAATTTTTTAAGATAAACACATTTCCCAACCTCTTTGCATAAAGTTTTGGCAAAGACAAACTTCTCCCTGAAAAATTTTCTACTTCTAGCCAGAGATCATCCTTTGAAATCATTGTACACCTATATCTTCCAGTTATATCCTTCAAGGAAAAAGAAACAACAAAAAACTCAAGAAATTTTGAAAATCAGTTTCTCAAGTTATTTGCACTAAAAGACTTAACTGAAAAATTGTCCTACCACCCATTAGGTACTCTAGCCCCGCAAAGAACATATCGATACAAAGTTCAGCTCATTGCTAAAGCCAAATCCTTCTTGATTTAAGATCTAATGGACAGTTAGAAGCTGGAACATCACTTCACACCTGCCATCATGTCAATCATTTGGAGGAAAAATATATTTTTTTGTCAATCAAGTAATCTTTGGGGAGGATGTAACCTGTTATGGTGCATTACCCTTTGGCCACTGTAATTTAAAATGCCTTCAGCATTAAAGAGCATGTGCCAGAAATAATTAGAAGCTAGTCTTAATTGTATTCACATATACTAGCAAAGGAAGCATTTAGCACTGGAGTGTTCATACTATCTAGATAAGAAAGCTGGGAAGCCCATCTTCCCAGGTGCCACCATCAGCATTGCTATTAATCAAACGGAGTGGATTGAGGTTCAAAGCTATTGCCCTGGCACTGCAAATATTTAACACCAATGTGATTACTATTATCCTGTATTAATGTCCTGCCACTAGTGTTAACAAGGCCAGTATAGCAAACTGACTAATTCTCAATGCCCCTAGCATCCTGTGGTGAAAGAGATGGATGTTCTAGGAAACAGCCATTGTGGAAAACAGCAATATATAGGGCTGAGGCTGGCCTTCCACATTTCAGTGGTTACAAAAATGTCTCCCCCACCCCTGTGAGTTACAGCTCACTAAGGTATGACACTGAATCACCTTATCTCTCCCAGTAACTGCTCTGTTGTGCCTGGCTCAGAGCATTCATTTGAATGACACCAACCTCAAAATCGGAATTTGGGCTCTAAATCTTGAGCCTGTGATATTTTTTTTTCTTTATGGGCCAGATTTCAGAGAACCCCTAAGAAGAGAGAGAATCACCAACACGCACCTGGCTTGCACTTGTTCACAACTCATCTTGGCTGTTGCAACATCCTGTCCTCAGAATGACCTTACAGAAAAGAAGAGCTAACGGGAATAGCTACAAAAACGAGAATGACGGAGGAGTAAATAAAACAACAGGAAGGCAAGCAGGGGCCATGGTGCCCAGACTGAACCAGAATAAAACAAATTCATTATACTGTAAATTGCTCACACTATATGGGAGTCTATTACCCAGAGTTTGTGAGAACTGGGGAAGGGAAAGGTAGATTGCTACTATATTCAGAGCCCATTGATCACTACAAAATCCCCAGAGCCAAAGAAATCTAACTCCTTATGGATTGTTCATGCTTGTAGACAGTGAGTAGAGAGTAGGTAAATTAAACCCCAGATAGCCCTATTCATGGCATGAAGTACATTACAGGCCTTTCTTCTGCAATTGGGCTGTGAACATTTGAGGATAATTTGCCATCTTGAAGGCCCAACAGCGCCAGTCAGTGTCTAGTGCTCAGTATATTTCTGTTCTCTTCCAGAAGATTGTCCTGAAGTGTTAAAGCACTTTGCACATAGTAAACATTAAATAAATATCAGTGATTCAGTATCTCTACAGTCAGATTCTTTACTAAAGCTTCCACCTTCCACTATCATCCACATTACAACATCCAGGACTTTCTTATTCTCACATCACTACTTCATTCATTCATTCATGCATGCATGCATGCTTGCACTCACTCAAATAGTGATAGAGATACATACTAGACACTATCAATCACATGTTCTGGAGTGTGGTAATAGGTTTGACATCATATGGATCTGGGTTTGAATCTGAATTCTGTGATATTGAATAAGTTCCTTAATATCTCTAAACTTGAATCTCCTCATCTGCAAAGTGAACATAATAATAATGCTTCCCCTGGGTTATTGTTATGGTTAAAACAGCTTGTATAATAAGATATTTAGCCAAGCTTAACACATGGTAAGCTCTATAAATGTAGTGGCTTCAAGGCCTCTCCTAAAGCCAGGCATCATTGTGACCCTACCCTAACTTACAAGGCTCTGGTTATTTTTGTCTTTCCCTGATTTTCATTAGTATTTGTATCTGTTCTATCAAGTTTGTTTTTTGACTTTTTAATTTACATGGTAGTCTTTCTTCCTTGACCTGCTATTCCATTAAGCTTTACCTGTGGCTTGTCCCATGTTGAAACACAATTGCGAAGGAGTCCAGCTTATGAGAAAACTGTGAGTGGGGACTGAGTCCATAAGAAGACAAATGCAGGAGGAAGCTCATCTTCACAAACACAAAGTGAGGTGGCAGGGAAGATGATTAGACTCCTTACAGGGAAAAGCACAATGATGCTCAGAAAGGAGAAGAATGGATGAGTACCTGATAGCTATCCCATAGACAGTGGGGCATATTTTGTAGTGTGGGAAGTCCCTTAGAGCACAGGGATTCCAAGAAAGAAGTTGTGTGATGATAGTGGTTCATAATACCTGGATGGGGAAACGGGAGATTTCCAGGTAAATTATGGGGCAATTAACATAGTTGGGGACCTATAAATTGTCATGTTTACCCTATTATTTCATCTTTGATCTTTAACTCTTGTTAGCTATAGTAATGTTAGTTTCATTGGTGAGAAAAGAATGTCCCACAGTGACTCTACCCCTGTATTTACTGAGCCCCTTTACATATCTGGATGTCTAGACATAGGCTGGGATCCAAAAACATAATTTTAAAGAATAGAATAATAAATAGCCGAGAGGTGAGAAGAGGCAGAATGCCCCCTGAATCTTAGTGTCCGGCTTTTAAAGTGGGATTCTTAAGTTTCTGAAATAGTGAGCAAAGTTTGTGCTTATGGGCATTTTTTTCCCCACTAAAGAGAGGGTCAGTAGATTTTCTAAGATACTCCAAGTGAACTGCAAATTGATCCTGTCCTGCTTTGCTCCAAGGAATGACACGAGCTGTCTATGCTCCCTTGATATCTATTGAACATTCCCAAAGGCTGCCACCAAGGACAGGAGAAGAAGACAGCGAATCCAGGGCCAAGCTCCCCTCCTCCCTTCCCACTTCATAAGCACAGTCATTTTTTTTTTCACACTGAAATAGTTTTACTCTATTAAACAGTTGGAGAAATAAACATGAAAAGGTAAGAGTAGGGTTACCTCACTAAAGTGGTCCATTAGCTCTCACATCTTACCTTCATTATTATAGCCAGGTAACTTGTGCTGGGGCAAGGGCGGGGGGAGGGGGGACAGTGTATACAGGGTATCTGTGGCTTCAGCCCTGGACTGAAACCACACAATATACTTCATCCTTTTTTTATTAGTAGTAATTGTTCATTTCTCATTTTCCTCTTTATATTCTTGATATGTCCATATTTTTTTTTCATTTATTTAATTTCTGACAGCCATCCTGACTTTCAATGGGTGGTTCTATTTTGTCCACACCAGCTATGCTGCATGGGCTCTCCTTAAGGAATATTTATCCCATTTCAGTCCAGCCCAGATCTCTCCAGGCCTGATTCCTATCATACAGGTGGACTGTCCTCTTGGCTCACTTTGGTCCTGGGTCCTATAGGCATATTTGGATATCGATATCCACCATTTCTTAGAAAATATAACCACTATCTAGCCGAGACCAGTTTGGCTAGATACAGTGTCAGCCTGCAGATTCAAGGATCCTGGGTTCGATTTCGATCAAGGGCATGTGCCTTGGTGGCGGGCACATCCCCAGTGGGGGGTGCGCAGGAGGCAGCTGATCGATGTTGCTCTGTCATTGTTGTTTCTGGCTCTCTATCCCTCACCCTTCCTCTCTGAAAAAATCAATAAAATATATTTAAAAAAAAAGAAAAGAAAATGTAACCACTATCTAGATACAAGCCCTTCAAGCTCCATACCCATTCATCATGTCTTCTGAAACCCAGAGGACATTCAAATCAGCACCCAACTATAATTGCAGCTCATCATCGTGCTCTGTTGCCTGCAATGCCTGCAAGTTCGAATAACACAGAAAACAATCAAACAAAAAAAAAAAAAACAACAGCAAAACAACTTCTATTCACAACAACATGAAATGGGTCAAATATACTATGTCATATTCACCCAATGTAATACGAGGTGGACAAGCAAACTGATACTTGTGAAAAATATTCATGATTTAATCCTAAATAAATACAGAAAAAGTAAAATCCAATTATACAAAATCTTCCTGTGAAGTGACGAATACAATGCAGATTATTTGAGATGTGCAGGTTGTTGTGATTCTCCTGGTTATTTCTGCCCAGTGCACAAATTCATGCACAGAGAGGGTCCCTCTGAGTGGCCTGTGGAGATCGGGCCCCAACTCATGCCTTCAGCTTTGCAGCCCTAGCTTGTGCCCTCAGCCTCACAGCTTTGCAGCCCCATCTGGCACCCTGCCTTGTTCTGGTTCCACTCCCTCACCTCCTCTACCATCCAGCCTGCAGGGCGATCTATTGTGGCCTGGTCCCCTGCCTGGCTCCCACAGTACTTGGGAGCTGGGTGGCGGCCCCACCCCTACCCACGGCCATCACCACCACTGGTTGCTGTCTGTGGGGTGATCAGCGCGGCGACTGCGTCCCCACTCACACCCGCCTTGGCCTGGTGCTGCCTGCTCACCTGCTCCACCATCCAGCTGCAGTACCGCTCTTTTGGGGGCCCATTAGGGCTGACAGTGCCTCCATTTCTGCCCTCTACCAGCACCGCATCACAGAAACCTGCCATGTTCTTTGCTGCCCCCTGGCGGTCAGTTCACACCATAGAAAGCGGTTGAACTGATCAAACTCCTTGTTGAACTTCTGGTCCAACAACTGACAAAGGGGACAATTTGCATATTATGCTTTTATTATATAAGATACTTACAGGATGGCTGCACAGTAGGCACAAAGTGGGAGGGATACTGAGAAAACAGAAGCTTTTCCAGAAGTCACACGGAACAGTTACACTTATTTCCCATGAGCAGCACTTTGACCAGGCCTTGCTGAAAAGTAGGTAAAGAAAGAAGTTTGGAAATGGAGATTGGGTCAACCAATGAATGAGTGCCCCAGCTGGTAACTGAAGAGTGGCCCTGTCTAATTTCTGTGCTTGAAGATCTGCCATAGTAACCACTGAATTTAGTAAGACCAGAATATGAAGAGAAATTTTCCTCTTCCTCCCTGTCTTCTTGCCCCATCCTTTCTTCTCCCCTTTGTATTGAAAGACTTACATTTTCAAGGGCTGCCTTGACAGCTTTGGGCCTCAGGGCCTCAAGGATCTGGCTATGGATTCCCTGTTCTTGCCAAAGTGCCCTCTTTCAAACATGAAAGGCTTCCCCCTGGCAGCCAGGTCAGCTGCACCCCACCTGGTGTTCAACCTAATGGGTTTCTTCTCCCTTCAGATTAAAAAATTATATATGATCTCCCATGTGACCTCAGGATCTCCTCAGCCTCTTGTCTCACCAAAGTCTGACTTCCACAGCCCTTGGTGGTTCCCTCCCATGTGCAATTTCTGTGTGGCCCTGCATGACCTGCAGTGTCCTCCTCCCCTGGGCTATGAGCATTAATGACTAATACACTATTGTCTATTTCATTTATCTGGTGTCTGCTGTCTTGTGTTTGGCCATCTACTATTTAGGTGGAGGATCCCTCCATTTCCATAGTGAATAGAAGGTAATAAAAATATCCTTCAATATTCCTTCCTTCCAGGCCTACATGCCAGGCACTTTTCTAGACACTGACCTTACAACAGTGAGCACGAGAGACTTAGGCCTTGCCCTGAGGTGATTGACCATCTAGTCACAAAGATATTTGCCTTTATTGTGGTTGCTTCTCCAAGTACTGGAGTAGAGTGCTGTGGGTACACATGATAGGAACAACAAATCTAGAATGGAATGTGTGTGTATGTGCACATCTATGTCAGAGAAATCTGTGGTGAGAGTGAGTTAGAAGGGTTAAAATAATGGGAGAGATTTTTAAGTTAAGTATGAATGCAGCTAAGAGTTTGAGGAGTTGAGAACATTGTACAGGGGGGGACAGTGTAAAAGAACTGCTTCAGGAGAAGCTGGAGAGGGACACAGGGGCCACATCATGGAAGGCCTTCTCAACAGAGTGAAGAAATTCAGACTTTCATGGGTGAGCAGTGGAATGCTGCTTTCAGCAGGAATACATGGGTGGACATTTGCTTTTAAAAAGCCCCCCATGGCTTAAGGGTGGAGAATTGGAGGGCACCACCATAGGGAACAGAAGAAAATCAGGGAGGCTGTGGCAGTGGTCTTGGCAGATCATTACACCTGAACCAGTCGAGTGGCTAAGCTAAGGAGGTATGTGGAGGAACAGTCTAGGAAGCCTTGGGCCAGCCTTCATGGGAGAGAAGTATGTGGCTTCTAAGTGCCTTTGCACTCAAGGTTTTTTGTGTCTACCATTCACATAAGGGACAAGAAAGTAAAAGTTACCTGTTCACTTAGGACAATGGCTCATTGCCTGTGGTACAAATTTTATATCACAATTTTCTGTATCTGCAAGTGAAAAAATATATAACTGCAGTGGCTTACACAAACTTGAACCTATTTCTTACAGAGAGAAGTGGTCGATTCAAAGATGTTCCACTTTGATGTATCCCTCATTGTCACAAGATGGCTGCTGCACCTCCATCCATTATGCACTCAACTGAATAAAAAGAGTAAGTGGAAAGGCTGTGCCACCAATATGTGTCCTTATGTCAGGAAAGAGAAGTATTTTATAAACTACCTCTCCCAGAAGACTTCTGCCTATTCCTCATGGACACGGGCTACCCTGACCTGCATGGAAGCTAGGATGGAAGTATTGGTTTTCTGGACTCTATAGAAGGTGTCAGAAAGGGAGACAGGGCTGGGAATGATCTCTCAACATCCAATCAGCGGTGTTTTCCACAGTGCATTGTAAGCCTGTGTTATATCTGAAGGGGGCAGGGGAAGTTGTGGAGGCAAGCATGTAGCAGAGGTCAGTCACAGTCATGAATTTTATGAAAGGTTTGCTGGGAAACTACTTTTAAGAAAATATATATGGTGACTATGATTCCCCTGACGGCACGACTGAGTGATTTGCAATGTACTTGCATTTCATGGCCCTCGTTCCAAGAACTGTCACTTGCTCTCATGTCAGACACTTGAGTTGTTTCAAAATCACCAGGCTGGCCGACTATTAAATTACAGACACTTGCACATACAGAGATGTTTTAGGAGCCCCCAGTGGATGGTGAGAAGTGTGCTTGCTCTTCTCATCACTGTGGCATCAACACTATTGATTTGTTTGGGCAAATGGTTTTTTGAAAGACTGGAATTCCAGGAAGATTAAAATTGCCCTCTGCTCCAGGTCTTTTGCCAAAGGTCTGAAGTCTAAATTCCTTTAAAGCAGTTTTACACCCATGATGTTATTTGATTCTCATGAAAATCCTGCAAAGTATGCCCTGCTCACCATTTTAGAAGATGAAACTGACCTAAATAAATTAAATCATTTGCTTATGACCACCTAGTAGAGTGTGGAGTTCAGCAGCTCTGCTCTAAAGGAAGACTTTTGGGTTCAAATCCTTGCTCCTTCTAATGTTGAATGACTCAAAAGACTTGGTATAGAAGTAAAGCAAGGCCACTGAAAAATAAAGGAAGACCAGCATTGATCAAGGAAGTATAATTATAGTTTAGAAAAATATGGAAAGCTGTTCTATATATTTCTATGGTAACAAAGCCCCCCAAAACTTAGTCCCACACAACATCAACTACTTTATTATGCTCATGGATTCTGTGGTTTAATAACTCAGACAAATACCAGAGGGAATAGTTTATTTGCTCCATGATGTCTGGGCCCTTAGCTGGGAAGAATTAAGGGGCTGTGTGTGTGTTACCCCAAGCCTGAGGGCTAGAACTGATTGCAGATTCAGTACATGTCTGGCTCGTGGGCTAAGATGACTTTAGAACTGGACTCAGACAGGACTACCTATGCGTGGCCTCTTCAAGTGGCTTGGGCTTCCTCACAACATGGAAGCCCCAGGGTAATTGGCCTTTTTAACTGCTGCTCAGAGTTCTTCTAAGAGATTGTGTTCCAGTGAGTAAGGAATGAGCTGCGAGTCCCTTTGTGAACCACATAGCATCACTTTCCCCCTCCTCCCCATGTTTCTCACTGCCTTTGATCAGGTTTTCGTTAAAAATTAGCTGTTCAAACTGATTTGTCCTTTACAGAATAGAGAAATTTAACTTTATGTCATATGCTTCTTTTCTTCTGTGATGGGCTTATTTTCTGTGGGCTTCTC
Source organism: Lasiurus cinereus (assembly GCA_011751065.1). Classification (NCBI taxonomy): domain Eukaryota; kingdom Metazoa; phylum Chordata; class Mammalia; order Chiroptera; family Vespertilionidae; genus Lasiurus; species Lasiurus cinereus. The sequence goes on from JAAGEH010000367.1 coordinate 1,936,025, forward strand.
AACTGCTGGTTTCTTGGTAGCTGCAGCCTTTTTACACCAAAGGCTTTTTCTGCCAACAGCCTTCTTCCCTTTCTTCTATCCCACAGGTTTCTTGCCTGGAACTGCCTCCTTATCTGATTTGACTTCTAGCATTCTGCTGCTTTGTTCATCCAGAACTTCTGTTTATCGCCTGGTAAAGAATGGTGCTCCAGCTCATGGTCTTTGCCTAAGGGTTTAGCTTCAACATGATAATCAGGTTTTTCAGAGGATTCTTCTTCATGGATCTGCAATGAATCTTCTTGCATGGTGCTCAGAGAGCTCCTCAGATTACTGAGCTTTTCAAGGTTCTGTATTGAGCATCCTATGCATGGGGAGGTTGTAGTTACTCTTGAGGGAGGCAGCTTTACTCCAGGTGTCAAACAGATCACTAACTTGCGAGAAGCAGTTTCAGTCCAAATGCAGGCACAAACCACATGCCCTCCAGGAGCAAGTTTCAAGATGTTCAGTTCACTTACATTAAGCAATGTAATTACAGGGATGTCTCTGAAGGCTTTGATGATACCTTTGTCCTCATTATTGATGGTGCAAGGTCTCTTGTGCTGGATATAATGATGGGTTCTCATTTTGCCTTGACAGGTCCATTCGATGACAGGCATGGATCTTTTAGATATCATTCCAGGCCTTAAGTTTCTTTTTAAAAATTTGATTAATGCTCACCTGAGGATATGTTTTTATTGCCTTTAGAGAGAAGAAGAAAGAGAGAGAGAGAGAAAGAGAGAGAGAGAGAGAGAGAGAGAGAGAGAGAGAGAGAGAGCCTTGAACACAGCAGGTAGGGTGTCATTTTTGTCAGATGATGTTCCCTTTTGGAGCACATTGGTATCAGTGGATGAGCATACACCATGGCAGGGAGAGGAGAGGACCATGCTCCTCCCCTCAACCCAGTGGTTCCCTTAGGAAAAAGGCCAATTATGGTCACCACATTTTATTGGTTGAAGCAGTCTCAAATTCAACTAGACTCAGGAGAAGAAATTTCTTTTTAATGAGAAGTGCATCATAATATTTGTAGCCAACTTTTAAAATCACTGCAGAAGCCAATCTTTATTTTAAATAAATATTGGGTAGGAAAATGCATTGTACTTCATTTTCATAATTTTTTAATCTCAAAATTTAAAACATTCTATTTATGTGGCCCTAATACTATCACCTGTTAACTGTGTGACCCTGGAATCTCTAAATCCTATGTCTTCATGTCTTTAAAATAGAATACCTCACTTCTTCTACCATCTAATACCTACCTTCCTGGGCTTCTGTGAGAAGGAGATGAAGGAATGCACACAAAGTCCTTTGAAAGGACCTGTTCCACTTTAATTCAACACAAACGTCTAGCAGTTATGTGCTAAGCGTTGTTTTACCTTTTTTTCACAAAGATTGCCTCATTTAATCCTCATTTACCCTTAACAACATAGACACTGTACTTATTCCTACTAAAGGATGAGGGAACGGGAGTGCAGTGAAGGCGGTATCTTGTTCATGGTCACATAACACATACATGGAAGGCCTGTACTTGAACAAAGCAATCTGGCTCTACAGTCCAAACTCTCAACCACTCTGATGTATGTCTTCCCAGTAGAGGCCATGCATCATATGTAATTTATTGAGCATCCACCAACAGCAGTGTGAGCCCAGGATTTAGACCAGGTTTATAAAAAGACTGCTCATCTAGACCAGAGGTCTGTAAACTAGGACTGTGGTTCAAATGGGGACACTGCCACTCCTTGTGCATTACCCATGGCTGCTTTCAGCTATACTAGCATAACTGAATAGTTGTGACAGGGACTGGATGTCCTGCAAAGCTGAAATATTTATTTTCTGGTTCTTTACAGAAAAATGTTGGCCAAGCCCTGCTTTAGATTTTACCTGCAACAACCCTTTTTATCCTAGATTCCTTGGAATTTCAAAGATGTTGAACCTTTATCTTGATTAATTCCTTAATTTAACAAGTGTTTATTGAGTACCTAATATATGGCAGACATTGTTCTAGACCCTGGAACTACTTAGTGAATAAAAGAGATGTGGCCCTTGTCCCCAGAGAGTTTATGTTCTGATAGAATGAAATGGAAAAAAAAATAAGCAAAAATCAAATGATTATAGGCTTTAGTGACCGTTATGAAAGAAAGAGCAAGGGCCTGGCAGTTGTGGTTCAGTGGTTGGGCTTTGATCCAGAAACCAGGAGATCATGATTCTCATCATTGATGTTTTTCCCACCCACCCTCTTTCTCTCTTACTCTGAAAATCAATAAAAACATATCAAAAGAAAGAAAGAAAGAAAGAAAGAAAGAAAGAAAGAAAGAAAGAAAGAAAGAAAGAAAGAAA